>JAJIBD010001632.1:0-324748 GCA_021461705.1 Cryptotis parvus
CCCAAATCTGGTGTACTTTATTTTTACACATGAAATTTCATCAGAGCGTGGCCATTACCGCATTCATATGCAGCTGCCTAATGCTATGGTACAGAGATAAGAAGCTGCGATGAAGGACATAGTGGTTGCATAGTCTAAAATATTTACTGGTTGTTTGTTAAAAAAAAATAGTAGCTCCTGCGGTGTGTGTCATGCTCCCACCCACAGGCCCTCAGTTGTGACTGTGAGAGGACAGGAGTCAGTTCCTTAAAGCCATCTGGGTGGGCTCTTCAAAAAGTGTTTACTACCAAGTCCTCCAGTTCTCATTACCATTCCCTGATTTTTTATTTCTTTTTGGGTCACACCCGGCGATGCTCAGGGTTAGTCCTGATTCTCTGCTCAGGAATTATTCCTGGCAGAGCGCAGGAGAACATATTGATGCTGGGGATCAAACTTGGGTCAGCAGTGCGCAATGCAAATGCCCTATTCACTGTGCTATCGTTCCAGCCCCACCATTCCCTGATGAGAGTGCTTAATTTTTAGGGAGTCTAGGGGTTCCCCAAGCTGTGTTCAGGGACTACTCCGAGTTCTATCTGGCCAATAAGGCTAGTGTTTGGTCTCAGGCCCTGTGGTACAGGAGACCAGTAGGGCCAAGCCTGGTAGTACTTTAGGTCCTCCAGGGTGATATATACTCAATGAGGCTTGAGCCTACATGGTGCCAGGGATGGGCCCAGGGCCAGGCGTGTGCAAATAAGCACAGCCCCTTAACCCCTACACATCTCCCTGGTGTGCAGATTCCTTATTTTAAAAGTTTCTAATTGAAGTGGTTTAATTTAATTTAATGAACAAATGCAGATTGTTCTCACTATTTTTCACCCTCTGTTAAACATCCAAAGTGATACTGACTTTGTTTTGCAGGGTTGTGGGAAGAAAATGTATTCCTTTTTGAGAGGAACCAAACAACTGCAGGTGCTCCGGTTTCTGGGTATCTCCATTGGCGTGACACAGATCCTGGCCATGATTCTCACCATTACTCTGCTCTGGGCTCTCTATTATGATAGAAGGGAGCCGGGTTCAGAACAAATTATGTCCCTGAAGAACGACACCACTCAGCACCTACCATGCCACTCAGTAGAACTGTTGAAACCCAGCCTGTCAAGGATCTTTGAACACACCTCCATGGCAAACACCTTTAACACACACTTCGAAATGGAAGAATTATAGAGGATATCAAAGAAGAATTGCAGTTTTCTTCTGTTAGACTTGTGAATTTTTGAGCACATTACTTCTCTGTTTCAGGAATGTATAGAAACAAAAATGTTACCAGGAAAGGATGTCCAAGCACAGATTTTTCTGCCCTGGGACCAGAGAGGAAGTACAAAGGAAGGAGCTTGCCTTGCATGTCACATCAGGGTTCAATTCCCAGCACCCCATGTGAAACTTGAGTCCTCCATGAGTGATCCCTGAGCACAGGGCCAGGAGTATATCCTAAGCACTTCCAGTGATGGCCCCAAAACAGGAAAAAAAAACTGAAACAAAGTGAAGAGGGCAAAGAGATGTCTCCAAGTGCTGGAGTGCATTCTGTACTTTGGGGACCTGGATTCAAATCCCAGTTCAGTTTGAGTCTCTGAGCACTAATGGGAGTGGCCCTCAACTACTGCTGGATTTATTCAAAATTTTATCTTGAATAAATTATATGAAAAGGGAAAAGTTCTGTATAAAAAGATACCACCTAGACAACAGTAATGCCTTTTAGAATGCGGAGGGCAGATGTAGAGTCTGTGTAAAATTAAAAACTGAAGATAGCAGTGGACTGTGGCTCTTTTGTCCTAGCTTGACTGGCATTTCTGCATCCAAATAATGGGCCCATGCTATGGTGAGATTGGAGATGCAATACAGTTTGATTTCTTTCCATATGCTTGTTAGTATATAAAGTATCGATTAACTGCTAACATAGGAAGTTAGACAGTACTAATGAGTTTTATTAATTGTTGGCATATTCTTTTGAGGGTGGATAGATTATATATAAGAAAAACTCTGAATATTGGTGACTACCTAAATGTGATTTTTGTTCGTTACTAAGATATTTTTTACTACTTACAAGAGCAAACTAATACATGTCTTAAACTGATCAGGGATCTGTGTGTATATAAGAGTTTGTGTTAAGTCTGTATAATTCAGTATATTTCAGTTCCTGTAATGTTGGAATAACAATTGTGAAAAGTAAATTTTTCCTGTATAGTATCATTATTTCCAGACTTTCCTGTTGATACAGCTTTAAAAGTCTGTCTTGAGTTTATATTACATAAAGAACTGTTAATTTAAATAGTTAACCACTAATTTTAAAAAATTACCAGTGTGATACAAAAAAAATCATTATAACTCAGAATGTAGTGTGGTCTCTAGGAAGTATTAATAAGGAAGTTTACATATAACTTAGTTTATTCAACAAAGACTTGAATACTCTCTTTCTCCTTCAGTCTTTTTGACAAACACTTTTATAAAAGTTATTTTTTGCCCTTTCCAAACAAAAAGCAGCAATTTCCAAGTCTGAACATAATTCTGCAGAGAATAGCATTCACTCTCTCCAGCAAAACTCTATGAGAATCATTAAAATAAGTGATAACTTACTGAGATTTTTTGTTTATTTCAGAAATTAAGAAACTGTGGTGAATTAAACCAATTGTGAAATTTTTTACAAGAGTAAAATATATTTATTTGAAATGGGAAAAGTGCATTTTACTGTATTTTTGTGTATTGTTTATTTCTCAAAATGGAAAGCAAATGTGTCAATAAATATTTTCTGGAGCGTAATTATTGGTGTTTAATTGATTTTATACATTTTAAACACTTTTACCATTTGAAGCAATTAATAAATGGAAAATTGAATATAATAATAATTTCAGATTCTGAAACTAATCTCTAAGAGTAAGAATTGTCATTAACAAAAGACAAAAAATTAGATGCCTATTTTCAAAATTTAGAGAAAAATTATAGTGTAGTTCAATATAATCTGAAAATATGATCACTCATGTTCGTTTACCTTCAAAAATTTTATCTCTTGCCCTAAATGCTTTGAAAGAAAACAAGTAAGAGAATATAATATTTGAAATTAACTGCAAGCTTTCTAAAAACTGAGTAGAATCAATTGTTCTACTTCAACCTAAAACTTTCCCTTTTAGAATTTTCTTAACTAACTCCTCACAATTTTACCCAAAACACCTGAGTAATTTAAATATAATTTGATTATTATTTGAGCTCTGATTATTATTTGAATTGATTGTGTGATGATTAGGGGTTGGTTTTTTGTTTTCTGTTGAGTCTTATGATCACAGAGAAAACAAACCTGTTTTGTGTTGAACTCCACTTTAAAAAAAAAAGCTGTTGTTAATGTTTTTTGGACTCCATATATATTGATATCATACCTAATTTAATATTCTAGAGTAATCAAAATAAATTTAAACAATCATATAACATAATTGCTCAGTGAGAACAAATGACGTTTATGGCAGTGGTTTACAAAGGCCTCTTATAGTAGCTGTGCACCTGGAATAATAAAAACTGCACGGAACTTTAAATAATGTATTTAATACGGTGGAGCTGAGGGAGTTCACTGTTTGGGTATATTGTTCACTGTTTCACTGGGAATTTTTAGAAGCATTTTATCATAAAATCACCATTTTCAAAAGTAGAAATTTAAGGATATTATTTTTAGAATGGCTAATAACCCATTCAGAATACCCTGTCTATTTAGATATGACAAATAAGAGATGGTTTCTGAACTCAAGTACTGTGAAAGATGAGGGACACTAATACTAACCACAGATACTGAAAAAAAATACAGGAAAAAAGAAGTGAGTGGGGCTATGCTTAGGATATGAAACTGAGGATAGTAAAAGTTTAGGCATCTACACTGAGGAGCTTACTTACATGCTGAGGCAAATAGGTAGAGTGGAGCCCTGATTAGCTCACAGAATTCCATGAGCCTGCATGTTAAAATTCCAAGGTGTACATATATATACATACATATGTATATATATGTATGTATATATACATATATATGTATATATACATACATATATCATACATATATACATATATATATGTATATATATGTACACCTTGGAATTTTAACATGCAGGCTCATGGAACTTTCTTTAGGCTCCACTACCTATTGCCTCAGCATCACCTATATATATATGTATATATATATATATGTATATATATATACATATATATACATATATATATGTAAGGAGCTTACTTACATCCATATATATATATATATATATATATATATATATATATATATATAGGACCTTGACATCTGACTTGAACCCATACAGTATGTTTAGGAGCATATAAGCAGAACCTTTTGAACACAAAAGGTTCTGCTTATATGCTCCTAAACATACTGTATGGGTTCAAGTCAGATGTCAAGGTCTTTAATTCATTGTAATTGACTTTGTGCCTGGGGGGAGAATAGTGTTTGATTTCATTTTTTCACATGTGACAGACCAGTTTTCCTAAATTATTTGCTGAAGACACTTTCCTTCATACTCTTAACTCCTTTATCAAAGATTAGATGACTTGAAGCTCTATCAAATCTAAAGGAATCTTTATTGATCCAATGACATTGACAAAGCAAAGGGAAGAAAAGATAAGCAAAAGGGATTGCACACATCAAATTAAGAAGCTTTCACAGCAAGAGAAATGACCTGAATAAAAGATACAACTCTGACAAAGGGTTAATAGCCAAGATGAAAAAAAAAGTCAAGGGGCCGGAGAGATAGCCCAGCGGGTAGGGCGTTTGCCTTGCACGCGCCAGCCTATGCTGGCCTGGGTTCGATCCCCGCGTCCCCCTATGGTCCCCTGAGTACTGCCAGGAGTAATTCCTGAGTGCAGAGCCAGGAGTAACCCCTGAGCATCGCGGGTGTGACCCCAAAAAAAAAAAAGCAAAAAAAAAAGTCAAGATGTAATATTTGTAAATATTAACAAGAAAAAAGGCCAACTTCACATGAAAATATGAAGAAGATATGAACAGAATCGTCTGAAAAGAAGCCATACAGATAACTAAATAAGTACATGGAAAAAAATTCTCTGCATCACTTATCAGGAAAATGCAAATCAAAACAAGAAGCTATTACCTCATAGTAGAGAAACTAGCACTCATCAGAATGATCAAAAACAGCCAGTTATGACATGGAGGTGGGGGGGAAAATGTCCTCATCCATTGCTGGTTGACTGGTCCAACCATTTTGGAAGACAGTATAGGCACTTGTCAAAACGCTAAGAATTGAGCTTCCATATGACCCAGTAATGTCAATTATGGTCATCTACAACACAGTCCCAAAAACTCTAGTTAGGAAAGACATCACTACTCATCCATCATTGCACTACTATTCACAATACCCAAACCTGGAAACAGCCCAAGTGTCCAAGAACAGATGATTGGAAAAAGAAAATCAATAGTATATATACTCACCCAAATACTACTTGGCGATAACAAAAGATGAAGTCATGCAAAGTGTACCACTATATGGGCGGGACGAGAGGGTATCACACAGGATGAAGATAGCCAGAAGGAGAGGGAGACACCGAATGACCTCTTTCATATGTGGAATATAAAGCTGTACAGTAGCAGGGTTTTGAAAAGGCCAGGAAAACAGAATAGAAGAGCTAATCTACAGAACTGAGCTTGTGAGAAGTGAGGCAGTGGAAGGTGAGAGGTGAGGAGGGAAGTACTGAGGTGGGCATCAGGGGAGTGAAGGGGGACACTCCCTTCACAAAAGTGGAGGGGTCTGGTGTTGGAATGTTATATTCATGAAACTCTACCATTGACAGTATAAAATTGTGATCACTAAAATTTCTTTAAAGGGAACATAAAGTATTGAGGGTGAGGGGCAAAAGACCTGGTGAAGGTACTCAGAGCATGTTTGAAACAATGCAATTAAGGAACTATGTGAATCTTTGGGTTTTGTCCATTCTGTAAGTTAAGTGATGGTTCAATAAAGTATTTTCAGAAGGAGCCCATACGTCCAGAAATTAACTGGGTAAGCCAAGTGAAAAAGTGGGCAGAGAAACGGCTGCCCCCAAACCCCAGCTCAGGTGAAGAGTCTCCTTTAGCTCAACTAAGAAGATGACTCTACAATGGCAAATCTCTGGAAACTGGACATGGGCTGGCTACATCCATCATTCTAAAAAGAGAGAAGGATCCTCACCAAAGGAAAAGAATGTTCAAGTGCACAAAACAGCAGATTGCATCATGGTACAACCACCTTTGGCAGCAGATTGATCTTGAGGCTTGCGGAGTAAGTCAAAGACCTTAAATTTCTAGACTTTGCACCTGATAAATTGGCGCTGGTACTAACCTAGATAGACGCCTGGAGGGGGACCGGGTGTGTGTGTGTGTGTGTAATTAATTGGGTTTGGGACATACTGCCTTAGTGCCTGCAGGACATGCAGATGGAGATGTCTACAGGCAGCTGTAAATTCCAGCCTGGAGCTCAGGAGAGTTCACTGAGAATTTTTATGCATTGCTTTCTCTTCTCAGGAAGCCTGACAGAAAATGGGCTGGGAACCAAATCTTATATGAAGAGAATCTTAAGCAGAATGTTACAAGAGCTTCCTTTTGTTTGAACTCCCACTCCTGTGGATGAGTCAAGAGAGGAAAAGAAAAGAATGAATAGACCTGTGAAGTTTTCCAGAGCAATGGAGCCACCCTCTCAAAAAAACACTGCCAACAGCTATATAACTTCACCTATCTGCCCACCCCCTTCCCATTAGCATTCTGTGATTTATAAGAGAATTTCACTTTCTTATTAACTAGATTCCCATTTCCTTATATTCACACAACTCCTAGAAAGTTGCCCAGGAGGCTTTCTGATATTATATTTCTGATATTATCTGATATTATCCTATTGTAAAACACTGTGCAATCATTTCTTCTTCCTAGTCACGGATGGGTCCCTTCAAGGTGCCAGGCCAGAGGGTGATTTAAAAAAAAATTACTATACACAGTGAAACATACCGTTTCAAAGGTGTTCGTAATTGGTTCTTGGTAATACAGTATACCAGCATCCCTCCACCAGTGCCCCATCCCAACCACCAGTGTACCCACACCCCTCCCAGTGATGAGTGTTTTATACACTATTCACCTCTTTACAATGTTTTGAAATCTGTGGAGAGGAATTGATTCCATTTTCAATTGAAAAAGAGCAACAGATTGAGGATATGTGCTTAGCCTCTTGGATCCCTCACTTTTTTGACTTTCTATTTCGTCATGTTGAAATTTCGCCTGCCAGTAGTGAAGCTCAGCAAAATTCTCCTACATGCAACTCATATCTCCAGCTACAGTTATTCTCCAAATTCTGTTACTTCAAGAAAACATGATTTTTACATATCTAATTTCATCATTCCAATGATTTCTCTAAAGCAAGTGTACATAATGCTCCCATTGAAGCTTTGTAGCCACTAACTGCTTCTGCCTCCCTTTATCTCCTATTTATCTATCTTGCACGTAAACACAAAGTCAAAATTTTAAAATCAACTTTATACATATATACACAAATATATCACCCATTAAAAGCATTACAAAAAGTTCAGTTATGACAAATATGTATTATATCATATATATACATATATACATATACATATATATATATATATATATATATATATATATATATATATAACCCAAACAAAACTAAGGTATACAACAGTCCATCATCTCAAAAGTTCCATCATGCTTCTGTGTGTAAATTTCTGTTCGTAGTGCACGCTAAGATAAATCCTCAAAATGTTGCTCAAGTCTATTCTCATGAAATATTTCTTGGCATGTTGCTTCTTTACTCAAACGCTTTGTGGACTTTTCTATCTCAAGTAAAAGTTGACCACTTGCTTCTGTTATGTCATTCTTATTGTACATTAGGTTACATGAAAGTCAGAGGTGACTGGCTTGCCAAAGTCTTGCCTGGCCAAATGCAGGAGAGAGGGATTTTATGATGCATGACACATACATGTGTGAATAACTGCCCAAGAACCAGAGACTTAGGAGTTCTCTGTCCACGTACTCTGGAGTACCTCCAGGTACTCTGCTGGGCTTGGGTACTTTGCTTTCAAAAGTCCCAAAAGTCGTACTCTACTTCCACATTTCAAACAACAGGCTAGAGAAAGGGAGAAACTTAAAAGGAAAAAGGATAATGCTAGAGTGGTATTATAGTGGCTAGGGTATTTGTCTTGTACATTGCTGCAGCATCCCATATGTTCCCCAGCACCACCAGGAGTAATTCTTAGGTAGGGGATATCTAGGCATACATCTTTTCCACTCCCGTCTCACAAGGGGGATCTGGATATTGGTGTCAACTAGAAATATGACATTTTCCTCTGTACTTGCAACAAAATCTTCCATTTGAATTCATTTTCCAAATCTATCTCCTATTCCCTAGCACTTCTCATATGTCACTGCAGAGGAGGCAGATGAGCCATTCACAGTCCACGTAAGTTCTCTAGTGTCCCATATATCCTTTCCCTCCTGGATTTACCCCATGTCACGGCACTGGATGTTAAATTTTCACGTTCTAAATACTATGCTTCTTTAGCTATAAATGAATGTATGTAATTCTACATATGTAATTCTACATATTCTACATCGGATCTGGAGATTGTGTAGAATTAATATTCAGTCAAGTCGCATAATTGTCTTTGGGAATTATCAAATAATAGTTCAATAATGAGATGGTGTCTTAGGTTAATACAATGCTTTTATGTCTAGCCAGAAATGCTTTCACTTTTAAAATCATGCTTGTTTAACTGGGAGTGGGTGTTGTGAAATGTAAGTTCACATGACTGAAGGAAAACCAGAAGGGTTAGAATTTGGAGCAGATTACCACTAACTGCAACTTTTATGTAATTTTAGAAAACAACTTCAAAACTATATGTGACATTCAAAACTTTGGTGCTGAGTACATCAACGACAACTGTTGCAGGACTCCTCTAAGAGCCGCTGCATCTGCTCTGAATTGCTGCCTGCAAATCACTTCATAGATAAGGGGGTAGTCTAAATGTGGCAGTTTATCTGACAATGTATTCTGTACTAGCTGGTATAAATATACTCCCATGCTACCACAGTCATGGTGGTACTAGCTAGATCTTACCAGCATATTTGCCTGGCCACGTAGGATCCCTAAGTAATTAGACAAGAGAGAAATCCTGTTTGCCTCCAAGCAAACAAGCATGGCTCCCCTGATATACTCAAAGGCAACTAAAATACAAAACTACCGTGAAGTAGATGAGACTTGTGAAGGCTTGGAGAAATATTTGACTGGTGCTAGTATTAGACTTTGGTACAGAGACAAACCATCTCGGTAACCCCCTTCTCTACCTTAGAAAGGCTTTTCCAAGCAGATCTTGGCTCAAGACATTAGCATATAAAAGGGCCTAGGTGAGGTGCTGGGAGAAATTACCTGAGGGCATTTGACCCTCCCTGCTTTCCATAATAGTGGGAGGGAGATCTGAGTTGCAGGCCTGTAATACTAGCCTGCTTCCTCTCTCGCAGCTTTTTTGGGCTCTCTCTTTGTGAGCTCGCACCTTCTTGGGAGTCTTGTCTTTGTCTCCTCTTTACAGGGCCTTTACACATGGTGGCCGCCATTTTGGCCTACACGTGGCTGGGGTTCTAGCCAGGAATCCTAAGCACAGGGTTTTTCCTATTGTGGATTTTTACGCCTGAACCTGGGATAAGTAAAGCCTCTTAAAACTGCATCAGATTTCTGAGTCTTCATCCATTCCCCACTGGCTCAAGGTAGAAGGGAACTCGCTTCCCAGCACTGTTGGGGATCCCGCGGGAGTTCCCGACAGACAGCAATTTATTTATTCTTTTTATAAGCCTAGTTACATATCTAAATGAAGACTAGGCATTAATATTCCAGTAGCTTGTAATCTTTTGTTGCTTAATAACTTGATAACTTGTTTAGCCTCAGTCTTTGTAATATTGTCAGAAATAGGTTTCTTCCTCTCCTTTACAGCAATTTTAGAAAACAATTCCTCAAATTCATGACTGTCTATGGATGGCACTTCAATTTTTTCCCAAATAAGTGAAGTGCTGGAGTCTGTTTTACTATGAAGCTGAATTCTTGTCCAATAAAGAGGCTTCATTGGCGAGGAAGGGTCTATGGGTTGCTTCCTACTTCCCTGATCCTGATTTATTCCTAATCCAAATAAACCAGCTGGCAACAAAGAAGGAAGAAATCCACACACTTGTGCTGCTCCAACTTGTGGGGAGATCCAGGAAGCAGAGGGGTGGGGGTGGCGGTGGAATGCCTGGTCCAAGAGGGGAGGAGGAGTAGGAGCAGCTGAAATCCCCATACCTGGCAGTGGGGTTGGTGGAGGAATCCCAACTCCAGGCAGAGAAGGAGGAGGAGGTATTCCCACTCCAGGAAGAGGTGGGGGAGAAGGTATCTTACTCTGGGAAGAGGTGGGGGGGAGGTATTCCCACTCCAGGAAGAGGGGGGAAGGAGGTATCTTATTCTGGGAAGAGGTGTGGGGGGGAGGTATCCCTCACTCCCGGAAGAGGACGGGGAAGAAGGGGAGCAAGGGGACTGGGTGGCAGCAGCTCTGTACCGGGCAGAGGAGGAGGTGGGGGATGGATGTGGTAGGCAAAGCAAGCTCAGTGGTGCAAAGAGAGGGAGCTGGTGGGGGGGTGCTGCCACGCTTGCCCTCGGAGCCAAGAATAGAGCCAGACAGAGGGCTCTGTACATGGCAGAGGGTCACAGCGATATCCCATGGCAAATGGGACATGGCTGCTAGAAAACAGAGTGTTAATGGTTGGTTTCAAATCAGTTCAAAGAGAAGGTTGGGAAGGTTCTGATCCATCAGATGGGGGCAGGGGCACAGCTGATGGAGGCTTAGTGGCTAGATGTGCCTCAAGCTATACTGATATTCACTTTGGGGAGACAAAGAAATCTCTGAACAGAATTTCGTCTGAGGTCCAGGAGGGGGGGAATCAGCTGAGCTGTATGTTCAGCCCCAGGCATACATGGTGGGCTCTCTGGAAGTGCACTCACAGAAGACAGTGTAGGTACTCCAGCCTCTTTTGTTGGGGATGTCTGGATTGACTTTGCCTGTAAAATCCTTTGATATTGTGCATCCTTTTCTCGTAAGATGAGCGTTTCCAGACAGACACTTCTGATGGTACAACTCCATTATGAACCCCACAGAGGCCATTGGCCACCTCCATGTCCACACGGGGTAGTGCTTCTCAAGTTCAGTTATCTTAATCCTCAGATCCTCAATGGTCTGTTCTTGTTACTGTATTACAGTTGCCTGTCCCTCAGACTTCATGTCAAAACTTCCTGCTGGATAGCATCCAAACATTTTTTTTTTGTAGTTTCCAAAACAGCAGATTGAGAGTCTGATTCAGCGTCCTTAAGTCTCTGTTCTTCATTAGGAGGCTTAGATGGTGGCCAAACAGCAGGTTTGGCCTGAGAACTGCCCTTCTGTGTAGTTCAGTGACTGTGGGTTGACTAACTAACTGCAGCCCAGGTGTAAAGTTGATCTTGCTCTGAGGTTCTTTGCTCAGGGATCACTCTTGAGTGATCAGGCTTAGTGCTCAGGCATTGACCATATGGGGTGCAAAGGATAGAACCCTGAGTAAGAGGCAAATATCTTGCTCCCTTTACCATCTCTCCAGCTCCCTTTTTCCTTTTGGTGTTGGACTGTGCTGAGGATATATCTTTTGGCTTTATGCTCAGGGACCAACTGGTGGTACTCCAGAGACCATTTGTAGTGTGGGCGTAGCTTCAAAACAGGCTGGAGCACTGACTAAGAGTGAAAGCCAGACCCCATGGCATGGAAGGAAAGATAGCAAGCTGTATGCAATTTATATCATCTGTTTATCCTATGCTAAATATGTGGAATGCTTCTGTAGTGTAAAACCGTGTTATTTTTTGATACTGTGGGCCCCCTGGGATGAAGGCAGAGCCTTGGCAGAACCTGGCAAGCTACCCGTGGTATATTTGATATGCCAAAAATAGTAACAATAGGACCTGGAGTGATAGCACAGCGGGAAGGGCGTTTGCTTGCATGCGGCCTACCAGGATTCAATCCCGGCATCCCATATGGTCCCCCGAGCACCACCAGGAGTAATTCCTGAATGCAGAGCCAGGAGTAATCCCTGAGCATCGCCAGGTGTGACCCCCAAAAAGTAAAAAAAAGTAATAATAATGGACCTCATTCCCAATGAATGGAGATGTTACTGGCGCCCACTCGAGCAAATCGATGAACAACGGGAAGATAAGTGATAAGCCTAGTTATAGTAGTTTTTATAAAAATAAGGTAACCAGAGATTTTGAGAAGTATGTCCAACATTACACAGCAAGTGGTTTTATTGAGATTTTAACCAGACTTCTCCAATTTCAGAGTCCATGCTTTTAGTGATACCTAGAATATTTGGCAGGAGAGGTGCTCTCCCAATCAATGCTCAGGAGGCCCAGGACCATTGGCCAACTGGGCCTGGGACTCAATGTTAGAGCCATGCGATGTGGAGATTCCTAAAACCTTCAGTGCTGGGTACCACCAGTGCCACCAGATAATATTCTATGGCTGCTAGGGCCATGCCCTATGATGCCTGTGGGCCTCACTATGGCTATACTGGTGCCCATATGTGCTGATGATCAAAGCCAGCCCAACCTCTGTGCCATTTCCCTTTTTGAATTTTTTTTAGCATCTCTAAAGTGCTTATACAATAAATACAAGATGGCAGTGGATGAATTTATTTTATTTAAAGAAAATAAATTTTAAAGTATAATTCTCTACTTGGTAAAATTATGGTTCCAATAAAAGCACAAAATACTTTTTCAGATACTAAAAAGATGGGATTGACACAGGGTTTTAATCCCAAGCAAGCATCTATTCCCTGAACAGAGCCAGGAGTGATCCCTGAGCACAGAGTTAGGAGTAAGCTCTGAAAACAACTGGGTATGGCCAAACTCTCTCTGAGTTGTGATCCAAACTCTCCCACCCCAAAAATTTTAGTCTAAATTTGATACTAAATTTGATACTACAGAATTATCACTGGAAAACAAAGAGCCTAAAATATGTAGGTAAGTAGGTAAGATAAGTAGGGGCCCGGGGCGATAGTCCAGCAGGTAGGGCATTTGCCTTGCATGTGGCCAGCCCATGCCGGCCCAGGTTCGATCCCTGGCATCCCATATGGTCCCCTGAGCACCTCCAGGACTAATTCCTGAGTGCAGATCCAGGAGTAACCCCTGAGCATTGTCGTGTGTGACCCTAAAATAAAAAAAAGGATAAGTATATAGAGTACTTTATTTTACAAAATAAAAGAAAAGACATCCATATTTTCTAACTTTATTTATATGATTGCATAAGCATAAACCCCAATAAAATCTACAAAACTGCTACTATAATTTGCAAGTTATTTTATTAAAAGTGCAAAATACAAAAAAAAAACCCGAGAAATATTTTTCTGCACACTAACAAATAATAACCAGAAATTAACATTAAACAGTACAATTTATAATACCACTAAAAATATCAAAAACATATGTATATTTTCAGTAAAAACTACAAAACATTCCAAAGGTAAATTAGGAATAACTAAATAAATAATGAGAAGATACACTATGCTTATGAATCAGTTTTATTAGTATTATTAAGAACACAATTTCCCCAAATAAACTTTGTTTATTCAAAGTAATTTCAGTAGAAATATTAGTAGGATTTTGTTTTTAGGTATTTATAAGTAAATTCTAAATTCACATGAAAATAAAAAATATAATAAAGTAAAAATTAATAACAAAGTTGAAAGTAAATTATTCTTGATTAAAAAACTTTCTATAATGCTATAATGTTATCAAGACTGTGGTAGTGACATTAAATATAAAAATGAGGTGATGAAACAGAATAGAATCTTTAAAATGCTTCTATATGTGGACGAAATGATTTCTGACAAACAGGAAAAGCTTACTCAGTGGAAACAGATAGCCCTTTTTGGAAAATAGTGCTGAAAAAAGATGGAAATCAATCAAAAAAAAAAGTCAGATAACTTCCCTCAGCTTTTCCCCATGCTTTGCACCATGAATGAAAGTAATTTTTTAAAGTGGGCCATGGAATGCATAGGGACAAAAACAATTATTTTATATGAAACCATGAAAATATTCGTTGATTCAGACTAGATAAAAAGCATTTGAGATATGGTACAAAAGAACAATTCATAAACTGATAAGTTGAAGCCTATAAACAAAATTCTAAAGTGATACTTATTATAACACACCATGCAGGAAATAAAAGGAAAAACTACTGACCTGGAGAAAATATTTATGAAACATTCATCTAATAAATAGGTTGTGTCCATAAAATATAAATAAAAAAATTTGAACCCTCAGCCATATGAAACAAACTAAAACTGAAATTGGGCAAAATATCTGACTGGATACTTCACAAAGTAAAGCAGAAGATGAAAAATAACCTCATAAATAAGATCTAAAGTATAAATGTAATATACTTTATATTTACATAAAATTTAATTATAAATGTAGTGTATTCAAATAAATATGTACTTTATATTGTAAATGTAATTCATACATTATAAATGTAATTCATTAGCAAATCATTCATTAAAATCACAATGTATTACCAGTACACCAAAACACTAAAACTTTAAGTTTGACAATCTAGAATGGATGAGGACTTGGAGGAACTAAAACTCATCTACATTGCTAAAATAAATGTCATGTAGCCCACCGATTCAGAAAACAATTAGGCAGTTTCTCACACGAATGTTAAATATATACCTAATATTTCATTCAGCCATTTCACTCTTCAGTGTTTATTTAGAAGATAAAGCAAAACATTCAAATATTTATATATAAATAATATGGCAGATTTATTAGCACTAGTTCCAAGATGGAATAGTACATATGTCCATGAGCAGGTGAAGGGCTAAGCAAATTACATATTATCTATATAGTAGAATATTAGTAATGAGAAGAAATGTTCTAGTTATACATGCACCAACATAGATACATCTCAAAGTAATCACTCTCAGTGAAAGAAGCTCAGCATGTATGTAAATATATACAACATGAGTAAAAATGAAAAGAATTATGTTGAGTGAATAAATTCAAACAACGGGTCACTTGTCACTTGTCCTCCCATTGTTCATCGATTTGCTCAAACGGGTGCCAGTAATTAATGTCTCCATTCGTTGGGAATGAGATCCGTTATTGTTACTGTTTTTGGCATATTGAACACACCACGGGTAGCTTGCCAGGCTCTGCCATGACTCTGGGTTCATCCCAGGGGGCCCAGTCTTTTTCTATGTCAGACCATCAACTATTCAGGGCCCACGGGGCAGAGCCCTGGGGGTGTAGACAAGCCTGTCTCCTGTCTGCCACTTGCTGATGCAGCCCAGCACTGCAGCCACACCTGCAACACCTCGAGGGGTAGGAAGCGAATCATTCATGCCATATGATGCCATTTATACAAACTCTAACAATTGAACTAAATTTATAGTGGCAAAAGCAAACCATGTTTTTTTCAGGAAGGAAAGGGATGCAGAAATTAAAATGAATATGAAGAAAGTATCAGGGCGATGCTAGGTAATTTTCTAGGCTATATCAAGCTTTGAAACTAAATCAGCTCTCCTCTCATCAGCCAGGTCTCCACTTCAATGCTTGAACATGGTATCATTTCCAATCTTGCTCTTACTTGAAATGGATGAAGTTAAGTCTAGCAGACATCCTTAATCCATTAATTATTTATGAATTAAGGACATAGATTCATAAATAAGATATTCATTAATTATTGGAACAATATATTAATCTTAAAGTCTAGTGATTAGTATTTTATTAGAACTTGACTTTCTCCAGCTTTAGTTTAAAGCAATTTTGCCTGGACAGAACTTAACAAATTAGAAACTGGATCTGCACTTAAGCCTGATTTAGGACGTTGTAATGTTTCAACAAAGTGATAAGACACAGCATCTTTTCCATTTCTCAGGAATCTTACTTTGCTACAATTCAGACTAGAGTGTCTCTTCTGTGTTCCCAGTACTTATTTTTTTCTCATTCTCAAAAGAAGACTTCATTAGAGAGATTTATAGATAGTGATCTTTGTTCCATCTAATGGGATCCATCAAATGCTACTAACTGGGGCATTTGATGTTCCTTCAAATGTTACTTACTGGGGCAAGGGAAAGTTCCTTCAGTTTTATAATTGTACAAATACCTTTCTATGAGCAGGGGCCCTAGTAACTAGAACTGTTGAAGCTGGACAAAAGGATGCTTTTTCATAAGTAAAATACTAAGCCTTGGGTTATTATCCTTTGTGTATTAAGAACTAAGTATATGAGTATTTTACTGCCCTTGAATTAAATTCTCTACACATGCATATCTAAACATTTATTTCTATCAGAAAATATGTACTCTGACAAAATTGGGGGAAATTTGCAACGATGAAGGTATAATGTGCTATATTTGGCCTTAGGTTCTGTATGAATCAGTCTGACAATCATATATTCAATGATGGCTCCTAATTCCCTCCTATTCTCTCCTAGTTTTCCTTGGAATTCATCTTATTACCTCTTGCCAAGTTTGAGACCAATTCAAATCAATTTAGTGAGACTCACTGAACATCTGCTATGCAGAATAAGTTGGACTGGATACTGTGAATGATAAAGGGAAACAGAAAACTAGCACAAACCCTTGCCTCAAGGAACCAAGTTTAGTTGGAGAGAAGAGGCAGATGAGTAAGGAAGACTATGTTTCACTGCTTAATCGTCACACCCTGGTTTGAATAACACTGGAATATATTTTCAAAGTTTCACATAATGGTCACAATCCCACTTTTTTGTAAAAAACTTGGCACAAAATCTCAGATAATTATGCAGTGAACGTGTAGTTAACCAGTTCCTGGTACAGTTTTTGGAAACCAAATATACTCATTAAACTGTGGATTGAATTTGCAACACTTAATAATGGCAGAAAACTAAATCTAAAGTATGTGGTACAGATGTAGGATTTTAGGAAACAACAAACCTCAAGGTATGCTGCAGTTTTGGAACACCATGGAAAAATTGTATTTGAGAGGAGGCAGCTTTAGAAAAATGATAGAAAAAGGTTATTGTAAATAAATCTATGAGATGGATGTTAGCTTAGTGTGAATCTACCTCGGGGATGAGCAATTATGCCAAGAAATAGTAAAAAGAGAGAGACTGGAATCGTATCATGGAAGGTCTTAGCAGAATTTTGGACAGTATTCAGATTACAAGGTGATCTCCACATTGGCTTTGTGAATAGGGTCATATTTCTAAAATCTATACTTGCAGAACAAACACTGTGATTTTTATGCATATTAATTCCAGGAGCAATTAGTATGATGTGAACAAATAGTGGGCCAAAAAATGTTTGATAGAATGACAAGATGTTCAAAACCTTTGGAATTTTTTGTCTAGAGGACAGAACCAGAGATCAAAGAGTTAATATAGTGAATCTAAATTGCTGTCCTTGAAACATAAAAAGTAAATTTCCTCTCTAGTTCTCATGGAAATACATATGCCAACTTTAATAGTGTTATGCTAAATTCCATGAAGAAAGTAGAAATAAATTGGGACGAAAGAGGTATTATAGGGTTAAGGCATTTACCTTGAGCACAGCAGGTCCCCATTTGATTTGACCTACGGTCCCCTGAGAACTAACAGGAAATATCCCAGAGCACAGAATTAGGAGTTGCTCTAAGAACTGTTGCGTATATCTTTTTTTTTTTTTTTTTTTTTTTCCTTTTTGGGTTCACACCCAGCAATGCTCAGGGGTTTCTCCTGCTCTGCACAGAAATTATTCCTGGCGGTGCTTGGGGACCATATGGGATGCTGAAGATTGAACCCTGGCCGGCACTGGCGCTCCCTGTGCAAGGCAAATTCCCTACCCGCTGGACCATCGCTCCGGCCCTGTTGCGTATATCTTCTGACCCCCCACAAAAAAGAAAAAGAAACTATACAGTGTATACCACTAAATATATTTGTGGGTTGTCAGGGAGCCGCTGGGGTCCCCAACAATACCAGAAAACGAGTTCCCTTCTACCTCCAAAGTCGATGGGGAATGGATGCAAAATCAGGAATCCAGCGCAGGTTTTAAAATGCTTTACTTATCTCAGGGTCAGGCAAACAAATCAGCATTAGGAAAAACCCTGTGCTTAGGATTCCCAGCTAGAACCCCAGCCACGTGTAGACCAAGATGGTGGCCACCATGTGTTAAAGCCCTGTAGAGAGGAGACAAAGAAAAGACTCCAGCAGAAAGGGGAAGAGCAACCAAGAAGAGTGCGAGCTCCAAAAAGAGAGCCCAAAGAGAGAGAGAGAGAGAGAGAGAGAGAGAGAGAGGAGGGGGGGGAAGCAGGCTAGTTTTATTCCGCTGCAACTTAGACCTCCCACTTTTATGGGAAGTGGGCAGGGTCAAATGCCCTCAGGTAATTTCTCCCAGCACCTCACCTAGGCCCTTTTAGATGCTAATATCTTGAGCCAAGATCTGCTAGGAAATGCCTTTATAAGGAATAGAAGGGGGTTTCTGAGATGGCATGCCTCTGTACCAAAGACTATACTAATGTCAGTTAAATATTTCTCCAAGCCTTCACAAGAGTTTCGTCTTTACTTCATGGTAGTTATGTATTTTAGTTACCTTTGAGTTATCAGGGAGCCATGCTTGTTTGCTTGGAGGCAAACAGCATTTCTCTCTGGGCCAATTACTTAGAGATCCAACATGGCCAGGCAAATATGCTGGTAAAATCTAGCTAGTCCCACGATGATTGTGGTAGCATGAGAGAATATTTATACCAGCCAGTACAGAATACATGGTCAAAATAACTGCCACATTTAAACTACCCCCTATCTACGAAGTGACCTGCAGGAGGCATTCCAGGGCGGATTCAGAGGCTCTTAGGTGTCCTGCAACAGTGGGTAATATATATAATTCTCACGAAGTTCACCTATTTTTTCTTTAGAAATTATAGTGACTTTTATGGGGAAGACAACAGAAATATCTATCTCTTATTTTTCATGTTATAGTGACACTAGTCTCTGGAATAATTATTGCTTATTTTCTCTTCTTAAGGGGATGGGCTATTGCAGTTATGTTTTATCCTTCCTGTGGTATAGTTTTTGCCCTGTAGATCAAAAAGCTTAAGTGCCTATATACTCCCTCTTGTTGATTGTAAAATATATATTCAGAGACTGCAGAGTTAAGCACAGGGGAGTTCACAGACATTGTGACAAGGATTCTGACTTTCACATTCCTTTCTTTGCATTAAAAATAAGAATTTCTGGCTTCTCAACTCCATTTAATGTGGGTCATTGACTCCCATAAATCCACATTCTGACTACTCGGCCGCATTAACATACATAGAATCTCCCCCAGATTAGCATTGGCTCAGAGGCATTTCAATAATCTCCAAAGAGTCTGAGTATTTCTGTTTTCTCAGTGTATTGCCACATTAGTCCAAGGCTGTAGAGACCTTAGGGAAACTCAAGGGAAAAGATTAGTATGAGCTTCCTGCAGCATGACATCAGGTATTCTTAAGGGAATTTGGTCCTTCTTTGACTTAAGGGTCTCACGTGTACAAAGGTGCTCAAGTCTGGAAATTGGTGACAAGTTGTAACTTTTCATTGTGACAATTAAATATTTTCTTATTTTATAGACTGTCTTAGTAACTGCATTTGATCTAGCAACACTACCACTATATAGCTAATTCTGTGACCTCTATAAGTTAAGCTTTTTCTATTTTCACTATAATCCTACTGCCAGTTTTGGTAATCATCTGAAACTATCCCTTAAGACTGAGGCTCAGGAACCCATTTCAAAGGGATATGCTCACTATATCATCACTGGCTTGAAGTACCCTGAGATTTCTAGGGTATCCCTTACTCCCATATTTTTCAATTCTTTGCAAAACATAGAGATAAGGCAATGGCCATATATATCTCTGGCCAGAGATAAGTAGAGTGGATTGCACTTGCCTTGCTGCCCCAGATTTGATCCTTGAAAACACAGTCTCCAGAGTTGTGCTTGGAGTGACATTTGCCAGACTATGGGTAAGGTGACTCCTCCCCCAAATTGAATATGAAATAATTAACAAGTTTCTTTTTTTAAGAGAGAGGTTTACTTTTCCTTTAAACATCGGGTCCTGCAGTGACTCCTGGCAATTCTTTGTCACCCGGTCAGCAGTTAAATGTGTGGGTCTCAGGATGCCATGTTGTTAAGGCCTAGCAATCACCAGGGCCAGATCAATATTCCCTAGAGAACCAGGACCATACTTGGAAGTACTCAGGCTGGTAGCAGGAATCATCCGAGTCTTCTGTATAATTTTCCTTACTCCCAAAACACTTAAATTCTAAGTAAATAAAGGCAGTAAGAAATTTGTTTTCATTTCTATTTGTTATGAAGGTGTCCTAATTTGCATTTTCTTGGACTAGTTTTTGGGTTAACCTGGCATTATGATGATTTGATTCATTCATTCCTAGAAGCAGCTTCCCCTAGGAATGCCTTCCTCCTTCCTTTACAATGAAGGTTAAGGGAAGAAAGGAAGCTAATAACATTTAAAGTCTAAAGTCAGGTTCTCTCAATAACAAACTATATATTTTTATTCAGTTTTTGTTCATTCATAAGGGATTTCTCAAGGAGTCATATGAAAGTTGTGTTTAGCATGATCACCTGCTTAAATCAGTAGTTATAATTAATAATTTTGTCAATTACTTTAACACCAAATTCTTTTGGTGTTATGACATTTAACACTGACTCACTCACCTAGAGAAATGAGAGTAGAAACCTATCCTGAAATTACTAGCTAACCGAACTTTGATTCTACAGCTATCCCATTTGTCTTAAACTCAGCTAAAATGGCTCATACCAAGTACTTCAAAGAGGAGAAAGAACAAGTAGCTAATAATCACTTATAAAAGAAAATAGCTGAATCAGGTGTGTGGGGACATATGAGGAAACTTAGGTAAAATGTGTGCCTTGGAACAAAAAGTGCTGAGCTTATACTTATATGAATGCTTTGAAGCAGGGACATTCAGGGTCACCTGAGTAAGCGTATTTTATTTTCAAAGATACCATCACACTCCATCCAGTCATTTCCTCCAATATACCAATGCCACAGCATCACTATAGAAATAGCCCATGTGACATTCTAAAGCCTTTTTTATTTAGAGTACAGGTAGATAGTGGAAGAAAACTAAATAACTGAAAAGCCTATCTTGTATATATGAGGCTTCATCCTTGGTATGCAAATTACCCACCCATGTCCTATAGGGCAGCTAAGACCTTTCCCTGCTTGCATCCCACCACATAAAGTTATAAAAAAACTCCTTGCAACTTAGAGTATTTTCAAATATTTTATTTCTTTACCCTCCCGTTCTTCTGTGAGATGGGCATAGATTCATTTAGAGATGCAGACATTGAAGCTCAAAAGGTTGGCTTAGTTTTCATGGTCCCCTAGCTCCAGAGTAGTAGTACCTGGGTCACTGGCCCTTTCCTTTGCCTCTCCTGGCCCCTTCATTCTCATTATTCTCTGTGTTCCCTCAGTCTTGACCTTCCAATTTCAGGGAGATTGGTAAGGACTTAAAGTAATTCCTTTGGGAATGCTTTACAAAACTCATAGTATATTGACTTTGACGTCAAGGAGTCATGTTGCATTATTTGAAACACCACAAGAGCCAGGCAGGGCTTTGACAAAACCATCTAAAGGTGAGAGATTCGGTCACACATAGATAATACTCCAAACACTCATTTTGGTGAGAGGAATGGGCTTGTGGCTATTAGTGCCCCAAAGTAACTTACTAGATTTGATATATTCTAGATTTGATATATTATTTTCTCAGAAGAGGAGAAGGGGAGTTTATTATGCATAGTTACATAACAATTTCTATCTCTACTATGTTGATGAGTTAGTTATCTATTGTTTTCTAATCAATTACTCCCTCCCCAGACAATAGTGGCTTAAAACAAATAACATGTACTACAGCATAGTTTCTTGATAATATTTATTGATTTATTTTGCAGTGCCAAGGATCAAACGCAGGTCTCTTGCATGCATTTTGTCATTGAATCACCTCCCCAGCCCAATCTAATGGTTTCTGAGAATTGTTTGGCTGGTTAGTTTTGACTCAGATCTCTGAAGAAGGTATTCAATCAAATTGCATGTATCTGAAGGCACAACTAGAGATGAAGGCTCCATTTCCAAGTTGATTTATCCACATGCCTGCCAATTATTGGTTGGGGCTCTTAGCTCCTTTCCCTATGAGTCACTTCACTGCACTGCAGCTGGTTTGCATCAGAAAAAATATTCAAGAGAGAAAGAACAAGCAAGAGCACCCGTGACAAAAACTGCAGTTATTTTATAATATTATCTTGAACTAGTATCTCATTACAATCATCAGATTTAATTCATTTGAAGATATTCATTAAAGGCAGCCCCCATTTATGGGGAGATGTCAGGCCCATTTCTAAGGAGGAATATTAAGAAATTCATGGGCATAGCTTGAATATGACTACAGTGTCAAGCACAAATTCTTAGCTTGTGTAGGAAAAGTACATGAAATAGATTTATTCCTTTTCAGCATGATCACATACTAGTTGAAATCTGATGAAAAAATTCTCTTGCAAAATCTTATCTGTCATTGATGTATTCTTCTCCCCCAACCTTGTCTCTCTAGCACTGTCTCCCTCCCCCACTTGCTTTAAAATGTTGGAGTATCTTCAGCTGTGCAGTGTCTCTTCTTTATGTACCCTTTCAGTTCACTAACATCCTCAGGATCAGTGCTTTAAATATGGTTTGAGTCTCACATTTCTTATGTATTTATCTTCAGCCTTACCTCTTTCTGCAATTCCAGTCCTGTATATCTAGCTGCTCCTTGACAGTGCTACATGGATCACATGAATTTAAAATGTGCCCTGACTAACATAATTCTTGATTTCCCTTGCTTCTCTTCTTTGACTTTTTCTCTCAGTAACCCACCTAGATGTTTATATCTTCCTTTTTCTCATTCTAATCCCTCAGTAAGTCCTGTGGACACTTCCTTCAATATTTTCCAAATCCATGGAACTTTCTGCATCTGCCTGTGACTTACACTTGGCTCTACTCTTTTATCTAGTGGACCGAGAAATTGCCTCCCCCACAAGGTTTTCTTACTTCTCTGGTCCTTGTGAATAATAAATTTTTGAAAATGAAATGAGTTCTGGTCAACCTTCTATTTGAAACTCTGTAGGGTTTTCTATTGCCCTTAGAATAATAAACTCAAACTCTTGGTTTTGACATAGATTTGGTACCTATTGAACCACACTAGTTTTCACAGTGGACTTGTACGTGAATGTATTCTCTGTGTCTGTGTGTCATGTATGTGTGCCTCATGTGTTCATGCATGGCTGGAATGTGTCTGAGTAACTGTGCATATATACATCTGCTTGTGTATCACAGTATATACAGGACCATCTTGATTGATAGACAGATTGGGCATAACAAGCAGAATAAATAGCACCTTTGAGAATACCCAGGGACCACAAATTGTTCTCTCAATATTAAGATTTCTCTAGAGATTCATTAAGTATAAGTGGTCTCTTTTCAATTACAAATATACTGGGAGCTTCATCCATCATCTAGATCTTCCTGTAAATTATTGTAATGAAATTTCTTTCTTCTAGCACTTGCTGACAATAACCAGAGATAAGACTGAGTACATGGGACTCAGCAAAGGAAGCCCAGGGATGCTTGGCTGATTGAGGTGACACCCACTGTATTATTAACAAAGATCACAGGGTTACTCCCTCAGGCTTAGACATGGGTAAGAATGGGGTAGGAGAAGAGGACAGAGAGAAGAAGTTCAGGAATTTAAAAAAGTATGTATTCCCAAACTTTGTTGAGTGTCATTTAATACCGGAATGGGTTTGTGCATCAGAATTTGCAACAACCTTTGGAATTAGGTACTTTACTCCAATCATTGAGAATAGTAAACCAGGAACTCCTATTCCCAGTAGCCACAGACACCATTTGGTGCACAGAAATAGGGGTGGATCAAGCACTTCCAGTGAGGATTGATTCTGTGCTCTGTTATGCAGAGCCACAAGGGAAAAATTTGCCGTGTGGCAAATGACACCAATATGTCATTTGGTGTCCCATAGAAAGTTTCCCTTGTGCTCCTTTGGTCCTGTATGCTGATGTTTTTTCATTTTTTTGCTTTTTTGGGTCACACCCAGCTGTCGGGGCGTGCCGCCAGGGTCCCCGACAGTGCCGGGAAGCGAGTTCCCTTCTACCTCCGAGCCGGCGAGGAATGGATGAAAACTCAGTTGAATCGGTGCAGTTTTAAAAGGCTTTACTTATCACAGGTTCAGGCATACAAATCAGCAAAAGGAAAAGCCCGGAGCTTAGGATTCCAGGCTAGAACCCCAGCCATGTGTAGGCCAAGATGGCGACCACCACGTGTAAAGGCTTTGTAAAAAGAAGAAGACAAGAATCCCAAGAAGGGTGAGCGCTCACAAAAGGGAGAGAGCCCACACAGAAGCGCAGGAGAAAGGAAACAGGCTAGTTTTATACCCCTGCCACTCAGATCTTCCTCCCACTGTTATGGAAAGCGGGGGGGGGGGGTGGCAAGTACCCTTAGGTAATCCCTCCCTGCACCTCACCTAGGCCCTTTAGTATGCTAATGTTTTGAGCCAAGATCTGCCTGGGAATGCCTTTATAAGGTAGAGAAGGGGGTTTCTGAGATGGCATGTCTCTGTACCAAAGACTAATACTAATGCCAGTTAAATATTTCTCCAAGCCTTCACAAGTCTCTTCTACTTCATTGTAGTTTTATATTTTAGTTGCCTTTGAGTATATCAGGGAGCCATGCTTGTTTGCTTGGAAGCAAACAGCATTTCTCTCTGATCTAATTACTTAGGTGTCCTACGTGGCCAGGCTAATATGCTGGTAAGATCTAGCTAGTCCCACGATGATTGTGGTAGCATGGGAGAATATTTATACCAGCTAGTACAGCATACATGGTCGGATAAGCTGCCACATTTAGACTACCCCTTATCTACGAAGTGATTTGCAGGAGGCAATCCAGAGCAGATGCAGCAGCCCTTAGGAGTCCTGCAACACCCAGCGATGTTCAGGAGTTACTCCTAGCTCTTCACTCAGGAATTACTCCTAGCAATGCTCGGGGACCATATGGGAGGCTGGGGATGGAACCTGGGTAGGCCGCGTGCAAGGCAAAGCCCTACCTGCTGTGCTATCACTCGGCTCCCTGTTAATGCTCCCTTTCTTCACTCTGTTTCTTCCTTCCCTGTAGGCTCAGCCTTTCCCTGTGGACTTGTGCTTTCTTCTAGATCCATCTTATGAAGATAGGAACATTGATATATCCCAGAAGTTGAAGACATTAAAAGCTCCACCTCCTCTCACCTCATATTCCCATTTCAATTACTTTGCCCAGAGCCCAGCAGCTCAAGAATTGTTGGGGAATACCACCGGGCCCCCAACAGTGCCGGGAAGTGAGTTCCCTTTTACCTCCGAAGCCAGCAGGGAATGGATGAAGACTCAGGAATCCCATGCAGTTTTAAAAGGCTTTACTTATCACAGGTTCAGGCATACAAGTCAGCAATAGAAAAAAAAAACAGTGCTTATGATTCCGGCTAAAACCCCAGCCATGTGTAGGCCAAAATGGTGGCCACCACGTGTAAAGGCCCTGTAAAGAGGAGACAAAGACAAGACTCCCAAGAAGGGTGCAGTCCCCAAAAGAGAGCCTAAAAGAGAGCCCAAAAAATAGAGAGAGAGAGAGAGAGGAAGCAGGCTGGTTTTATACCCCTGCAACTCAGACCTCCCACTCTTATGGGAAGTAGGAAGGGTCAAATGCCCTTAGGTAATTTCTCCCAGCACCTCACCTAGGCCCTATTATATGCTAATGTTTTGAGCCAAGATCTGCCTGGAAATGCCTTTATATGGTAGAGAAGGGGGTTTCTGAGATGGCATGTCTCTGTACCAAAGACTAATACTAATGCCAGTTAAATATTTCTCCAAGCCTTCACAGCCTCGTCTACTTCACAGTAGTTTTGTATTTTAGTTGCCTTTGAGTTATCAGGGAGCCATGCTTGCTTGCTTGGAGGCAAACAGCATTTCTCTCTGGTCTAATTACTTAGAGATTCAACATGACCAGGCAAATATGCTGGTAAGATCTAGCTAGTCCCACGATGATTGTGGTAGCATGAGAGAATATTTATACCAGCTAATACAGAATACATAGTCAGATAAGACTGCCACATTTAGACTACCCCCCCTATCTATGAAGTGACCTGTAGGAGGCAATCCAGGGCAGATGCAGAGGCCTAGGCTCTTAGGTGTCCTGCAACAAAGAATGCTCTGCACTAGGAGTCTTTAATCCTGTTTACTTTTTGTGCACAATGTTGCTAAAGATTTTGCCTATCAGTGATAAAATCTGAATTGTGTGCTTTACATAAATATGACAGTATTTAATTTTATTGTCTGCAAAATGAGACCTCTGTTGAGTTGGGAAGTTCATAGTCTTTTTACTCAAGCACGGTATTGATATTTTTACTTTTGTTTGAACTTAAATGCAGCTACCCTTTGGTGCTAAGGTCAAACCCTAGGCTGCTGTATGCAAAATTCATCATTCTCGGGGCTGGAGTGATAGCACAGAGGATTGGGTGTTTGCCTTTCACGTAGCTGACCTGTGTTAGATTCTCTGGCATCCCATATGGTCCCCCAAGCACCACAAGGAATAATTCCTGTGTGCAGAGCCAGGAGTAACCCCTGAGCATGGCTGGGTGTGACCCAAAAAGCAAAGAAAAAAACCTCTCCATTCTCCCAGTCTTTCTATCACTGGGTAACTTACCAGTGCTGTGGCTTTCACCTCAGTTCCTTTGCTTTGGAAACAGTTAACTCCTGTCTGTGTTCAAAGTTGCTTCAGGGAATTGAAAGGAGTGAATAACTCATGCTGGCTCTTAATGAGTATGTGTTAGCTATCATTTTCACAGGAAGAACTTTGTTTTGACACTTTAACAAATAGGAATCAATAATGAGCCCATGTTGAATTCTTTAAATGATTTTTTTTAAAAATTGGCAATGAATCATATAAATTTCAAAGGTAAGAATTAATAAATTAATTCTAGAACCTTAAGTTTGGCAGAAACAAAATAGATAGCTTCCCTACCTTCACAGGGAAAAAAAATATGCATGTTTTCTAACTGAGGAACAATCTTCACATACATTGTTCCTTCTGCAGGTTCCATGTATCTTTTCTTAAAGACCTTTTTTTGCCATCATAATAAACACTCCCTGTGTATATAGACTCAGATTCATTACTGATCAGAACACTTGATTCCCCTTAGCGTGCAATTCCTTCTGCTTAATTAAATTTCTTTCTGTTTTGAGTCAATGGAACATGTGTAAAAACTCATGGTTAGCAGAAGATTCTACCCCCAAATATGATAGTTTTAGAGCTTTCCTCCCTTAAATATGCCTCTTTGGTATAGTGATTATTTGGGGAAATCCTCACATTTAAGAAAAAGAAAAGAAAGAAAAGCAGCTATTTCAGAGAGAGAATTTTGCCTAAACCGTCCATATCTGAGTAAAGGCAGAAACCTTCCAAATGGGACTCAATTTTTGGCCCTTCATCAACTGAGGAGATTAGATCAGGTCCAGAAATTGATACCTCACCAAAACTTTGTCACAATCATCTAGGAATGCTTTAAACAAACGTGTTTGTGTAAATTAATAAGTATTGCCTTCCCCAAAACGTCTCAGCAGCCCCTCTCAAAATCTTTATCATTTAGTAACAAACGAAGACAATATCTGGGAGAACAAGGCTACCTGTATTCAATTTCTAGGACTCTCCGTATAGATGGTAATAGATTTATATTCACTTCTTCCTTGTACATCTGTGTTTTGTGACTAGGGATCGCTATTGAGAACTCAGAAGACTCAAGGGAAAATGATTTTCCTACAGTACCATGAAGGACAGGTTCCTATTATCTTGAAATCCTTGTACCACACATTGGACCTGGATATACACTAGGCTATGGGCAAATGATAAATAGACTTACAGAGTACATTTCATTTGTCTTCCTGTAGTACTGTGCTAGTTACAGTTAAAATCTAATACAAGAATCATGACTTAAAATCACAACTGGGGCTGAAGAGATAGTGCAATGGGTAGGGTGCTTGCCTTGCGTGCTGCTGACCTAGTTTAACCCTTGGCACCCCATATGGTCCTCTGAGCCCACCAGTAATGATCCCTGCTTGCAGAGCCAGGAGTAAGCCCAGAGCACCTCAGGGTGAGGTCTAAAAGGACAAACAAAAAAAAAGCCCCCACAACTACATTATAGAATGTATCTTGAAATTTATGTAATTTAGAGCTGTCCGTGAAGGAAATTTAAAATCCTTTCTGAGTCTTTAATCTTCCGGATGCAGTTAACATCCTCTTCTAGTGAGGAAACTTGGCTTCCTTCCCCTTGGTGTGTCTCTGTGCTCCAAACTACAGCGCTACCTATAATACTTAAAGTGGACAGGAGAATGTGGACACATCCATACATGTGTGACCCTTATAGATGACAAAGCCCAACCAAAGTAGCTTGCTGCTTACGAAACTGAGAGAACAGGGCTGAAACTCATGAGCAAACTTCAAAACCTAGAATTTTAAGTTCTTGATATTCTTCCTAATTCCATGGTAGCAAAATAAAGGGATCCTTTGCTGTCACAACCTCATCACTATCACCCACTGAAAATTTAAAACACATTTAACTAAGAAGCTGAAGATTTAAGTTAACCTATTTGTTCCTCTTCTTAAAAGTAGCCTAGAATGGTGAGGAGTCTCGGTACATTTGCACGTTAATGAACAATGCATTTTCTTTTCAATCGTGTCCTCAAAATCACTACTTTATTGCTTCTCTGTCGTATATAATGCAGGTTCAGACATTCTTCACATTTAAACTTTAGAAAAGAGATAATGTTGTTTGGTAATCCTAAGAATGCTCCTTTTGATAGTTCTATTCAGGAAGATTCATTTGAAAAGCTGAGACATGGCTACATTATAATTTTCTGCAATCAACAAAGAAAAATACATGCCAGGAGTATGATTGTTGGCAAGAGAAAAAGTCTCCTTCCACATTTCATTAAAATCTATTTTCAGCGGGCGCGGCTGGCCGCCGCCGCGCCCACCCCCCCCCATGCCCCCCCAGGCCAGCACCCCCACCCCCCAACTCCCTAAGCCCCCAGAAAAAAAAATAAAATGATTTGGGGGGGGGGGGGGGAGGTTCACCGGTGGATGGCGGGAATAAATAAAATCTATTTCACCAGGAAGTGGAATAAATGAAATATCACATTAGTCCTCGTGTGTGTGTGCGTGTGTTGTCTTTGTGTGTTCATTCCCTCCCTCCAACAATTTCTCTCCTAAGTTTGATCTGAGATACAAAAGAGATTTCATAAGAAAACCTGTACAGAAATTATATGATAAACTATGTCAGAAAATATAAACAACCCAGGAATTTCTTTTTTTTCCTTTTTTTTTTTTACTTTTTGGGTCACACCCGGCAATGCTCAGGGGTTACTCCTGGCTCTGCACTCAGGAATTACTCCTGGCAGTGCTCTGGGGACCATATGGGATGCAGGGGAAGCAACCCAGGCCTGCACAGGCCGCGGCGTGCAAGGCAAACGCCCTACCCGCTGGGCTATAGTTCAGGCCCCAACCCAGGAATTTCTTAACAACTTAAGTACTTATAATAGTTATTTATATTGCTTTTTCTAATTCTTTTGAGAGTTGAGTAGAGGTCACATCAGTTGGTGCTCAGTGTCTACTCCCAGTTCTGCTCTTCTGTGTCATTCCTGGTGGTGGTGCCGGAACCACACAGTGCCAAATATCAAATCGGATCTTCTGCATGCAAAGCAAGCACTCAGTTGTGCTATTTTATGGTTAAGCCTTTATATAATTTTACTGTGAGGAATACACAGGATACTGAAGATGACTTATTTGATTTTCTCCTATACTATGAAACCAGCTATTGAAGCTGTGCTCTTGTAATGGAATCTAGACATTGAATATATTATAATTGTGTAGTTATACCTAAATAAAATATTTAATTATGCACCCTTAAATTTTCTGGTGTTCAAAATTTGACTGTAATGAGGAATTATTACAACAACCTTAAATATGACCTATGTTGAAATGAAATATTTGTACTCTATTACTGACTTAAAGCCATAGGTTCATTTACCTAACGAATTAATTGTAACCATTTTCTCATTTTGTCTAAATGTATATTTAGATATATAATTTGAGACTTTTATGATGGTCTTGAATGTCTTGATTTCAGAAAATTGTACAAAATTTGTCATCTCAATCTAAGAATATATAATTATAGCATAACCAAACAATTCTCAGCATTTTTTGTTCTTGAACTGAAATCTATGTGAGATAGCCAAAAGAAATTACTTCATGCTAAATACTGGTTTTTCAAACTAAAATTTCCAGATAAGTGTGGGTTCAGTTTCCTTTAGTTTCTTTCTGTTGAGTTTTCATCTCTCTCTCTCTCTCTCTCTCTCTCTCTCTCTCTCTCTCTCTCTCTCTCTCTCTCTCTCTCTCTCTCTCTCTTTCTCTCTCTCTCAGTTTTGGGGCCACACTTGGCAGTGCTCAGGACTTACTCTGGAATCTATATTCAGGGATTACTTCTGATGGTGTTTCAGGGGAATCAATCCCATGTGATGCCTGAGATTGAATCCAGCTGGACTCTGTGTAAAGCTTGCGCCTTAACCATTATACTAACTCTGGCCCCTTCATTTCTCTTTTAGTGGATGCATACACATCTGGGTAAATAAATGCACCTTTTCTTAGATCCTTGTGAAGCTGCCTGATGCACTTTTATTCAGAATATATGGTTATTTTTATATTAAAGTTTACCAGCTATATATTTTACATTGTTTAAAAAAAAAGAATTGCCAATTCTGTATGTAATACAATTTAGAGAGGATATATTATTTCATCAGGCTAATTTTTATCATCAGCTTCAATAGGATTTGAGAATGATAAACTATAGATAGTGTTAATTTAGAGAGTTTGTGCCATACCCAGAGGTGCTCAGGGGTTATCCTTAGCTCTGCCTAGGAGTGATCCCTGGAGTTTCTCAGGAGATCATTTGTGTCTCCAGAGATTAAGTTGAGGTCGGTAGCAAACTAGGTAAATGCTATAACCCTTGTAAATCTCTCTGGCCATTATAATTTTAATTTTTTTCTACACATATAATTTTAATAATAATTACACTGTTTTTATGTGCAATAGTAGTTTTAACACAATATTATTATTAATGATGAATCACACATTTACTTACTGAGAGTAGAAAAGGAGAGAGAGGTGGAAAGTAAAGTGATATTATTAATAGGTCAGTGTTATTTTGGAGCATAAAATAAGCAAACAATGAAACTTGAAGAAATTTTATGACAAGTAGTTATATCTCAAGTGCCACTTGAAAAGGTACATTAAATCTTCTACAGTTCTGCATAAATCAAATGTCTGTGTTTATACCATCATTTAGGTTTTCTATTTTATTAGGGAAAACAATCAGTGACCTACAGAAAACCACTGAAATTCTGTGTATGGAAAAGAAATTCCAGAATATTTTATTTTATAGTATTTGTGAATACTGAATTGTGCAGTAATTTTTCATCTGAATTTCTGTACAATTTTGTTTTGCAAGTGATATTATATGCCAACAGGCACATCTCTGCTATTCTCCAAAATTTTTGCCTGCAAGAATTTGAGGAAGATACAAAAGATAATGAAGGACCGGGAATTGTAGTGATTGACCTTAATTCCAAAATATTTCTGTTCCATTATAATAAGCCTCCAGGACTTGGACTACTGGCCAATTAGTTGCTGCAAGCTAACTGCAGCCCTCATCAGCAACCTTGAAACGTTTTGGCAGGCCTTATTCAAAAAAGGGGAGAAACTAAGAGATGAAGCCTCTTTTACATAATTCTTTCTTTTACTGAAAAATTAACTCAATGTGTATGCTGAGATGGAGTGTTGGGAAAACCTTTGTCAATTAGGAAAGCAATGTATTTCCCAGCTAGATTCCCATTTTAAATCTAGGTTGTTTATAATCAATCTGGTAGAATTTTGGCAGTTTAATTTTTAAGTTAAGAAAATACTTCAGAAGAAAGAAAATGGGAAGAAAAATAGGTAATGGCATTGGGAACAAAGACCGGGGATAAAAATCAGACTTTTTCTTTGCCCTCACTACCTCCATTCACTTAAATGTAAAAGAAGCAATAATGTTCCTTTTCCTTCAAATAGAACTTCATCATAGAAACATGATTTAACTTAATCTTTTATATTATCTAAATGAGGAAAAGACAGGCCCTTTAACAATTTTTTGTGTTAGTTTCCTCAACACAGAATGTGGCTAATAAATTATCTAATGGATTGATGAGTGTAAAGAGATTAGTTTGATGCCTTGAAAATATTTAGTACCCAAAGAAGTTGCTTATAGCTGTTATTATATTTACCTAATGGTGGATGCAGTGCCCGGCTGCGTCAGCAGGTGGCAGACACTTGACAGGCTTGTCTACATCCAGGGCTCTGCACCGTGGGCCCTGGATGGTTGATGGTCTGACATAGAGAAAGATGGGTCCCCTGAGATGAACCCAGAGCCACGGCAGAGCCTGACAAGCTACCTGTGGAGTATTCAATATGCCAAAAACAGTAACAATAATGGACCTCATTCCCAGTGAATGAAGACATTACTGACTCCTGCTCATGCAAATCGATGAACAATGGGAAGAAAAGTGACAAGTGACATTCTTTAATATTTAGTGTGCACTGTGAATCTTCTATTGGAGAAAGAAACAAAGGTGCATCAGAATTTTACCAGTGTGCTTTGAATATGGTTTCTTACCAGTCTGACTGGAATTAAAAACAATGCTCATTAAGTCCAGATTCAGAACTATGGGCTTGAGAGACAGTACAGCTCTGAGGGTGTTTGCCTTGCAGGTGGCTGACCTGGTTTGATCCCCGCATCCCATATGGTCCCCAAGCTCCACCAGGGGTAATTCCTGAGTGCACAGCCAGGAGTTACCCCTGAGCATCTGGGTGTGACCCTCCTCTGAAAAGAAAAAGAATTATGTAAAATCATGATGTATCTGGGAGATCTACATCTGAACAGCTGTATCCAGTGCCTCTGATTAGTAAATCTAACAGACTTGTCTGCCCCACATCAGGTCCTGTCTGAGGCTCCCCAGCTTCTTTCCCACCATTCAATTCCAGTTCCTTACTCTGCTCTTTCAGGGTTTTGTTCTCAGTTGGACAGGAACCTGGGGAATCTCTCAGCAATTTATTGGAGCATGAAGAGTAAAATCTTGTGATAGGATAAGACAAATACCTTTTGGTGTTTTAATTTATATTTCAAAGCAATTAAATTGAAAAGTTGTTTAAAATATAGCAGATTTTCAATTTAAAGTCCAAGGAAGCCATTCTACCTCTCTGTGTCCCATCTCCAGTGGTCCCTCAGTCTCTCTTTCTAGATTACAGGGGCCCATTGTTCAATTCACTTCTTTAGCACGGAACACTTTCTGTTCCATGCTCTGGAACAGAGACAGCACAACTTGGCCCATTATTTTTTGTAAGTGTTGCTGAATATAAACTTTAACTGACTTTCTAGACTTACCGGTCTGTTACCCTTCTCTCAGATATCTCAATTGGATTAAATAAATAAAATAATTTGAGGTGTGGTAGTAGGAGTCTATATGTAGCATCACGTGGTAGACCTGCAAATTATATAAGTAACTTTCTATACATCCTCAGAATCTATGGTGGAAGGAAAGTAGGAGCTGAGAAACATTTTTTTTTTTAAATGCTGTAACTGTGAACAAAGGTTTCTCTCCTTTTCTGTTTTGTTTTGGCCTAACGTCTTTCTTTAAACAGTTAGAGATTCATATACTCTATACCAAGCACCTGAATTCATAGATAAAGGATGGGGACAGAAAGATCATTTTTATTGCTTTTGTTTCTGGGCCTCACCTGTTGATGCTCAGGATTTACTCCTGGTGGTGCTGAAGATCAATGGAAGGCAAGTGTTTACTCCCTGTACTATCACTAAAGCTCCAGACAGGAGATCTTAATAATAGTTATGTGTGAGGCTGGAGCAATAGCACAGCACATAGGGTGTTTGCCTTGCATACGGTTGACCTGGGTTCAATCTCTGGCATCCCATATGGTCCTCTGATCACAACCAGGAATAATTCCTGAGTGTAGCGCCAGGGGTAGCCATTGAGCATCCTGGGCAAGACCCCAAAAAGCCAATAAATAAATAAATAAATAGATAAATGAACGAATGAATAACAATAAATAAATAAGTGAATAAATAAATAAATGAACAAATGAACAAACAAACAAATAAATAAAGTAATTATGGACAATTCTTAGAAGTGTTTAAAAGAATAAATTATTTGTATTTTTTGGGTAGTTTTAAAATTCTTCCCTCCTTCCGTTTCTCCCTCCATCCACCTCTTTTCATTCCTTCCTTCCTTCCTCCTTTCCTTCCTTTATTTTTTCATTCTTTCCTATTTCCTTGAAGAAGATCCTCAGACTGGAGTTGTCAGGATCCTCTCAGCATATGCAGTGGACTTGGGTTTAGCTCAGGGCCTCTCCCTTGCCCTCAGCACTTCCTTGGATCAGCTTCTGGGTCCTTTTCACTGGGAATCTTTAACTGCAGAGCGATTGGGAGTGCCTGAACTGTACAAGCTTCTTGTGCTGAAGAGATGGCTTTAGGAGATGTAAGGAGAAAAATGATTCATCAGTTTTTAGAAAGAAAAGGTATTTGTAAGATGAACTACAGTGTGAATCAGAGAATACTTCAAGTAATTATTCATTTTGTAAATCTGTGGGTGTGTTTAGTCTGGGTTCTTATTCTATACAACTTACTGTAGTGTCAAACCATCCTAAGCATCCAATAATTTGGAACATTAGTTGTCTAGTGAATTTCCAACAAAATGCCAGCAGGGAAAATCATTGTGGAAAGAGGTGAGTAATGTTCCAAAAAAAGAGGAGTACTGTTTCAAGGCTTTGGGAAGACAGTTCAGTGGTCCTGGGACTGAATTTGAACTATGCAACCACATCACCCCCTCAGCACTGCTGGGTTTAGCCCTGGAGTTTTCATTGTACCACAGGGTATATAGCCCTGGAGTCCACGCCCAGCATTGCACTGGCACTACTCAGGTCCTGAGAAGCACTGTACTCTCGTGCTAGCATCAAATCAGTTGACCAAATATCAACAGGTCTAACTGTGGAACCCTGAGCACAGTAGGGTAAGTCCCCACCCCCAAGAAGAACAGTGCTTGAAGGGAAGGGAGGAAAAGGGAAGGCAAGGCAAACGCCCAAACTGCTGCACTATCACTCCACCTGGTAGGCAATAAAAAAGTAAATGACAAAGTGTGGGGAGCTGAGAGACGGATGGCCAAACTGATCTGTCCCTCAGATATCCATTCCTTGGAGAACTCGTGACCATCTCCATAACTGCCAGCTACCACCTTTGCTATGTGAGGCATTGTAAAACCCTAAACCCTATCTTGCCTGTCCCTGTGAAGCACGTCCCATTCCTTATATGGCAATAATGAACATTTGCCAATTTCTCCCCCAGCTTACTGTAGGTCCCATCCTCTTCCCGCCCTTTTTCATGTATAGATACTGTGAACTGCTCAATAAAGACTAGTGCTTGATCAACCTAGGTGACTTGCGCTCCTTCTCTTCTTTCTGTTTTCTCATTCAGGTCGCATCCCCGCCCCGCCTCGAGATTTCCCCAGTTGAGTCCAACCCTGCTGGTTGGGGCGGGACAGCAAAAAAGTAGGTCTAATATTAATTTCTTAATTCAGTTTTCTTTTGGTTTTTAAAACATGCTTTATTTCTCTAAATACAACCTGTTGTCAAAGATACAACTTAGACTTTTTATAAAATAATGTGACAACTCAACTGTGTTGAAAATTCAGATGGATGATGATCATACAGTGTGGAGCAATAAACATTCTTCTACCTGTAACTTCATAAAATCACCTTAATAGAACCCTAGGGAAGATGAGAGGCTTTCCCGTGAAACCCGAGGAGCTCTCTACTTGATATGAAGAACTCTTTTACTCTTAGATACCATGATACTGACAGATGTGGCTAGAGCTCCCTGGAGGCTATTTTCAAACCAACATTATAACTGAGTGAAAACAACAAAGTATGCTGAAGATTTTTGATATAAGATCAGCTATTAATTAGATTAAGAACTAAGAATAAAGAGGATTATCAAGAAACGGAGGCTTTCCATCAAGAGCATCAGTAGGTCTGAGTTAAAAATTCACTATCACTTATTCTCTCCTTCTTCTTGTAATAATATCTCATTATTACCTTGCTTTGGGTTTCTACTTCTGGAATATTAAAGAAAAACTACAGGGCCGGAGCAATAGTCCAGCAGGTAGGGCATTTGCCTTGCAAGCGTCTGACCCGGTTCGATCCCGGCATCCCATATGGTCCCCTGAGCACCGCCAGGAGTAAGTCCTGAGAGCAGAGCCAGGAGTAACCCCTGAGCATTGCCAGGTGTGACCCCCAAAAAAGAAGAAAAAGAAAAACTACCAAATAGGTATATTAAAAATTCACAAAATTATCTTGTATACATATACATTGACATATAGACATAAAAGAATATATAGGTGCTCACTAGTGTCAGGGAGCTGCTGGGGTCCTCAACAATATCAGGGAATAAGGTGTCTTCTACCTCCAAAGCTGACAGGGGATGGATGAAAACTCAGAAGTCCAGCACAGTTTTAAAAGGCTTTACTCTCACAGGTTCTGGTATACAATCCAGTAACAGGAAAACCCGGACTTTAGGTTCCTAGCTAAACCCTGACCATGTGTAGGTTAGAATCCTAGGCCAAGATGGCCACTACCACATGCTAAGGCCCAACAGGGAAGAGAATGAATGGAGAGAAAGAATGAAGCAGAAATCAAAGAGGAGCCAAAATCACCAAAAAGAGTATATAGCTCTCCAAGCCTTCACAAAATTCTTATCTTTACTTCATAGTTGTTTTGTATATTAACCTGTAGATTTATTAGAGAGCTTGCTTGCTTGAGGCAAACAGCATTTCTCTTTGATCTAATTACTTAGAGAACCATTGTCACCAGGTATATATACTGGTAAGATCTATCTAGTCTCATGATGATTTGGTAGCATGAGAGAAAATATTTATACCAGCTAACATAGAATACATGTAAGATATACTGCCACATATCAAACTGTTTTCTGCTCCTTATCTACAAAGTGGCCTGAAGAAGGTAACTCCAGGCAAGATGCAGAGGTTCTGGGCAACAGTGTACTGCAACAACTGGATTAAGGTTTTTTATTTTACCAAGCATCTAATTCAGATCTGACCCAAATTATTAACTCTATGCTTCTCTTTGCCTAAACAATTACTGGTGGTTAAGAAATAAATATGGTCTGAGTGTCAGCTTTATTTCATTTTGGTCCACATTATGCAAGAGACATTTGCATGTATAGGATACAGCAAGTAAACTGTGTTACTTACTGCAGAGAGGTCTCTTTCAATGGAAAAAAAACCTGATTTTAATATTCTGTCTTAACAACCAATGAAACTTTGCAATATCAGTATGTGGCTATAGTATGTAGCTATTAATGTTACAATATATTTCCAAAAATGGCCATTTAAAGGAGTGAATTTTTTTTACCTTTAAATGTAGTAACTTTTGTTATTATTGTTGTGTGCATTTTTTCCCCTCAGCCTTGTCTTCTATGGCTTGAGGAATATTGGTGCCTGCCAATATGTGAACCCCTGGAATGTACAAGTGGATTAAGATGACCAGAGGAAATCTTATCTATGACTGAAATTAACTTCTCCATACCTTGGCTCACATCTGATGCAAGCAAACAGGTTTCCTGAAAGGGTACTTGAATTATGACATTTTATAAGTTTTAAGAATTTTTTTTTGTTTTATTTTTTATTATTATTATTATTATTTTTTTTTGCTTTTTGGGTCACACCCAGCAATGCTCAGGGGCTTCTCCTGGCTCTGCACTCAGGAATTACTCCTGGCGGTGCTCGGGGGACCATATGGGATGCCGGGGATCGAACCCGGGCGGCACAGGCCAGCCATGTGCAAGGCAAAGGCCCTACCCGCTGGGCTATCACTCCGGCCCGCCCCTTGTTTTATTTTTTTAATTAAATCACTGTGAGATGCACTGTTATAAAACTGCTCATGATGGGGCATGATGTATGCTATTTCAGTCATAATTTATGCTTTTTAATCAACATTTTAATTTTACTCCCCTCATGGGACTTCATTGTATTTCCTTATCTAAAATATTTTATTGAAATTCTGTGTTTACCATGAATGTTAGTAACTTCTAAAACTAAAGATTCAGCCTAGTCTCAACCTCCTATGGAGATGCCCATGTTCTCTCTCTTGAGTACATCTCTCTCTCTCTCTCTTTTGCCCTTTTGCTCTCTCTTGCTTTCTCTCTCTCTCTCTCTCTCTCTCTCTCATTTCCTAAATAAAACTAACTTCAGAAAAATGAAGTCTCTGCTTAAATTTTTTTTGGATCACACCTGGCAATTCTCAGGGGTTACTCCTGACTCTGCACTCAGGAATTATTCCTGGTGGTGCTCGGGGACCATATGGGATGCTGAGGATTGAACCCTGGTGGGCTGCATGCAACACAAATGCACTACCCATTGTGGTATCGCTCTGGCCCCTCTGCCTAAATTCTTATCACTGAGAAAGCTACTGTCTATACTTTTGAAGATAGTTTTAATGTTCCTCGACATTTGCCAAATTCTTTGAATTTATATATGTTTCAGGCATTCTCCCCAAATGTGCCTTATGAGTATCGTGGTCTATTATTGATTTTGGAAGGGCAAGAAGGCCAGGTAAAAAAAGCACCAGTCACACATGTTGTCCTGTTTGAGCATGCACATGTTTTATTTAAGTATTCTCCAAAGGTCTATTTTTTTCAGCATAATGCAGATATTATGCTATTCTTTGAAATAAGATATATGAATTTCAAACAAAATTGTCCAAAACAATGACCTTGGCTACTCCATATGGTACACAGAAATAATTACATTTCACTTACAATACAGATGCACTTAACACAGTCATCAAGAGTCATTCACCACCAACACAGCATATTTTTAAACCACCTAAACACCAATTTTTTTTAATTTTCCAAAAGTTTAAAGAAATTAATAGTTTTGAATAAGTGATAAGTCAAAAAGGAGGCAGAAGTGCCAAATGAAATACTTAAATGCATTTTTAAAAATGTAATATTAAGAACATGAAAATAGAACGTCTCACCGAGAATCAAAAGACCTAGGCATTCCCAACTGTGGCTTCCTAGGTCTGCTCTTTAAAAAAGTTTTTCAATAAATGCCATCAAAGAAGTTTCACTATATATTTGCTCTAGAAGCATAAAGTGACATGAGGCAGGTGTTAATATAATTGTTAATATTCACACTCTAGGAAGATTAGTAACCTTTAAAAAAGACACCAGAAATAAAGCCAGCTCTTCCCAAGAGATAGTAGAGTTTATCATTAAGATCTACTGTGTGCTCAGCACTGTTCTAGAAGCTATCCTAGAAACGGGAAGCAAAAATTTCTGGCTTTAGTGGAAAAATGGTTGGATTAATTCTGTCTTTTGTGATAAATTATGATAAGTACTTTAAAATTTCTATTGGATAGGGAAAATTATTAATAACTCTTTCCACATATAGAAGCTTAATTTTATTCCTTATAGTGGTGGTCTGGAATGAACAAAACCTTTCATTTGACATAAAACTTTATTACATTGTCACGTGCAGACATGTCTGCTGATATATTTTAAAGGTGAAAAGGTATAGAGACTTTTCACTTAAATGTACGTAGAGATCAACTTTGCATTAGCAAGCTCCTGACTTCCTGGTTTAGTAGAGAAAATTGCTCTTGAAATATACAGGAATCTTTCTGAGATAAATTTGTGCTGCCTTTCCCAATAGTGTAGAAAGCGTGCTTTCACCAAATATTGCTACATGAAGCACTCCAGTTTATCTCTGCATTTCAATTCACATGAGTTATTCTCAAAATGCATTCAAGATCTAAAGCAAAATAAATAATACATCGAGTGAGATTCTGGGACCATTGATCTTTTGATATTAGTCCCAGCCAACTCTTTCACAAAACATATAGTGATATATCCAGTTTCTGGGCTTTTCCATAATAGCAAAGAGGTTAAAGATGATACACAGATGTCAATTACTTTTTTTAAAATTTTTGACAAGGGGTCAGTAATCTATTGATAATCTACTTACAAGATAATCTGTCGGGGAATACAAAAGTAGGAAAGTCAGAACTACAAAACATTAGTCTGGTGATGACAATAAACCCAATAAGAAGGTGCTATAGAAATACAGAGACAAATAACGTTCTGTCACAGGAATACAGAGGACTGAAGAATATTACTAAAAAACATTTATGGCACATTCTTTTTGGATTAAAAAGTTATCTAAAACTTGGCCACACCAGAAGTTTTTCTAGAGATGTGGCTCTTACTGTGTCTATGAAGATCTGAAAAAATACAACAACAAAAAAATCCTGATTCCTGATACAACAGGTGTACAATGAATTATTGCAGTTGTAACAGTATCTAGGTGCAAGGTAAAACAAGAATTAATACTGAACTATCCAAACACTTAGATTTACTAATGAGCATCCCCATGAGAAATACTGCAGTTCTAAAAGGAGTTTATTTGCACAGCCCACCATGGAACATGAACAATCAGCTTGTAAGTGCACAGAAATTTCCCCTTTCTACAAGTATAGTTTATCATGCCTATTCTGAAGACAACATAAGGAAAGTGAGATCACTGCTCCAAAGAATTCTAGCATGCATTATGATGGTTTCCTTCAGTCAATACAAATGTGTTGTATGAGTTTTTTTTAAATGTACTAATCTTCATTTTAGCCAATATTCATGAGTTTTAACAGGAAAAATTTTTATCAAAATGTTTTCCATATTTTTTTTAATTTTGCATTCAACTGGAACATTATGTTCAAATATTTATTTTATTTATTTTATTAAAAAAAGAGTTCTGGTCATAAGAAGCATTAGTAGGCGGCATTTCATTGTGCTCATAAGCAAAGTCAAAGGGCCACAGACTATTCCTCTGATACACGGGTCAAACTGTCTAGAAATGCCATTTTGGTGGTTTTATTTTCCTTCTCCAGTTTGGAAGCTTTGTTATTGTTTCACTACCAACCTTCTTGCTTTGCCAGTTTTATCTGCAAAGGGTTTACTGTTTCTTCTCTCTTCCCCATTGGGATTCTTTCCACAGCTACAGCTGAAATTTTCTTAGACAGGACTCCAATTGTTTTACAAAGCAGACACTCTGACAATATTTCCTCCTGAGTACTCAGGAGATTCTGGCCTGTCATCTCCTTCGGGGTGGTTACTGGAGGTGTTGGGATGCTTATTATTGCTGTAGTCACATAAGGTTGTTCACAGTTTAGTTTAACACACTCTTCCATTTTGGCATTTAAACTGGATCGGCTGAGGAAAAAAAAATTAAGAAAGTTAAGTTGTTTATTTAAAAAAAATTTCCCACTGCAACTGAGTAATACACGTTTTAAGTGTCTAAGAACAAGCACCAAAATTCTTTAAAAATAAAACACAAAACATTTAATACATGTTTAAGTCAACGTTTGTCAAGTCATTTGCTCAAGTAAATGTCTGAGTATAAATTCAGTTTGATTCAACTGCTGTTTCTTCAACAAAGATGTCTCTCTCTTTTTTCTCACTTTCTTTTTTTTTTTTTTTTGGGGGTGGGACACCTGTTGGTGCTCAGGGCTTATGCCTGGTTCTGCACTGTGGGATCATTCCTGGCAGTGGTCATGGGACCCCATGGGGTTCTAGGGGCACATACAGGGTTCCTGGGGATTGAACCAGGGTCGATCACATGCAAGACAGGTGCCCTACAAGCTGTACTATTGCTTTAGCCCTCAACAAAGATTTTCCCATAGGTTAAGTTTTGGAAAGCCTGGGTTGAATAAAGTATAGTTTTCTCTAAGGCAGAGTTTCTAAGAAATTTGAAAAACCATTAATTAAAGGAATACACATTTGGGATTTCTCAGTTCCTTTGATTATAGGGTGATTTTAGTATATTGCCTCTTTGAGATATGTATTATGCTTATATTTTCAACTTAGTAGTATGGCTACTTCTAGTGTTAAGAACCCACCAAAGTTAGTCATTTCTACCTAAGAGTTCAAAGTCTACCCAAGTGGTATTCCTACAGATTTATCATCCATAAAATGCAAGACATAAAGGGAAAGGTATAAGGAGGGGTATGCATATAATCTTAAAACTGGTTTATTTTCATGAAAATCTATTTAAAATGTTCACGTTGTAAGTATTCTTTCTCAACACATCTCCATTTCTACTTCGTTTTAGAATACATGTAAAACTTCATAGATGTCTTCAAATTCTTAAAGACAAAAAAAATTTTCATTGCTTCAAAATGTAATCTGGGACCTTCCATGCAGCTGAAGTTGCATGTGGCTCATTCCAGCACTCCAGATGGTGCTTGAAATTGCAACAAGTGATTACTGAGCACAGAGTGAGGAGCAAGTCATAAGAACTTCCCAGTGTGGTCTCTAAACACCTTCCTACCCCATAGCATTATACCAATATCCAAGGCCAGACAAAACATGAATCAGGAGGTCGTATCAGTGGGTAGAACCTACTGAAAATGTGTGGGAGTCAGAGGTTAGGTAATGCAGATAAAAGAACAGTGTACTGATAATTATGGTAAATAATAACACCAGCGTAGAACTGAGCATTGAAAGTAGGCAAAAGGAATATACATGATAAACTCTAAATGTATGTATTGCATTCCGAAATGAGTAAGAGAAGGGAGAGAGAGAGAGAGAGAGAGAGAGAGAGAGAGAGAGAGAGGGAGGGAGGGGGGAGGGAGAGAGAGAAGTAAAAAATAACCTGCCATAGACACAGGCTGGGGGGGGGGGAAATCAGGGGACATTGGTGGTGGGAAGTGAGCATTGGTAAAAGGATGGGTGTTGGAACACTGTATGAAACCCAAATATGTACACTTTTGTAACTGTATATCTTATGGTGGTATAATAAAAACTAAAAAAAGAAAAATCCAAAAAAAAACCCACCTCCCTACCCCCATCAATGTAATATTGTAGTCCCAAGAGTTTTCTCATTTACATAAGTCAACGTAATCCTAATTTGGGTTTTCATCGAGATTTTCTGCTTCTTCCAGTGCCAGGGATGTAATTGTGGGCATACATGCAAGGCTGGTGTTCTACTGCTGAACTACACCCCCAATACTTTCTTCCAGATTTTCAAACAAGCAGCACTGGTTAGTATATCACTTATGAGAAATAATACTACTTGGTTTGAAGATCACAGCAAAATTATTTGGCTAGAAATTGGTCTTTTTAATGACTTGTAGTAAGTGTTCTATATTTTATTGGACAAAGATGTCCGTGGCAAAAATAAATAGCACATAAAGAGAAGCAAAGGGAAACTACCCATAGAAATAACTCACCTAAATTATCCACAGACTAAGCAGAGGCAAATAATTTTAGCATATTTCTTATCTGTTTTGTGTGCTGAACTGGCTTCTGTGTTGGCTGTGACCAAATAATAACTTTATGGTTAAAAATTCCATATTGATTCAAAAGATTTGTGTATGTAATATTTTATTTTTTCACTGCTACTGAAAGTGCTGCTATTATTTTGGTTGCGGAACACTCAAATCATATCAATGATAAATAAATGAGTATGGTGGTATATCATTTCAGACTGTGCAAAGAGGGTTACTGAGTTCAGAGATTAAAAACCATGAAGTTGAAGAGGCAGAAATTCATCTGGGCAAGTCTAACCATCTTTCTTTGATTCCTGAAATACTGACACAATAACTAAGAGACACTCTGGCTCTTAAACACATGCCAGTAGATTAATTTTCTTCTTAGTTACAGTATGAGTTTTTGTCTCATTCTTAATGGCCAGAATCTCCATGTCACAGAAGTTGTAACATGAAGAAAACACTCAGAAGTAAGTTCGCACACGGAATGTGGTGGTACCTGTTAGAGAGCGGGGTTCTCTCCACACATCTGATCTGAATGGTACTGAGCTCCTGCACACTGCCTCGATGGCTTCCTGATACATTTGCGTTTGGGATGCGGAAAGTTTTTTTGTGTCGTCGTGAGCAACAAGTGCTGGTGACTCCTTGTTGTGAAGAGAGAGAAGGACTGTGGCTGGAAGGGCGATTGACTGTTGCAACTTCCATGCAGCTTTCTTCAAAAACTTGCTCATCCACAAACTCATGATTCTGTTTCATAGTTACAAGAAAACGTGGAGAAAACATAGCCAAGTGTTAATTTTAGACAAAGAAATGAATAGCTTTATATTTTTTAAATTCAAATATTATCACTTACATTTAGACTGTCCAAGGAGATACTGAAACTCTGTTCTGATAGTTAGGATGCCTGAAAATTAAATCTCTTGATCTAGACTTCAAGATGGAAATCTGCAGGCTGATTGAGTGTCTATTTACAGACTAACTTTATTTGGAAATACCATTTATTATTTTAAATATAAAATCTGGCAGTTATAAGCTAGAGAGAAAATAACCTTGAAAATGAATGTAGATAATACCTCCAGGAAATATGTAAATTCACATTGACTTTTGTTTTTGAATTGATTGGAGTTATGAATAAGAGACTATTTTACTCAACTATCCCAAATTAGATTGTTATACATGAGCTAATATTTTCACATGGGATTGAAAACATCTTTTTTAATTAGAAATGGGAGATAACAGAGCAACTTTCTATTAATTTAGATGCACTAGTAAAATTGCTAGTATACACCCAAAAATATGACTTATTTATACATAAAATAGGTGAAATACATTTATCAGCAAAATGTGCTATTTTGTCCCAGAGCATGTGAGCACAGAACTTTTGGCATCACTTTCTTCAGTTTTATATCACTGGCCATACTCATGATTCCTGCCTGTATTCAGTATCTAGCCCACCAGCAGTGGTAGTAATTACTATGTTTACCATTTTTTAGAGAAATGTGGCATAAATTCAAATTTAAAAAAATTTTAATGAGGAATTCCCTCACAAAAGGTCTATGCAAGAATTTTACCTCAGAAAAAAAAGTAAAAACATTTTTTTTCATCAAAACTATTAGAGAATGATTTCAATTACTAGTAATGAAAGACATCACCTTTGCCTAATTCCATAAAACTGGCTCTAATTTGAAAAAGATTAGTAAAACAATTGAAACAATTTACAGCTAATAAGAAATAGATTGTTTTAGCTACCGATTTAGTCATTTCTTTGCTGATGCAAGCATTTTTTTAAGTAAACAAAATTTTACATTCTACCCTTTAAAGTCCAGAGAATGATATCAGATAATAATTTTATGAAGAATTTTATGGAAAAAATCACACAATTCACAAAGAATTTGCAATCCTTTCTTCTCTTACAATGCACAGTTCACAAACATAAAACAAGTTACAAAACATGAGCTTCCTATTTATTTCATAAGTGGAAGTGAAGAAATCCTTTTGTTATTTTTTTTTACATTTTTTACTTATTTTTTTTTAAATTTTTTATTATACCACCGTGAAACATACAATTACAAAGGTGTTCATAATTGGTTCTTGGTAATACAGTATTCCAGCACCCATCCCTCCACCAGTGCCCCATTTCCACCACCAATGTACCCCTCCCCTCCCATACCCCCACCTTGCCTTAATAGCAGGTACCCCAGTTTCCTCTCTTTCTCTCTCTATCTCTCTCTCTGTCTCTGCATCTCTCTCCCTCTTATTTTACACATTGTGGCTAGCCCTGCAGATATTTAGAGTTTATCACTTAAGTCTCTTTGTGTATATTCAGTGGTGAGTTTTAATCTGCCATTACCATTTCCCATATTTATTAAAACACTGGTATCTATATCCTATTAATGAATGCAGTCATTCTATATCTGTCCTTTTCCTTCTGACTAATTTCACTCAGCATGATAGACTCCATGTCCATCCATTTGCAGGTAAATTTCATAATTTCATCCTTTCTGACAGCCGCATAGTATTCCATAGTGTAGATGAACCACAGTTTCTTTAGCCAGTCCTCTGTTCTCGGGCATATCCTTTTTGTTATTGATTACTGTATACTTTTTGTTGGGAGATCAATGTGATCTATATTAGCTTTGTTAAATCATTTTTATTTCAAACAGTGCTTAAATTATAGAAAATATGAAAGTAAAAATCCATGAAAAAGATACAGATAAATGCTTTTTTCTTTTTTGGGCCACACCCAGAAATGTTCAGGGTGTTTTAATGGTACTGCACTAAATAATTACTCCTGACAGTGATGGGGGACCATATGGGATGCCAGGGTTGAACGTGGATTGGCTGTGTGCAAGGCAAACACCCTACCTGCTGTATTATTGCTCTGGACACAACTTTCTATAATTTTAATGCTATTATTTAACTTATAAAGAGATAACCTATGAAGGTAAAGTCTTGTCCATTCTTTAAAAAATGCAAATAAAATCAACTTTCCTGTTTAAGGAGTAATCCTGTTTCATTTTTTGTGAGAAAATGATTAAAGTTCTTCAGTGCTTCCAAAGTCTAATCAAGCATTGCCTTTTCTCCAGCCTCCTCTCTGTCCATGCTAGACTCTAGGTTTCCTTCACATCCTCTTTAGCCAAGTTCTAGTTTTCCTTTTAGTCTCTTTATTTCTTTTATTTTTACCACCTCATCATCCTGGGTGTCTCCACTCAATTTCTCAACCTCAGCCTTACATAACTCTGACTTCTTTACCCAATGTTGGAATACTCTGCCCTTCCTTGACCCTGAACTTGTTTCAGGCCCTTATCATCCTATCTTGTCACATGTTTTATCCCCACAGATGGAAGCATGCCGAGAACAGAGGCTGCACTTGACTTCACTGTGTATCATCAAGTATCACTATTCATATAGCAGTCGTGGAATAGAGATGTGATGAATGGCTCTGCCCATAGACAAATAAACGGGCATTGTCTGCAGTATGTTGGCCTTGGCAGACAAATATCTGTTTCTGGTGAGTGAGTTAAGTCACAACAGAACTGACTTAATGGGGTAAAGGTTTAGTTCTGTTATGTGGCCACAAACTGTGACCTTTATTGACAAGTTACCTAGGGATCAGCATTTTGGTAAAAGAGGTGTCCAAACTTTTTAAGTGGATAAATACAAAGCAGGGGCCAGAGCGATAGCCCAGGGGCAGGGCGTTGGCTTTGCACACAGCCGGCCTGTGCTGGCCAGGGTTCGATTCCTGGCATCCCATATGGTCCCCGAGCACTGTCAGGAGTAATTACTGAGTTCAGAGCCAGGAGTAACCCCTGAGCGCCGCGGGTGTGACCCAAAAAAGCAAAAAAAAAAAAAAAAAAGAGAAGAACTTTAATAAAAAAAAACAAAGCAAATCTCAGACCCTTGGAATATGTCTGTGACTAAATGTGTTATTTTTTAGGAGACATGATAGTTTATTATTTATCTTTGTTCACTTGAAATGTGAGTGAAAGAAATGGTTCTATTAAGATAGTCTGTGGGTTATTTTTTTTAGTGCTATTACTATCCCTTTATCCAGATGGAAGGAACTTTGAAACTACATTATTATCTTCTGTTTACTCAGCATTTTAGGAATCAGGAGGAAAATGATGTTTTACTGAACTTGCAATTGACCATGAGAAGACAACGTTTCCGTCTGCATTATTTTGATATTTTAGACTAGAGTTCACAGAACCCTTAAGGATAAAAACATTTAAAATTTTTTTATAAGTATCTACTTTTCAAGAAAAAAAGCAATTGAGTCTTAAAAAGTAATTTCAGACACTGTGGACTTTCTTTTGGCTTTTTGGTTTTTGTCATATTTTCCAGTAATATAGACAGTGAAATCATGCTTGGAAGCCTTAAGTATTCACAAAGCTAATGGGATTACTGTGTGAGTACAGTGGCAGGCAGTCCTCCTGCTTTCTTACCGTGGTTTTTTCCAGGCAGTGAAGCAGGTGGTGGTGTTGGGTTTCAAAGCTGGAGCCGGATTTGCTAACAAAGGCTTGCTCATCCTCGGAGGACTGTTAACACAGACAAGAGAAGTGCTTCCTATTTTATTTGCAAACAATGAGAACCTCAGCCACACATTTCCATAGAGAGGTCTGGCCTATTTCCTGAGATTAAATGGCAGCATTTTTTCTTAAACTAAAAAAAAGACAAATGTGCGGTTGCTTTTAAGTTTCATAATCAGCCTTTACATTTTTATCAAATTAGCTTCCTGGTCTTATAGACTTTCCTTCTGGAATTGAAAATTGAAATCTCTTGTTCGTTCAACTACCAACTATCTTTAAAAGCCCAAGAGGCTTTCTTTTTGATAATAAAATTTAACCTAGTGCTGAGATAATCCCAAAACCACTATTGTGTTCACCTTCACAGAAGCTATTTTAGAAGTAAAGATGACGGATTGTTAAATATCAAAGGAGAGTTTTTTTTCAGGTACAAGTAAAGTTTCTCAAATTATTTGCCACATCACACCTTTTTGATACTGAATGATGCCACCTTTTCATTAAGAAGTTAAACGAGATATCATGTCATCTGCTACTCCCATCCAAATTAGTTTAAAGAGGATAAGAACTTTTGAAATAAATAATAAGAACGTTTGAAGTTTTCCATTTAATGGGTCTTGGATTCAATTCCAAAGTGGAAGATATTCCCCATCCCAACTCATGAAGCAATGGTATGGATATCAGATGGATGCTTCCCATAAAATTCAACTCAAGTTAGATACCATCTACCTGAGATGGGATCCCATTCCCCAAGTCATGGGCTCAGGCATATAGCAACATTCCTCTGACCCACTGCAATTCCACCCACTGCTTTTCAGAGCCAGTGGCAAGTTAAGGTTTTCACTTGTATCTCTCACCAACCAGCTCTAATTCAGAAGGTCTAAGGACTCCTCCTTGGACTTCAGATGCCAATCCCAAACCAAGGAACTTTTTGATAGTCTGGCTTTAAATCAGAGATCCCTATACCCTTTTCTCAGATTCAGTTAATTTCCCAAAGAATTCAGAGAACATTTTCATATAGTACTGCATTATTATGATGCAAAAATAGCCAGATCTAAGGGGGGGATATTAGGGAAGGTATGGGGTTGGAAAAAGAGCTTCTAGGGGCTTAATTTTCAAGAGAACTCAGAGAAACTATGTAGGTATAATCAGATATAGGAAACACACATGGAAAGGTCAGACAAGGAGCTCCCACATTCTCTGAGCATGATACTCTTCCCAAATCTCCACCTAACATGGAAGCTTTCTAAACAACTCTGTCCTTTGGGATTGCTGGTGGAACTTACTCCCAGACTCTATGCACTTGCAGGAGGCTGGCAAGGGACTAAACGGTTCTACTTTTTAATCTCATGGTTGGGTCTGGACCTCATGATTCCCGATGCTAGTGTGTGGCTCCAGGGTCACCTCTTTAATATAACAAAAGACATCTTTATAGATCTTGCATAGGCCAGGAAAGGAACCAAGTATGTATTTATTATAAACCACTATCTTACATCGTATTTACATGAGGTAGCAGACAAATACTGTCCAATCTTGAATGAAAAATCATGATTATTAGATAGTATATACCATAGCCAGTTTCTAGCCTATTATAGCTAATAAGGTTGTATACAGTGCAATTATTTTTAAGAAGACACATTTGTTGTTCTAGTAGTCATTTTTATATAATTACATACAATAAAACTATACCGCTAAGTGGACTTAATCAATAGAGCACCAATAAATTGAACATTAGTAAAAGTGAAGTTTTAACAATACCTGGAGTTGGTTACTGAGTAGGCCGTTCCGTTTGCTCTGCATGTAGGCATTTGCACTTCCACTTTTGGCTGCCCTAATCCTGGCAAGGCGTGCTTTCTAGAACAGAAATATGCATATCTTTTCAATACTTAGGAACTGTTTTCTTAAAATAATGTATGCATTCACATTTAATCTTAATATAAACATACATTTTTAAAATATACTACAGCTTTTCATATGTAGGAATTAAAAATTAATTTTTTGCCACTGTTTTAGTTAATGTCACTATAATCCATGAACTGCTTTGGAGCTGGGATATGCGTTTAAGAATTATAATTAAGTCTTCATAGAAAAATTAAATTTCATTTTCTTATTTGGAGAAAATAGCAGTATTTCTTTACTTATATTTCCAGTAATTGCAATTTGAGTAACTCAGTGAAATAAAGATGCAGAGAAATAGCCAGTGACACCATTTTATTTAAAAATATTATAACTGCCTTCCATTCTTTCTCCTTCTCTCCTTTTTAGCCCTCCCTATTCTTTTCCTTCCTTGTTCTTTTTTCTTCTCTTTCCTTCTTTTTTTAATTAAAAGTCATTATTCAGTTGTATATGTATCCTCAAATATCAGTTTTACTTTTACAATTAATATTTTGTTAAGTGCCCAATGTAGAATCCACGCTGACTAATATGGGTTTTTTAAACTAAACTTTTACAGGACTCAGATAAGTGTGTTCTTATTAAATCCATACTGTAGCATGCCCAACTGATTTCTTTTTTTTCTTTCTTTTTTTTTTTTTCTTTTTTGGGTCACACCCGGCAATGCTCAGGGGTTACTCCTGGCTCTGCACTCAGGAATTACTCCTGGCGGTGTTCGGGGGACTATATGGGATGCCGGGGATTTGGCCGTGAGCAAGGCAAACGCCCTACCCGATGGGCTATCGCTCTGGCCCCCCAACTGATTTCTATTTAACTTCTGAAGTTATGTATTTTGAAATAAACAATACACAGGTTTATAATATTTAAAAAATTTAAAGCATATATGAATGGAGAATGCTTTTTACTTTCCAGGGTTTACAGTTCACAATTACTATAGATCAGCAATATATTTCAGAAAGTTGGTTGTTTACCCACACTTCTTTTTTTTTTTTTTTGCTTTTTTTTGGGTCACACCGGCAATGCTCAGGGGTTTCTCCTGGTTCTGCACTCAGGAATTACTCCTGGCAGTGCTCGGGGGACCATATGGGATGCCAGGGATCGAACCTGGGCCAGCACGGGCCGGCCATGTGCAAGGCAAATGCCCTACCCACTGGACTATTGCTCCTGCCCTACCCACACTTCTGATGTTTGACTCTGCATTAACTTATGAACTAAATTAATTACAATGTAATTCACTTAACTCGTAAGTTAAATGATAATTTTAAATTTAAATAATAATTAATTAGAAATTTAATTAATTAAGTTTGTTGCAGAGGAAGTAACCAGAAAAAGACCAGAAAAAAGAGGGAGGAGCCAGATTTTGATAGATCATAATAACACACTATTCTGCATATGTGATTCAATGGTCATCCTACACATCTCATTTGAATAGGGAAGATGAGATCATCTTATATTCCTATATGAAGCTCTGTGTAATTTGATTACTGATCACAAAATCACCCCCACACAATACTCTGCATACCCAATTAGATTAGTTCAGATTGGATAATCTCATAACTGCTTACCAGCTCTCCCTGTGTTCCAGTGATCATGAGGCATCCAGGAGGGAAGGCAGGTTCTAGTCCTGGCCAATCATCCCAATAGAGCCTTACAAGAAGCCAGAGGAAACCCCGTACCATGAGGGTAGCCATTTTTGACTCCATAGCTTGTCAGAGCTCCACCCAATAGAAAAGCCGATCTCTCCCCGCATGGTTCATCAGTAAATGCACGAACTGAGAGTCTGTCTACCTACCACCGAGTATCCCACGCTCAAGACAGAGCCTGAAAAGCTACCCCTGTCATATTTTATATGCCAAAACAGTAACAATTATAGACCTCATTCCCATGACCTGAATGAATGGTTTGAGGTTCTTCCTGTTCCTGGAGTGAGCAGATGCCCCTGGGCTACACTAGCACACAACAGGGATGTATGGAGATGTTACTGGTGCCCAATCAAGAAAATCGATGAACAACAGGAAGACAAGTGATACAAGTGAAGCGATACATAGTGTACAACCAATCAAATAGCAGAAGCATGTAAGGAGAAGACAAGCCATTGGCTTTAGAAGAGGTCTCTCTTTCCCCTGCTTCTGACCCTGTACTCTACTATGCCTTCCTGTCTTCCTTTCTGTCAGCCTGTAGTGATACACCACCTTGAGCTGTTAATAGTAAAACAGAAGACTTGTGGTTGCTGATGAGCTTATAATCTTACATGTCACTCACAAGAATCCAGAAAAGAGAGTCACAGAACTGCTGTTGTATATTTGCCTGCACTTTTTATGGAATTATTCTCATTTTTTTTCACTGAACAGCATATTTTGAGTACCATTTTGATTATATGACTTGAGACGAGCAAGTTTATGTAAAGAAAATAATTAGAATGATGTACATGAGAATTTTTCTGTAAAAATTCCTAACAAAGTAGTAGGGTCTATCCTAATCAACTCAACAAATATTATCTTATTTATGCCTAAGTGTTCTCTTTAAGATAAAATGTAAATTATGTAATTTTTAAAATGAGAAATAAATTTGTGTATGATAAAAGTTCAAGAGAGGAACTGAAATAACTCAAAGAGCTAGAGCACATGTTTTGCATGGTGAAGAAATGCCCTCCATCCTCAGTACTCCATAGAATCCTGAGCACTGCTGGAACACTGAGCATATTCAAGAGAGAGCCTTGAGCATCACAAGGTACAGTTCCCCAAGCAACAGAACAAAACAAACCATGAAAACAAGCACATCTCTCTGTTATCTTGGAACTGCCTTATTTTTTGTGTGTCAGAATCAGTTACAAATTCTAAATTTCTAGAGAAAAATCACTAAAAATTTTCTAGTCATATAAAAATGTATTTCCATATATAATATTGTATAAATGCATATAAAACATGTATTTTTCTCAATTTAGAGTATATATCACCTCAGACTCCTCTTCACTCTGTTGTTTTTCATTTTAGGCAGATAGAATTTCTCCCAAATAGACATATACAGATTACCTTATTTGTTTATGGTTGTATAAAATACCACTATAGAAATAAAACGACTATCTATCCAGAGAGTACAATTAATTTTAAAGAGTCTTTTGTTAATACAAACAATGCTGCCAGTTTTAAATATCTATCTACACAGAGAGAAAATGGAGTTCTCAAAATAGCACTGATATCAGATTGCTTCTCCTCAACTTTTTTCTCTTCCCTCCATGAATGTGCTTTCTTTGTCCTAGTTCCAACTTTTAAGTATGACTTTGCTCAAAGATCATACTAATAAATGATGCAAAAATAGATATATTTTATTCTTTGTTGGCAGCATTATGTTTAGATCACTTAAAATACAGAAATGATACTAGAGAATGCAGCTGGAAGGTGGATCCATTTTAAATCAAAGGGTGTTAAAACAGCCAGAATTTCAGGTTAGACTCAATAAAAAAAAAAGACAAGTGACCAGCACATTTGAAATGACAGAATTGATGTAGTAATTTATAAATACATAATTTAATGCATTTAAAGCCAGACGACCCCCCCACTCCATGAGGACCTCCATTTTCCACATCCAGACTTCCCCTCGTTAGAACTCCACCCAGCAGACCATCCTATCACAGCCAGGCTCATCGAGGTCCACCCTGCTGCAGTCTTTTTTAATCCAGCCCAGGTATGCTGATCCAGAGACAGACATGGGGCAGAGCTGCTACTGGCTCTCACTGTGCCCAGCCGCTCATGAGGTGCCCAGGAGGGATGGCAGGTTCTAGCACTGGCCCGCCACCCCATCAGAGCCTCACAACAAGCCAGAGGACCCCCCACTCCATGAGGACCTCCATTTTCCACATCCAGACTTCCCCCTCATCAGAACTCCACCCAGCAGACCAGCCTATCACAGCCCGGCTCATCGTGATCCACCCTGCAGCAGTCTTTTTTAAATCCGGCTCAGGTATGCTGGGCCAGAGACTCAGAGACATGGGGCAGAGCTGCTACTTGCTCTCCCTGTGCCCAGTCACTCATGAGGTGCCGGGGAGGGATGGCGTGTTCTAGCCCTGGCCAGCCACCCCAGCAGAGCCTTGAAACAAGCCAGATGACCCCCACTCCATGAGGACCTCCATTTTCCACATCCTGACTTCCCTCTCGTCAGAACTCCAGCCAGCAGACTGGCCTATCACAGCCAGGCTTGCGTGGCCACAAGCGGCCGCACAGTTCATCAATAAATGCTGGATTTTGAGATGACTACAAGAGTATGCTACCCGTACGGCAGAGCCTGGCAAGCTACCCGTGTCGTATTTGATATGCCAGATACCAGTAACAATTATAGACCTCATTCCCATGACCTGATGGAATGGTTTGAAGCTCTTTATGTTCCTGGAGCAAGCAGGTGCCCTTGGGCTCTACTTGCATGAGACAGGTCATATGGAGATGTTACTGGAGCCCGCTCGAGCAAATCGACGATAAATGGGAAGACAGTGATACAGTGAATTTAATGTACATTTTGTCTCAAAATGGATTGTTGAAATTCACTTCTATAGTTTCTTTGATCTTTTGTAACATTTAATACTTCTCTAGCTACCCTTCCTTCCCCACTTCTTCAATTCCCTCCCTCCTGTTTCCCTTCTTCTTGCCTTCCTTCCATACTACCGCATGTAATTATATTGTTCATATTACAGAGATAAGTCTCATCTATGTAACCCCCAAAGCATTTTGCAACAATGTTAGGACAGTATACAAAAAAGAAAAATACATTCTTTTCCGCGGTGAAAAGCCACATATGGAGGCAACTGTTCACAGTTTTTCGAAGCTTAGAGAAAATAACCTTCAAATAGTTTAGAGCATAAAAGCCATTTTGCTAAATCATGTGATCTGTTAGAAAAAAAATTCCTATCCTATTTCAATTTCAATCATGATTTTTGTTTCATTTTATTATAATACTATATGAGTTAATTGGTTTGATTGGTCTTTTGGGGTACCATACCAAATGTCTGTTGAATACTAGCTTTATGACAGATGATTGCATCTTTGTTTACAGTAGATAATCAAAGAAAATTATTTACAAAGATATTTTAGAAAAGTTACTTTATTTATGCCCCACTTAGTATGACTGTTTGGGCAACTTTGGTTGAGCGATTAATTGAGAGGTTTAAAGCACACCATTCACAGGTAAAAAGAAAATATATTCCTTTCAGCTCCTAACCCCAGGCCTGTGGGAAATACAACTTCTTGGCTTGGCAAATATTATGGAAATTAGAATAATGCTTAGTAAATACTTTTACATCTACCTATATGGAAAATATGAAGTTTCCAAAGTTATACTTAAAAATAAAGTTTATAATTGTCAAGAGTATAGCTTTGAGGTTATTTTCCAGTTATTTAATTACCAGGAAAAATACTGATGGCATTTGTGAGAAAAAAAACTGCCTCATAAGCACATTTTCCCTATGTGTCCCAATCCTTTATGGGGGTTTTTTTTTTCAAATTCTCTAAACTTGGCAGGACTTTTCAAAGTTGTTTCCAAAGAACTAGTAAGCACTATGGGTAAAATCCAAACCAACCAAAGGAAAAAAAAATGGCTCTGTGGTAGAGAAAAAAAATTGTGAAACATTGAATGGTTAAACAGATTTTACTTTTTTTTTATAGTATCATTTTATGGATGTCACCATGAAAAGAAAAGGGAGATTTATCATGTCATTTTTCTTAAAATAATTTGATATGGAAGTCAGAAGCTAGTATGCTATGGTTTCCAGAAAGTAGATTATTTTTTAATTGCACCAAATGACACTATGTAAACTACATAATGTATTTTCTGGAACAGAGGCAGGAAGCCAATCAGTAAAAATACATAAGACCCAAACCACTAAGAACAATTTTTGTAAATGGGATCTATCTTCTAAATGAATGAAGCAGATTGAGAGAAGTTATTGAGATATCTTTTTACCAAATTCCAAAGGTTTTTATATATTTTTAAAAATATGTATCCTCAGAAGTCTTAAAAATACGAAGACTATCTCTCTCCTTGATATTCCAAGCAATTTCTTACTACTCAGTGATCTGCCTATATACTCATTGTATTTGAGGCTCTTTACTTATTACTTACTTTACTTCTTTCATTTAAAGTTTATTATAATGCTCCATGTGACAGCAGCATATTAAACTTTGCTCATTTTTAAAGTTTAAAGAATTCATTGGAGTATTTCCACTTACTAAGGAAAATGGGTCCTGTGGACATGTATCGTATTAGTGTCCCACAATATCACAAAGAAAAGAAAAAGAAGTCAGTGGGATATTGACAGTGCAATACACTGAGCTCTATAGCTTGGTTGATTCTGTAAATGGTAGGATAGAGAAGAAACATTGCTTCAGTGTGGGTCAGTGAAGGGAAAGCAAAAGGCATCTCTGCTGAAGGGTAACTAAAGGGGTCAAAGTGGGATGGGTATAGAACAAAAAGGGCTGTAGGAGTATACCAGATATAGAATCAAGTCAATACTGTTTCCCACAGGTCCTGGAAAATCAAATCATACTCTATGATGGAGAACACAATCATGGTACAAGACTTCCATTGTTCATATACTCTTTTCATTATTTATTCAAACATCTCTGTCTATTTTATTCCCAGTACTGCATACAGTACAACTAATGAGGGAACAATGTTGTGTAATACACAAAAACAGAGCAAGCGTCATTGTGTGCAAGAAGCAACTGTGTCCAACCCCATTCACAAAAATCATAGTAGAACGGGCAATACATGAGTTAAGTTTCGAGCAGGACTTTTGCCAGGTGAATACATTAGATATTAGGGAATGGAATAAAGACTTTGGAGTAAAGGGAAAGAATTCAGTAAGGCTGGAACTTTAGTGAGTATAAAGAAGTATGCAATCTACTGATAGCTACATGGATTCACAAGGGAATTACGATTAAACTAGAGACAAGTGGGCCAGAGCGATAGTTCAGCAGATAGGGCGTTTGCCTTGCATGCTGCCGGCCCATGCTGACCCAGGTTCAACCCTCGGCATCCCATATGGTCACCTGGGCATCTCATATGGTCACCTGAGCACTGCCAGGAGTAATTCCTGAGTGCAGAGCCAGTAGTAATTCCTGAGTGCAGAGCCAGGAGAAACCCCTGAGCATTGCCGGGTGTGACCCAAAAAAGCCAAAAAAAAAAAAAAAAACTAGAGACAAGTAAAATGGATACTTGTTTATCCAAAGGTATTAGAGGTAGACACTGGTTAATATTTTTTTAATATAGATGATCTATGAGAGATTAGTTCTCAGACTCTAGCAATGGGATCTTTTTCTGCTTCCTAATTATTTTAGAGTTCCCCTAATGGTGTTTGTGTTTGTGTGTGTGTGTGTGTGCACATGTGTGTGTTTAATTGAACATTGTTGAACATACTAAACAATGCTTCTCAAACATGCGGTCTCTAAATTAGCATTTTGATTCGTTTTGAGGCCACACTTGGATATGTTCCAGGGCTGTTATTCTCTTTTTGGTGCGTTTGAGTTGTTGCCCATGGTGTTTGAGAATAGACATTGCTATGAATTAAACCCATGCTTCCTGCAGGCAAAGCATATGCTCAGGTCATTGAACTATCATTTATGCCCCCCAAATCAGCAGAATCATCATCAGGCATCATTGGGTAATTTTTTGGGAAATGAGCATTTCCACACTCTAATCCTAATCTACTAAACTGGATATTTTGGGGATAGAGTCCAAAATATGCGTATTTTGGTTCATTGATTTATTGGAGAGCGGGGGTGATTGTGCCATATCTCAGTGGCCAGAATCAGGGACGCTGTCTCGTTTGCCGATGCATTGAAAATGAGATGGGCTGGACATGTAATGCAATTTGGAGACAACCGCTGGACTAGAGCCGTTACCGAATGGATCCCACGAGATATCAAAAGATCACGTGGCCGCCCACCTAAAAGATGGTCAGACTTCCTTGTCAAGACCCTGAAGGAACGGTTTGAGGCTCTTCGTATTCCTGAATCAACCAGATGTCATTGGGCTACATTGGCACGTGATAGGGTCCAATGGAAATGTTACTGGCGCCCGCTAGAGCAAATCGATGAATAACGGGATTCAAGTGATCAAGTGATCAGGGACTATTACTTACTCTGTGCTTAGTGGTGACCTTTAGAGGTGCCAGAGGTGGGGTTGGGGATGGGGAATGTGTGGGCAGGCCACTGAATTAGGATCTGAGCTAAGGCAGTTGCATGCAATGCAAGCACCTTACCTCCTGTTCTATTTTTCTGGCCTTGGAAATCTTTTTAACAAACTATTCAAATGGTTTCAATAAATAAAATTTTCGAGGACCACCATACTACAGAATGATAAAAACTTTTCCTGTGTTAAACCTCTTTTTGTGAAAGGTTAAAATTGACCTAGACTGCATACTGGCTTTATATTGGCTCAACATTTCAAAAACTTACTCTTTTAGAATTATCTACAGAGAGATAATCAATGATTTATGGCTCTAATAATAAATATATTTATTTTAGACTTGAATCAACAGGTGTGTATACATGAGCAATACATTTATAACATGGAAATAACATTGTCTTTTGCATGTTGATGAGGAAAATATAAATAACAGACAAAAATAACCTGAGACATAACAGAAACTCTAGAGATGGTTGTTGTTGTTGCTACAGTATTATTAAATTATAATTATAATTACTATTATACATGATAATTACTTGTGAGTTAGTCTGGTAAATATGCAGATGATTAAGTGGTCTGATTTGTATTTTAAAATAGGGAGGCTCCCAGATTCAAAATATCATCTTTACCACCTGCCAGTGCATCAATTTAATTTTATTTTGGAAAATATATTCGACTCAATAAATATTTATTGAATGACTGAGTGAATAAATAAATCCATTAAAATACAATTAGCAGTGGTGGGATGAGGGTGAGATAGCCCAGTTTAAGTTTCTATTAATCCAGATGTCAGTGTTTTAGTTAAGGATTCATTCACTGACTGCTAGGAAGGGGGAAAATTTCCCTTTAAAGAGTAAGAATATGGAGCCAAATAGATAGCATCAGGGTTAAGGCGCATGGAGCCTGCCCTAGTCCACGGTACCACAGCACTGCCTTGACCCTGAGTTTCATTGGGTGCAGGACTACAGGGGTAGACCTGGAGGAACAGCACTTCATCCTCCCATACTTGTATTTTAAAATTTTTTTTTATTTTAAAATTTTATTTTATTTTATTTTATTATACCACTATGAGATATAACATTACAAAGATGTTCGTGTTGGGGTTTCATTCATACAGTGCTCCAGCAACCATCCCTCCACCAGTGCCCATTTTCCACCACCAATGCCCCCTGTTTCCTGCCCCTCTCCCCTTTTGCTTCCTCCTCTCTCTCTCTCTCTCTCTCTCTCTCTCTCTCTTTCTTCTCTCTCTCTTCCTTCTCTTACACACTGTGGCTTACAATGCATATAGTTAGAGGTTATCATGTAGATCCCTCTGCCTACATTCAGTGCTTAGTTCTAGGCTGGTACTATCATTTCCAACATTTATTAGCACATTGTTCCCTTTCTGTCTTACCTAACCTCTGAGTCCCACACATGTGCGGTAGATTCCACCTACTGATAAGTCCTCCTGATCCATGTTTTGCCTGACCTTGGATATTGGTATCATACTTTACACACACACACACACACACACACACACACACATATATTATATATATATATATATATGTCCTACAAATGAATACAGTCATTCTATATGTGTCCTTTCCCCTCTGGCTAATTTCACTCAGCATGATTCTCTCCATGCCCATCTATTTATAGGCAAATTTCATAACTTAATTTTCCCTGACAGCTGCATAGTATTCCATTGTGTAGATGTACCACAATTTCTTTATCCAGTCATCAGTTCTCGGGCTCTCCGGTTGTTTCCAGATTCTAGCTATTGTGGATAGTGCTGCTATGAACATTGAAGTACAGATCGTGTTTCTGCTGTGTGTTTTTGGCTGCGCATTTCTTCACCATTGCAATACTCACAGCAACAGTATGAAAATAATTTAAGAGCTTTCTAGACAGTGATACTTGAGGTCTACTACTGGTTCTGCCCTCATGAGTCACTGTTGGTATTCAGGGTGACCATATGGGGGACAGGGGACTGAACCTGCATCATCTGCATGCAAGGCCCTACCCACTGTAATATCTACTAGCCTAGGTGATTAGAATCTTCTTAAATGCATAATTTTCATTTTTTCCTTAAAGGTAGGGTTGGTGATGGGATAAAAATCCCTTCAAATTTAATCTAACAAGCATTTTGTAGTATTATTTAATTTTCAGCTCAACTTTTTACTGAATATACTGCTTACTTAGCTGAATTAATTGGCTATTTCTGCATCACTTTGATATTTTCATATCACTCAGTGCAATTCCAGACAAAATTAAACTATCTTAGCATAATGACAGTTTATTTTGGAATGGTTTTTAAAAAAATTTCATGGAAAGAAAAATAAGAAAAAAAAATTCTTTGGTAATTTTATAGTTCCACCTTGAATTTTTTTCTTTCTTAAACACCTATGTTAAATTTATTGATTACAGATTTTTTTTTTCTCTTTAAGTTTCCATGCTCTATTTTTTTTTATTATATCACTGTGAGATATACAATTACAAAGATATACAATTAAAAAGTTCATATTTGGGTTTTGGTCATACAGTGTTCCAGCACCCATCCCTCCACCAGTGCCCATTTCCCACCACCAATGTCCCCGATTCCCTCCCCCCCCCAGCCCGCCTCCATGGCAGGTTCTTTCTTTTTTTTAAAACATTTTATTATACCACCATGAGACATACAATTACAATGTTGTTCACGTTTGGAGGTTTCGGTCACATAGTGTTCCAGCACCCCACCCTCCACCAGTGCCTATCTCCCACCACCCATGTCCCCAATTCCCTCCCATGGCCTGCCTAAATGGCAGGTTCTTTATCTCCTCTCTCTCTCCCTCTCTCTCTCTTCCTTTCCTACACATTGTGGGTTGCACTACATACACTTAGAAGCCATCATTTGCATTTTTTTGCCTGTATTTAATGCTCAGTTCTATGTTGGTATCAGACCTTTTGACATTTATTCACACATGTTCCCTTCTCTATCTTACCTAACCTCTGACTCCCACACGCTTGTGGTAATTTCCACTTTTGGTAAGATCACCAGGTATATTTATGTCATGCAAATAAATGCAGTTATTCTATGTCTCTCTCTTTCCTTCTGACTAATTTCACTCAACATGATTCTTTCCATGTCTATCCATTTATAGGCAAATTTCATAACTTCATTTTTCCTGACAGCTGCATAGTATTCCATTGTGTAGATGTACCACAGTTTCTTTATCCAGTCATCAGTTCTCAGGCATACTGGTTGTTTCCAGGTTCTGGCTATTGTGAATAGTGCTGCTATGAAAATAAAAGTGCGGATTGTGTTTCCGCTGTGTGTTTTTGGCTTCCCAGGGTATATTCCCAAGAGTGGTATGGCTGGGTCAAAAGGGAGCTCAATTTCTAGTCTTTGGAGGAATGTCCATATTGTTTTCCAGAAAGGTTGTACAAGTCGACATTCCCACCAACAATATCTGAGAGTCTCTCCACGCCAGCACTTGTTGCTTTTACCCTTTTGGATATGGGCCAGTCTCTGTGGTGTGAGGTGATTTCTCATTGTTGTTTTGATTTGCATGTCTCTGATGATTAGTGATGATGAGCATTTTTTTTTTCTTTTTTTTTAACATTTTATTATACCACCGTGAGATATACAATTACAATGCCGTTCATGCTTGGAGGTTTCGGTCACACATTGTTCCAGCACCCTGACCTCCACCAGTGCCCATCACCCACCACCCATGTCCCCAATTCCCTCCCCCTCCTACGTCCTGCCTAAATGGCAGGTTCTTTATCTCCTCTCTCTCTCCTCTCTCTCTCCTCCTTCTCCAACACATTGTGGGTTGCACTCATTACACTTAGAAGCCATCATTTGCATTTTTTTGTCTGTATTTAATGGATGAGCGTTTTCATATGCCTTTTGACCATTCGAATTTCTTCCTTGTCAAAGTTTCTGTTCATCTCTTCTCCCCATTTTCTAATGGGGTTGGCTGTTTTTTTCTTATATAGCTGAAGCAGTGCCTGATTGCAGATTCTTTACTAGAAATATTACATTGTCTTATTTTATTCATTTAAAGTTAATTTTTAGTATTAATTTTATATAAACTACATTTGATGCTGTAGAAAAAAGAATATAGGAGATATTTTAGAGATACAAACAATGAGACACTGGAAAAATAGCTCAGAAGGCTAGAGCACATGCTCTGCATGTGGAAGGATGGGACTGACCCCCAGCACTGTGGTATTCCTCCAAGCCCCAGCAGGAATGAATACTGAGGCACCTCACTGGGAGCAACCATTGAGCACTGCTGGGTCTTACCAAAAAGGATTCATTAAACATTTAACTCAGTGTACTTTTATTTAATTTCCTACTGCTTGAGGTACTGTGATTTGCAGTATTGTTAATGATGGCTTAAATCTGGGTAAATATTTCAACACCACACCCATCACCAGTGCACCCACCCTTTCAGCCAACTTTTTTTAAAATAGTACATTGTATTTACTTTTGCATTTTAAATTTACTAAGACAAGAAAGGCTTCTGAACTATCCTAAAGTTTTCTTTACTGATTTGCTTGTTGAAAATGAAAACAACTTGAAAACACAAAATATTTAAAAAAATTGATCATCTATCTAATCTATCTATCTATCTATCTATCTATCTATCTATCTATCTATCTATCTATCTATCTATCTATCTATCTATCTATCTATCTATCTATCTACCTACCTACCTACCTACCTATCTATCTATTATTCATTCATTTTATTCATTCATTTATTTATTTATTTATTTATTTATTTATTTATTTATTTATTTATTTTTGCTTTTTGGGTCCACCCAGTGATGCTCAGGGGTAAGTCCTGGCTCTGTAATCAGGAACTACTCCTGGGGTGCTTGGGGACCATATGGGATGCCGGAGATCAAACCCCAGGTCAGTTGCATGCAAGGCAAATGCCATACCCGCTGGACTATCATTCCCGCCGCATCGATTTGTTTAAAAATGAGATCTGTGGGGCCGGAACAATAGTACAGTGGGTAGGGTGTTTGTCTTGCAGGCGGCCCACCAAGATTCAATTCCAGGCACTCCATACGACCCCGAGCAATGCCAGGAGTCATTCCTGAGCAAAGAGCCAGGAGTAATCCCTGAGCGTCGCTTGATGTGACCCAGAAAGCAAACAAACAAACAAACAAATAAATTTAAAGAAATGAAAATGAGATTTGTATTTCCTACAGGTTTCATACTGGTAGCTTTTATTTTATTTATTTTTTTGTCACAAAAGAAGTGTATTATCAATGACTCTTACATTAAAGAAGAAAACGGGGGTAGAGTGATAGTATGGCAGGTGAAAGAGAGCAGCTACCCACTCCCCAACCAGGGCAGGCCTACTCATGGCAATTTACCAATTTAGGGCCTAAGTGACCTTTTCATCCTGAAGTAACCTTTTCATCCTGCTATCTTCAAAAGGCCCAGAACAAATTCCTGTTAGAGGTTAGGAGACCCTCCGCCCAGAACCTGCTATCTGGCCTGAATTGCCTGAATTGCATTCTGCACCTACGCATAGCATTGCTGACCTACAATCCCACATGTGTGCCTAGCCGCACCAAATATAGAAAGAAGTATTGGGTGTGACCCGATTGGTAGATGATGGTAACTTGTTACAAAGTGATTGGCTGCCTGCGCAGACCTTGATGTAATATTTTAAATCTATTGGATGGTTATGCATGGGCTTTTCTCTTAAAAGATCCTCCCTGGAAGGGCTGGGGGCTCTTAGCCGCTGACTGCTTGTGGTCATGCTATGGGCCTGGGTATACCCGAATATTAATAAGACCCTTGCTCTTGCATAGGACCCATCTCTCAGAGTTTTCCTTGATAGGTGTGGCATTCCGAGGCTCCCAGTCAGTCACCCCATCGGGTGGCCAACCCTTTCAGCAGGGAGGGTACTTGCCTTGCACGAGTCCAATCTGGGTTCAACCCCTGGAACCCAACGTGGTCTCCTAAGCCTCCCGAAAGTGATCCCCCAGTGCAGCCAGGAATAAGCCCTGAGCAAGTCCAGGTATGACTCCACAACAAATAAAGAAATAAAGGAAGGGTTTTCTAGAATAGAAATGAATGGGTGCAGGAGAGCTGAGTGTTTTAAATTTGCATTCCATGAAATTATGTACATAGGTAGAGGGAATGTAACAAATGGGACGAGTAACATTGTGGCGAATTAAAGTTTCTGGCAGTGTGGCTAGATTATGGCTAAAAATACTCTAGCTCTGCTCCAGTGTTGCCTATTGGAGCATGAAAATTGTTCAAACATATATTTAAAATCCTGTTCTTGATTTACTTACAGAAATTGGTAGGAACTGCATCAAAATCTCTATCCATATCCAGACTGTGCATTCACTTCATTTAAGAATATGAATGACTTTAGAAAGTTACCAAAAAAAAAAGAAAAACTACATAGTACCTGCAGAAAATAAAGAAAATCTAGCACCAGAGTTTTGAGGAAATTATTAAGTACATTTTTTGGTTTGGCTTTAGGGCCTTCCTCTGCAGTGCTTAAGGCCCTACTCACAGCTCTGTGCTCAGGGCTCAATCCTGCATCACACTGAGTTCCACAAACTGAACTGAGGTCAGCCCTGTGCAAGGCAAGCAACTTTCAGGCAGTCCTATCTCTCCAGCCCTAAAGAAGATTTTTTAATGATCTATAAGCAACATGGTGATGATGCTTAAAGTGACTGAAGGCTGGGGAAGGGAAGAAATGGTAATGTTTCATTACCATTTCATTACCATGCTATATAGAATCAGATACTCCCACTTCCTCTGGCATCCATGTAAAGTATCTAGGACACATTTTGGTATCCTTTTATAGTCCTATCTACTGGAACTGCTTTGAAACCCTGATGAACAGGACTGAATATGATTTTAGTTTTCCAAAAAATTGGGACATTCCCTCCCCCCCCCCCCTCAAGAATTTTTTGTTCCTTTTTATACTGTCATAGTGCTCTCATGAAGATATTTCTTTTTTTTCTGCCTCTGGGTGCATAACAAGATTGTATTTCCCTGCTCACTTTGAAGTTCATGTAGTCATATTAAAACACATGACTGTACAATTTGTTTCAGCTAATGCAATAGAGATGGAAGTGACTTGGCTCTTATTCAGCAAAGCCTTAAGAATCATTGTCTGAGTCATCATTCCTTTGACCTCTGCTTGAAGAACTGTAGTTCACTGTCAAGATGGAGTTTCTATCTCTAGACCAGTAATGGAACTGACCATGATTGTATAGCAACTGATAAATATTCCTTGTTGTTTCAAGTCACTGAGATGTTAAAGCTTCCTTTCCCCATCTTCCCTGTAGAATTATCTAGCTAGTGCTGACTAATGTGACTATCGACCAGATGTGGAACACAGAATAGCCAGTAAGGGATTTAAAAGCTCGTTATTAGTAACAGAGTATGCTAAATCACAGTGGCACAGAGCTGCATACATACCTTTTGTGCTCTCCGCTTGTCTGCTCGCTGGTTTTGGTGGTAGATCCGACTGAAGTTGGATACAATCACTGGAACAGGCAGTGCAATCACCAAGACCCCACTCAATGAGCAGATGGAACCAAAAATCTTCCCGCTATGGTTTTTGGTACCATGTCACCATACCTGAGTTAGAAAACAACAACAAAAAGAAAAGTTCTTTTAGGCCTCAGAAAGTTATTTTCATTCGTGATTGATAATTTTTTCCTTTTAACCCATTTTTTAGGAACCGTGTACTTCTACTTCATGACTACAATATGCACATCTTAAGATTTTAATAAACTAAAATCCATAAATAACCAAATGCAAAAATTTACCTTTAAACCTTGTGAAAATTGATTCCAACATTTAGAAATTTCTTTGGAAAATGTTTTAAGTAAGATAATGTAAAGATAGTTTTTCAATTTGCCCTTTAAAGAATATGGCATAGCTCTTTATATTCATTTAATAGTCAATATTTCCATACTACATTTTATAGTCTAGGTAACACATTTTCCACTTAGTTCTTCAACATTTAATTGGTTATGAAATTTAAGTGCAAAAAGTGGTACATCATCTTTCTTTCATCACACATAATAATTTAAAAAAATAAACTTTTCAATGTACCAATAACCATTACTGAAAAACCAAAGGCGTTTCACTATTCTAATCTTATTCAACCATTCATTTATATTTCATCAGTGGACATCTCTCCTCAGAACATTTTTTGTTGTCTTTGGTATTAGAAAATTCCCGTAGTGGTCCTCCCACCTCACTGGTATTTCTCATCTGTTGTCTTTTCCGAGTCACTTTCCATTTGATTCTGAATCTAAGAGTAATTTGATCTCGGACCTGAGTCCTCTTTGTCTTTGTATAAGACCTCTTCCTATGTGACTTCATCCAATTCCATTTCTGAGAACTAAGTATTGCTGGTACCATAATTTACAGTGACAGTTCTGACGTCTATCTTGAAAATCAAGTTCATATCTTCAATAGTCTAGACTGATTATTTCTGCCTCTGTATGTCTAATAGTCAATGAAAATTTCAATTACCCAAGGAGAACTGCTTATTTTTCTAGTTTCCTCCACTTCCACCCAAAATCTGTTCTTCTCACACTCCAATATGTCCCAGTAAATGAAACCATAAACCACACAGTCCATGAGGGCAAAACTGAACCAATCTCAGAACCTGTTTCTCAGTGCGCCTGACTCTCTTTGAACCAAACTATTTCTCACTTAGGTCTCTTTCCTTAATCTCTGTTACACAGAATGATCATAATCATTATTTTTTGCTGGTGCCAGGAAGATACCTTCAAAACTGAGCTCATTTCCACTTTTGTTCAGTTTACAATTCAGGCCAACATAACAGCTTTTAAAAACAGGGGTGGGGCCGGAGCGATAGCCCAGCGGGTAGGGCGTTGGCCTTGCACGCCTCCAGCCTGTGCCAGCCCAGGTTCGATCCCCGGCATCCCATATGGTCCCCGAGCACCACCAGGAGTAATTCCTGAGTGCAGAGCCAGGAATAACTCCTGAGCGTCGCCGGATGTGACCCAAAAAAGCAAAAACAAACAAAAACAAACAAACAAAAAAACTGGGAGAGGGACTGGTGCTACTTTGTTGAACCTTCCGAACAGACTGGAAATAAAAACAGATGCAAATGCATTTGTTTGCATTCATGTTTGATGCAAATGCTTAACTTTTATTTCCAAGGACCTCTATGGCTTAGTTGTTATAGTCTAGACCAGTCTCTATGGCTTAGTTTCTTACAGTCCAGATCACCCACCAGGAAGTTCTCAATCTTCCTGGTCACAGAACAGACCCCAGATCAGCGATGTTCGGATAGTGTCTCCACCCCGGAACTTAATTTTTGGCCGCCTTATCAATAGGGACTTTATTCTCCCCCATCCCTAGTTATTCTCTATAACATCTTCCCATGTAATTGTCTTCACAGTAATTGATGACTTTTCATTGACGTGTGTGTGCGCACGCATGCGTGTGTTTAAACTTCTCTCCCTCTATGACCTGCTAACATTAGAATGAAAACTTGGAAAAGCAGGAGCAGCTTTATTTGCTATCTTGTTAGCATAAAGCAAATGCTGAGCTCAACTATTTGGTCCCCCAAGGAGGGCAAGGAGGAGGTTTTTGGATTATATTATCTCAGAAGTTGCTTAGTTGCACTTGCAGAGCTCCTAGTCCTCTCTGTTGACTTTGGAACTCTGGAAGTTTAGTTCTTAGAAACAGGACTTAGAAGAGGTCAAATATCAGAATGCAGATGTGTGTATCTTTGGGGATACTCAGGGGTAGGCTGTAATTTTAAAAGGTGGCTTACAATATGATCACTCTATTTCATGTTGCATCTGTAGAGCAGCATTTTTGTGTTGACATATGGAGATAAAGTGACAGTGACATTGGTCCAGGAAAGAATGGTGAGAGTTACAGGACTCTATATTGGTACTCAGTATAGTGTACCCCGTATTCCAGGTTCCAGTATCTCTTCTGAAAGCCCAATTATTTACTCGAATCACTGATTGTAAATAACCAACAGTTAAGCTAAATCACCATAACACAAGTTTCCACAATGTTGAAATCTGAGTGACTGCATGCCCATTTGTAGAAATCATGCCAATCCAAGAACTGGAATGCAGCACCCATATGACATAGCATCTCTTTCTGTTATCTATATAAGAAAATAAATCATAATATGAAGACGATGTTAGTGAGAAGCCTGCAAAAATTAAGATTTTTTAAGAGGAGAAAGCAAAGCTTAAGGATTTTTCTTTCCAGAGGTATCTATTAGGATAATTTTTGAAATATAACACTGAATACACACAATTGACTTCCACATTTTCTATAATTCACACCAAGTGTTGGTTCCGCTTTATAAGTATCTTTTCTTTCTTTGTACAGATTATGCAGTAGGCCCTGGAGAAGTCTAAAGCACACAGATCTCCCCATACAGTATACAAGAAGCATTTCTAAAAAAAAATTGATTTCAATACCTACCAGTTAGGATTTAGAAAGTATTTTTCAAAAGAAAAGTACATAAAATCCCACTATTTGTGATATCCAGAGAGGGCAAGAATAAAGTACATATAATCACACTGAACCTTTAAATACATAAAAATTGGACTCTCCCACTGCTGGTGGGTGCCGACTGGTCCAGCCCTTTTGGAAAACAATATGGGCATTCCTCCGAAAACTAGATATTGAGCTCCCATTTGATCCAGCAATAGCACTCCTGGGAATATACCGAGACCGAAAAACACTAGCAGAAACACTATCTGTACTTCTTTATTCATCTCTGCTATTCACTATAGCTAGAATCTGGAAACAACCTAAATGCCTGAGAACAGAGGACTGGCTAAAGAAACTGTGGTTCATCTACACTATGGAATACTATGCGGCTGTCAGAAAGGATGAAATTATGAAATTTACCTGCAAATGGATGGACATGGAGTCTATCATGCTGAGTGAAATTAGTCAGAAGGAAAAGGACAGATATAGAATGACTGCATTCATTAATAGGATATAGATACCAGTGTTTTAATAAATATGGGAAATGGTAATGGCAGATTAAAACTCACCACTGAATATACACAAAGAGACTTAAGTGACAAACTCTAAATATCTGCAGGGCTAGCCATAATGTGTAAAATAAGAGGGAGAGAGAGAAGACAAGAGATAGATAGAGAGAGAAAAGGAAACTGGGGTACCTCTATTAAGGCGGGTGGGGGACGGGAGGGAGGGGTACAGTGGTGGTGGAAATGGGGCACTGGTGGAGGGATGGGTGCTGGAATACTGTATTACCAAGAACCAATTATGTACACCTTTGTAAGTGTTTGTTTCACGGTGGTATAATAAAAAAATTTAAAAAAAATAAATACATAAAAATATAAAGAAGCCTAGTAAAGGAATAAAGAAAAGCAACAGACTCTGAAAACTGGAACTTAACATGGTGGAGGGTGGGAGGAGGGAGTTAAGAACTTGGTGGGGATCCGGAAAATTGGTGGGAATATGCCACTTTGGTGGAAAGTATGGGATTGGAAGACTGTATGCATGAAGCCATAACATTACTGCATTAGAAATTTATGAAATAAAATAGTTAAATGAAGATGCTGTGTAGATTTGCCTGCTTAGATATTTAAAAATTAGTAGTCGGTACAGTCAGTAAGCCAGCAATTTTTAGGAAATGGAGGGCTACACTGAGTGATGTGTAACCAATGCTCAGTGACTTTGAAAAGACAGAAGACCAGTGGGATCTGGTAGCAGCCGATGGCAGTGGGCGGGAGGAAAGGGAATCATGCCCTCAGAAGGGCTGCTCATTGGCTGACAGACAAAAAGGAGAAAATAGATTCTGGGGCACTCCATGAAAGGGATTTAGGGCCAAATGATAAATCATGCTTCCCTAGGAAGGCAACTTTTGATGAGGTATCCGGATAGAGAAAGAGTAGCTGCAAATCCTTTTGAATGTAAATAGAGATTACAATATAAATACAGCAGAAAATGAATTTGCTACTCAAGAGGGAAAATGGATAAAATGAAATATCTTTTTTGTTTTGTGACAAAAGGGTGGCACATAAGGATAGGAACTTGCTTGCTGAAAGGCAGGGAACTCATAGCTTCAAAGGATCCACAGGGAAAAAGAGATAACAGATACATCGGGGTGGTTTTATATCATAAAGCTATGCTAATCTGGATAGGCTGCAACGGTAACGCGGATCGAACCCCTCTAGACTTTCACTTGCATTCCAAATCTCCATCCTGGAGTCGAGAAGGCTTAAAGCACTTGCCAGGCAGGCACAGGGCCTTAAGTTTAAACCCAGTAGCCACCCATATGTGCCAAAGTGATGGTGATAGTGACACCTTTTGGAATTCCCAGTAAAGAAAAGGAAAACAAAATTCAAATTCCTTCACATGAAGAAAGTGTGGGCGTGAGTTAGAGATGGAGCCAACCCAGAATCAAGGGTTCCTCGAGGGGGTGCAGTTCTCATCTTTTATTGCTTTAGGAGAGAAAACCAGAGTTAGACAGTTTAGACAATTAGGGCTGTTCCTCACGGTCCAGGCACTCTGTTTGGAGAGCCCCAGGCAGCAGAGTGACCAGGGCTGAGATAGCTGAGGCTGTCCTGCACTGTGTCCGGCAGTGTGAGCCCAGGACTGATTTCCAGAAAGTACCTGTAGCCGCCCCTCGGTTCTCGCCTCCTCGGTTCTCTCACCCTCCAGAGATCCTGTCTGTCCTTCTACATACCGAACTGCTGTTGTATTGATAACATGTTCAGTATATTTCAGAGGTTTGACAAGTGGAGGAAATATAAAAAAAATACTCTGAGATTTGTACACGCCCTTGCATTGTTCATGTCTGTCTCTTCTCACTCTGGGGGTGGTGTTGAATGAGGAAATAGATCATTTTCCTTTTCAGACTCGGGGGTGGGGACATGATCAGACACGATCAGAGTCACCTCTGATCTCAAACATTTATTGATGAACCATGCTGCCACAAGCAGCTGTGCAAGCCGGGCTGTGATCAGCTCTTCTGCTAGGTGGAGTTCTGACGAGAGAGGAGTCTGGATGTGGAAAATGGCGACCCTTATGGAGTGGGGGTCGTCTGGCTTCTTGCGAGGCTCTGCTGGGGTGGCGGACCAGGACTAAAACCTGCCATCCTTCTCGGATGCCTGCGTGAGTGGCTGGGCACAGGGAGAGCCGGTAGCAGCTCTGCCCCATGTCTGTGAAGAGTCTCTGGATCAGCATACCTGGGTCAGAATTGAAAAGACTGCCGCAGTGCCTTACTGAAAAATGTGATTATGGATCGATAAGGACCTGAAGAAATTTAACTTGCACCTTCAAATATATATATATATATATTTGCAAGTTAAATTTCTTCAGGTCCCTATATATATATATCCAATATATCTATATCTATATCTATATATATATAGATATATATATATACATATATATAGTATAGTGATATATATAGATAAAATATATAGATAAAGATATATAGTGATAATATATCTATATCTTATCTACTTCTATATATATATATATATATACAGAACAACTTGATTCTGTTTTGGGTTATTGTGGATGAAGTGGCTATAACCCCCCACCAAAAAAATTATGAAGAGAGCATCAGCTGAATCCTTAAGGAAGTGATGGCTGAGATCTGACATCTAGGGAGAAGGTAGTTACTAGAGTATCTTAGAAGTCAGATAAAGTCAACACTGACTTTTTATTAAAAAAATAAGAAATAAGAATAGCCAGTAATGAAGAATAACTGTTGAAGTTTTGCAGAGTGGACGTGAACTTTGTCAGCTGGCTGACGTCCTCCCCACTTTCCTGCCACTCTCCACTGTTCTGCTTCTGCTAAATTTTCCCTCTTTCTTTTATCATCTCTCTGTGGATACGTCAAGGTCTTACTTACTCCTCTGCCACCACGGAGACCTGCCAGATATTCCATATCGGACTCCTTTCCTTCAAGCATCAATGAAAAAGTCACATGATAAAGGAATCATTAACTCAAAAACTGTTACTTAGAAATTTCACATACTGCACCTAAATACTTGTTAAAAATGACATCTTTTACTGGATATTAAAGACATATTGAATGGAAGACCAAATCCTCGGGAGAGATTAAAATACTGTTTCCTGAAGATTTTAACCTTAGATATCACCCAAAATATTTATACAAAAGACATTTGTGCTGGCATGTACTTGATTATCAAAAATAGAGATATCATTGATTAAATCAGACAACTAGAATGGATAAATCTATTATCTGTCTTCAAATAACTTCCAAAATTATCAAGCAATATTAAAATAATATATCATATGTAAAATGGGATTAGTATCTAGTCATTCTTTCCTTTCTCCACTTTCTCAAAAAGTATACTAAATGGTTGTCTTAGATATGTAATGGAGAAAGAGCTGCTGAAAATTTCTTATACTGTGTTGAGACACTACAGAGTTAACTTTTCAGTTCTATTCAGATAGCTTCTATTTTTCTTTTTATTTGAATAATATGAATGTAGGCTCACTTAATAAAGGAGAAACACCATATAAAGCAAACCTCCCCAGCTAAGGCAAGACTTGCAATCTATGAAAGTATTTCCCATGGAGAGTAAGAGGGAACAAAACCATGTATTTTATAAACACAAAGTAGAAGAGCTCTTCATGAAAGAGGGAGGAAGGAAATGCTGATTTGAAAATAAACCTCGATTCCTACGGTAACTCAATCTCTCACGCCACCTTTTCTTTTCTACATTGAAAATGTCTTAAATTGCTGGGCCTAAAGAATGGAATGAATAGATTCTTTGCAGCAGCAGCAGCAGCAGCATAAAAGTCTGCATATTGTACATGCCGGGAGCTAGTTCAAATGTACTGCAATTACTATATAGCTTAAAAAGTAAAAAAAAAAAAACATACATATGGGACTCCAAATAAGGTTTTGGGAGTAAACACATTTGACAAAAAGATATCTGCTTATATCATAAGTTTTTATATCCACCCCCCCCCCAACACACACACTTGATATACTGAAATCCTAGTGCCTATTATGTGGTATTTGGAAGTGGATCCCCTGGGAGGTGATTAGATCATGATAATGGGACCTACAGCTTTCCCAGGCCCCTTCCGTCATACTAGTGAGAGGGATAATCTGTGGATCAGGCAGTGGGCCTTATCTGCTGTTACACTGCATGTGCTGACTCCATGACCTTGGACTTCTCACCATACGCAACCAGGAGAAATACACATCTATTGTTTGGAAACTATCAGTATGTTATTTTGGTTTAGTAGCCCAAATGAAACCAAGACCATATACTTAAAAAATTAAGTGCATATAAACTACAGATATATTAATATCCTGGAAAACTGTGAGACCATGTGTGTGTGTGTGTGTGTGTGTGTGTGTGTGTGTGTGTGTGTGTGTGATTACTAATTTTGTATTTGGACTTTTTTTCCTCCCAAGACCTGATTGTTAGTCAGAGAGGTCTGAGAAATAATTGCTCTGACCTGGAAGCTGAATCACTTCTCAACTAATAATTCCTAGCCCCTTGGGTCTCAGTGGCTATGTTATTCATGGATTTTATGCCATCACCTTGGTATTCTGGAAGGATCATAGTTTGATAGATAATTTTTATAGTAGCTGCAATGCTTGAAAATAGAAAATGACTCAAAGGAAAAAAAAGTATTGCTATAGCACACCTGCTTGTGGTGTAAGACTTGTTTGCTAGGGGGAGACCCTGGCTTGCTTTCAATAATAGATAAATTTCTCTGACATTTAAAAATCAATGTTTGCCTAAAAAGTTGTCTGCTTATGTCTCCATAGTGTTTTTTTCCCTGTAGGATTAATTACTAGACTATTCTGGCAATGTTGATTTTTTAAAATTTATCCTATGTATAAGTCACCAAAGCCGCCGGTGCTTGCCCCCACGGCTGGAGCGGAGGGGAGACTGGCTGGGTTGGTTTTGACACCCGTGGTCCCCATGGTAGGCATGGCGACTACTATTGAAAGTTGATAGGGCAGACATTCGAATGGGTGGTCGCCGCCATGGAGGGCATGCGATTGGCCCGAGGTTATAACCCACAGCTGAGCTGCTGGGCCTGCCCCATGTGGAAGCAACCCATGGAGCTGACCTCCCGGTAAGGGGCTCGGCCATCCCCTGGCCGAGTCCAACATTGCTCCAAGGGTTTGCTCTCATGAGTGGGGGGAGACCATGCTGTCAGACTTGGAGTGGAGTTTTGGGCCCTGCCCTTTCCTCCACCTCCATGCCAGTTGCCCCGGAAGAGAGAGACCCACCCACGCCAGACCCACATGTACCCTGGCACGGGGCTGCTTTGCAGCCGCGCAATATTCTTATAGGATACTGAATTTTGCATAAGGTTCTTACCAATTTCTTCCACATTCATACATAGTAAACAGTTATAGACATGTTTTAGCTGATACCAGTAAGCCTGGCAAGAAGCCAGAGCAAACCACACATCATGCAGTTAGTCATTCTCAACATCCAGACTCCATAGTTTCTCAGAGCTCCATCCAAGAGAAAACCTGATCTTCCCCCTTTAAGTTTCATCAGTAAACGCTCGGGTTCAGAGCCTTCTACTGAGACTGTACCACCTACATGGTAAAGCCTGGCAAGCTACCGTGTTTTATTTACTTTTTATGTCAAAGACTAGTAACTATTATGGACCTCAGTTCCATAACCTGAAGAATGGTTTTGGGCTCCTCCTGTCCCTGTAGCAAGTAGATGCCCTTGGGTTGCACTTGCTTGTGACAGGACTAATGGAGATGTTACTAGTGGCCACTCCAGCAAATCGATGAACAATGGGAAGACAGTGATACAGTGATACAGTGATCCTATGTATATAAGCACTGAAATATTCTTCTGTTGTCTCTTCTGCTTTTTTTTAAATCCAAGCCAAACGTTTAACTACGGGTTCCTAAAAAATACAGTGTTTTTCTTTTCCTACTTCTCGATTTAATAACATTAGCATCTGTTACATTAAAGGGGAACTAAAGTGTTAAGTCTAAAGTTCATGAAATATTAAAAAAGATCATGCATAAAATTCAGGTGTGCAATAAATTTCATCTTACTGTATGTTTTCTTAGACATTTTCCTGCGTTTTCAAATATTTTTATTAAATAATACAAAGCAAATTAATAAAATAATGTTAAAATTGTGCGTTGTATATTTAATGATGTTTTCATGTCATATTAGTCTGAATATAAAGTGTTTAAGCACAAATAGCACAAGCAAAAAAGATGCCAAGCATATCATTTTACAACTGCAGATACAACAAATGTCCACTAGGGGGCATAAAAACATAAATGAAAGTTTGGAAACAAACCAGGAACATTTTTGGTTTTCTAAAGAGGAGAGAAAAGTATTTCCAGTAAATTGCCTATATGATTCCTTATCTTGGTCTACACACATTCAATATTTAGGTTATATTTTGGGCATTTTATTCCTGTAGAAATAGTTGAATGGGATAAAACCTCACCAATTTCATAGATTATCTAATTTTAAGATTTTTCTGAAAAGAAAGAATACTGACAGAATTTTCCATTTCCTTTAGAAAGATAAGCAAATTTCTGTAACAGGAGATATCACTAAAGCAATTAAAAAAATCCCTCACCCAGACTTACAGTGTGAAAATTGGGATAAATTATAGGATTGGTTCTGTTACATATAGAAAATTGAGACAAGAATAAAGATGCTTTTAGCTCATCTACTCATATTTATACACTAAACTCTCAGCATTACATTTCAGTTTTACAAATGTACTCCCCAGCTTATGCCCTTTTCAAAAGCAAATTATTTTCTGTCTCCTAGTTTTCCTTGCTTTTACCATCATACGATGAAATGAGACACTCAAAGTTATAAGAGAAATGTATGATTATGACCTAAAATGTTAATAAAATGCTTTTTTCCCCACCTAAGCAAATCACTAAACTCTTGATAGTTGTCGTCTAAAGGATGCATTCTCATTTTCAAAGTACAACTTTCCTGCACTTGTTTTATCTTTATTTTCCACAGTTATGAAAATATGTACACAATTGATTACTGTGAGGCACACATTTAAAAAATACTAGGAACTGGCTTTTCCAGCTCTGGGACCAGTGGAAATATTTCCCTTGCTTTGGGATCCTGTCTGTTTCCTGGAACTATCATTTCACCCTCCTCCTGGATCTTTGAGTGTGACCATGCCCTTCTCCCCCACAAAAGGATTCTTTGTCTCTCCATCACCTGCAGGATAAAGCTCCAACCCATTCTCATTTGCCAATCCCTCCAGTCACTATTCACCCTACACCCTGTTTATGATGTAGGCAGGCAAACAAAGGGGTCCCCACAGGGAAATAAATTCTTGCCCTAAGGCTGTCCAAAGTCCAACCTTAGGAACCAGAAACCAAGACTTGATGAGACCCATTAACCAATAAACCCTGAGGGAGCTGGATCAACCTTTCTCTGCCCAGCCCTTAATCCTGCTACATTCCAGGACAGAAGATCCAGCAGGGACAGAGGTCAAGAAAAGGAGATTTTCAAAGAAGACCACTCCCAAAGTCTATTCCCCTTGACAAGGGCCCTAGGTTGACTCCCCATATGGGAGTACCTTGGGGAGAAATCTATAAAAGCCGTCCTGACCAAAGGACAGTGCACACTTGCTACATGGACACACATGCTGCCTGAGCCCACGTGGCCGGAGCACATGCGGTGCCTGAGCACGTGTGTCCCCCGCATCCTCCCTCTTGAGATGTGTACTCTCTCTCTCTGACTTTCCCTCCTTCTTCCCTTTCCTAAAACCTCCTTAATAAAACCTGTTTTACTTCACTGCTCTTCGGCTCCTGAAAATTCTTTTTTCTGTGAGGAAGACAAGAACCCTGAGGAAACCCTGGTGAGGCCTAGGACTGACTTGCCTTTTGTCAGTCCTTAGCCTGCTCAGCGGGTCTCGGGCGGCAGAAGCTGCTAGGGAGAAAGCGACCATCTCTCTCCCCTTCCGGCCTCCCACATAAGCCACCCCTGAGCCCATCTGCCGTCATTTGTATTGGAACAAATAATTCTGCAGGTACTACGTCTTTCTATTCTTCCATGTCTATTCTTTGTACATCCTCTTCTTTCTAGACCCTTTTTGCAGATATTTTCTGATGAACTCCTAATTTACAATGATAAACCTTAAGTACCAATTCTTTTTTAATTTCATGTGTTTTGGGTTTGGAGCCACACTCAGCAGTACTCAGGGATCATTCCTGGCAGTGTTCAGGGGAACACAAAGGTGCCAGGGAGTGAACCCTGTGCAAGGCACATTATAGCCCCTGTACTATTGTCTTCAGTCAAACATCAATCCTAATTATTATTTGAGGAATGAGTTGACTATTTTATCTCTGTAACAAGTAATTCCTGAGTGCAGAAGCAGGAGTAACCCCTGAACCATTGTAGGGTGTGACCAAATAAAAGACAAAATGTTTAAAATGTTTATTAGTGTTGAAGCTCACTCTCTTACCAGCTCTCTCTCTCACTCACCGGATCAGATATCCATACCTGTTTCATAACCTCCCTGGGCTTTAAACCTGAGCACCAATGCTGGACCTATTGACTCCACAGCTCCTCAGAGCTCCACCCAAGAGAAAAGCCAATCTCCCCCTTTGAGATTCATCTGTAAATGCATGGATGAGAGCATAATACTGAGAGTATTAATACAGCAGAGCCTGGCAAGCTACCTGTGTCGTATTTGATATGCAAAAAAAAAAAAACCAGTAACAATTATAGACCTCATTCCCATGACCTGAATGAATGGTTTGATGCTCTTTGTGTTCCTGGAGTGAGCAGGTGCCCTTGGGCTACACTAACACCACCAGGGACAATGGATATGTTACTCATGCCCCTAGAGCAAATCAATGAACAATAGGAAGACAAGTGATACAAGTGCTACAACAATAAGTACCACCACCAGCTCTCAGGCCTCTTCTACTGCTTGCAACAAAGAGTTCAATTAGTGTTTCACAGGTTTGTTTTCTCCCATTAAACTTGGAGGTCCAAGAGGTCAAGGTTCATGTCATCATTATAGACCCAAGTCTAGCATAGACCTTGTCCGGTGTGGAGCAAATAGTTGGAACTCAATAAATGTTTATTGCTTACATAAATCCTCCAGGGAGAAGTGAGATGGTAAACAATAAATACGGGAGTGAGTGAAGGGGAGCACACTCTTGGCTCCTTTTCTCTTGACCAGATTTCCACTTTGTCTCCCGTGCCAGCATGACAGCAATGCCTCCATTTGTCTCAATTTCTCTTTGGCTACTTAGATGATATGCCCAGAATAACCTAGTTCTACACTGTCAATTAATCTTTCTTTCTCTAACAGAGAAATCATTTTTAACCTAGCTGATTTTAAATAAAGACAGAGAATTGAAGAGACCTGCTACTCCAGTCCTCGTTTTGCACTGTCATATGCTTGACATGCTGGCCAGAATTTCAAAATACAAATGCACCCACATGTGACAGTTTTTGCAATTCGCAAATGCCCTGCAATTTCCACAATTTGGGTGAATACTGACTCCCAGTTCTCCGAATCGCAAATACCATTCTGGAAAACCACTGAGTTTCTTTTCATATTTAATTTTCTCACAGATGCTACTAATCTTAGATTGTGAGTCTTAGCAGCTCTCTGAAAATTCTACTGTTTAGTATCCACTTCTCTTAGCCAGGTTCCTTTGGGGTATGTCCTGGCAGTATATTGAAGGACTTAATCCTGTCTTCCATGAAAAAAACTCTTCAAGCAAATAGTAATCCAGGTCCCAGAAATGCCTGGTCCTCTGGCTTTGGGCTGCTGACCCCTGTGCCAGAGGACTCATGTTTTGATTTTGCACCTCAAGGGGCTGCATCTTCAACACTGTCAGAACTGCTCTCACACTGGGTGAATTTCTTTAGTTACCTGCTGCTCTTGCTTCCTCCTCTCTTCCTGTCCTTTGAAAGGTAACTCTGCTTCAGGAAGCTCCCTCTGTGCCCTGTTCCAAATCATTGCTGCTAGCTGCAGGCTGTCACCCAAGGAGCCAAATCCCCATGGCCTTTCGACAGCTCTGTTCATAAATCTGTTTTCTTATAATCAGTCACCTCTCTCACTTGCTGACATCACCGAAGTTATTCACTGTTTACAATTCATCCAAAGACTTCGGGCTGCCTTTGCTACAGGAAGCAGGAGTTGGTCCCCAGGGTTCTGCCTGCAGCACGGGTCTTAGAGAATTCATTTTGGCAGCTTAACTAAAAGTGAAGATGTCTCGGGTGAACGTTTTCATTTTCTCCACCTGAGTTTGCATAGTCTACAACATATTAGCTATTAGGCTTCACATCCTGAAACTGTTTTTAAGCATTTATTTTATTTTGGACTATATTTTAAAATGACCTGTAAATTACCCAGTAATGACCTAACAGGTCTCTTACTTTTAATTCTGCTCAGGAAGACTTCCTCATTTTACCCCTTAGGGTCTCCTTCTTAAGGTTGTTGGAAATGAATGTGCAATAGTTTAAATATACTAGAGAAAGAACAGACTTTCTCGGGGCTAGAAGTAAGCCAGGAGTTAGAAGCAGTGTTTGAAATGAGGGTCCTCAAACACCAGTTTTGTTCCTATTGACAGATCTGCCATGCCCAAAACATTTCTGTTAAAGAATATCTGATATATTTTTAGTTCCTCGGAATCTTATGGCACTAATACTTCAAACAGGGTGGCTTAGAGACAACAATGATTTCAATTTCATAATTCTGGGAGACTTAGAAATCCAAGGTGAATGTGCCCAGGCTGTCTGGGGGAAGGCAAAATTATTCCTGGCTGAACGATCTTCTGAAAGTAGACTATGGGTGCACATGCTGCATGGACACACATGCTGCCTGAGCCCACGTGGCCAAGCATATTTGGTGCCTGAGCATGTGTTGCCCGCATCTCCCCTCTTGAGATGTGTACTATCTCTCTCATTTTCCCACCTCCTTCCCTTTCCTAAAACTTCCTTAATAAAATTTATAAGACTTCAAAAAAAAAAAAAGAAAGAAAGTAGACTACGGTGGGCAGCTCTTGCTAGACAGCTGTTTATATCCTCACCTGGTAGCAGGTGCAAGAGGGCCCTCTGGGGTGACTTTTATGTCATGAACCCTTGCATGAGGGCTACATGCACAGGCCTAATCACTTCTTATGTGTGCCTTCTGCATTGAAAATATAATCCCAGTGAGTGTGAGGAGTCAACATATGATTTCTTTGGAGGGCGTGCACAGGCCATCCATAGCATCAGGTGACTGGAACCCCATGGAATGTCTCGCACCCCTCACTGAACAGATCACCTGAGCAGGACTTGGGCTCCCCCTGTCCTGTAGTGGTGGTGGGGGTTGTGATGTTCTCAAAAGTTAGGCAGTTGAGACAGGTGTCATCCCAGTGCCTTCTTCCTCTAAGCAGCACTACACTTTTAACATTCATTAGGCATCAATAATTTAGTGTGATTTTACTCCATGTAAATAGTCACAGCTGTTTAAATACAAAAAACGGAGGGAGAGAGGTGCTGCTGTAATTTAACCTATCAAAGAGAGCCAGGAATTTCCACTAAAATTTCACTCTTCAATTTAACATAGAAAGTTTCTATCACCTTAAACAAACTTTTAGTTTTGATGAGAATTCAGGAGCCCTATATTTACATTTCAGATGGTTTCAGAGAAAAGTTTTATTCTGCGGAACGGGAGACAGAGTTATCAAAGTTATTTTCTAAAATTAACTCAAGAAACTATATGCCTTTTTGTTTGTTTCTTTGCTTGCTTTTTTGTTTTGGGGACACAACTAGCAGGCTCAGAGCTTACTTTTGGCTCTACTCTCAGGAATTACCTCTGACGGTGCTTGAGGGACCATATGGGATGCTGGAGAAGGGACCGGGTCAACTGCATACAATGCAATCACCCTATGGCTGTAATTCCTCTCTGGCCTGCTATCACTTGATCACTTGAATCCCGTTATTCATCTATTTGCTCGAGCGGGCGCCAGTAACATTTCCATTGGAACCTATCACGTGCCAATGTAGCCCAATGGCATCTGGTTGATTCAGGAATATGAAAACCCTCAAACCATTCCTTCAGGGTCTTGACAAGGAAGTCTGACCATCTTGTAGGTGGGCGGCCACGTGATCTTTTGACATCCCGTGGGATCCAGTCGGTAACAGCTCTAGTCCAGCGGTTTTCTCCAAATCACATTACATGTCCAGCCCATCTAATTTTCAATGCCTTGGCAAACGAGACAGCGTCCCTGATTCTGGAATAGCAATGGATGTCAGAACTCCGGATTCCTTCTCTCACTTGAATGAGGCGTGATATTCCAAGCATAGCTCTTTCGATTCCTCTCTGGGAGACCCGAATAGCATTCTCATCCTGCTTTCGTAGGGCCCAGGTCTCTGAGGCGTATGTTAATGCAGGGAGAACGGGGAGTCGAAGAGATGTGCCTGGAGCCGGAGGTTCTTTGTCTTTTTTTAGCTATTTCTTCGATGCCTTTGAAGGCATTCCATGCTGCTCTCTTTCTCCTGCGCAGCTCAGGTTTTAGGCCGTTCATCATGTTGATTTCTCAACCTAGGTACACATAACTGCTGCATTCAGAGATGTTTGTTCCATTGAGAGTGAATGGCCTGCTACATGCATTTTTATTTTTAGCTTCTTTTGGCCTCTTGTTAGATGATTAAAGCACTGATTAAAATTCTTCTTTCCATTAACCATACAAATTAAGGCATATCCAGAATAAACATGAATGATGATGGTCTTAGATAATTTATGTCTCTACTCTAGTATTATTTGATCAGATTTATACAAGAAAATAATCTAGCTTTGCATTTTGATTTTACATAGTATTAAAATACCCACAAAATAACAGGAAAAGTAACAAATTACTATCATCACCACCACCAACAAAAAAAAACATATTAAAATGGATTTCCTTATAATGAAAAATAAGTTATGTGTAAATCAGTTGCAATTAGAAATAAAAATTTTAAATACCTAGAATATATTTCACATTTCAAGTATATTAATGCACAAATTCCTACATGTCTTTGTATTTTATTACCAACAAGCAGTTCTGCTGGAAGTGAGATTGTAGTATTTTAGTGCTGTGTGTATGTGGATCTATGCAGCAATGTGAAGGTTACTGGAAAGATTTGCAATGGGATGAAATTCTTCACAGGGTGAGTACTCCAAGACAGGACTGGAGTTGACCAGGAGGGTCACTCATGGGGTTCTTCCTTGAGAAACATGCACTCTATGCCTTTGAGTTAGCTCACTGATCTTCACTAAGACTTAAGGGTAGGAATTAAAGCCATCCAGAAGACCAAAACCCATGCAGAACTCCCCTTCCCGAGTTTTCCCCCTTTCTATCTCTCTTCCAAACTCCTGACAAAGGTTCCTATCACTAATCTGGCAGAAAATCAAATGTCAAACCAATTTGGGGACCAAATCCAACTGAGGACTGGATAGCTAGGAAGTGGGTCAGGTCATCCTGATGTGCCTTTACACAAGCAGACCCACCATCCTGCCTTAAGGGAACACTGGAGGCAGGTGTCAGGCTTCACTGTTTCCTCAAAAGACTGGCATTTCTATCCATCGTTAAGTTGAGAACAAGCTCAATAATCAAATTGTAGGTTTTTTAAGTGAGGGGGAAAATGCCAAATATGAAGCAACATTATAAAGATGTCCAATTAGACCTGATGACTGTGATATGTTCTCCTTGTATGAAATGGGCACAAATGTGCAATAAAAGCTGGTCTCTGGGGACTTCTAAACCTTGTGGTGACTAAGTGCTGGAAAGAGGCTCTTAATTAGTATAAATCATTTTAGAGTTGTATCCTTCAACAGATCATTGAGAATGCTATCAGTCATAAATTTGAACATATTTTCGGGGCAGGTAAGATTTGTATAGAAACAAGGTTGCTTTTAAATATGAATATGCTTTCAAAATTAGTTCAGTTTTTATGAGCCTTTTGAGTGCAAGAATTTTTTGTTTTTGTGTTTTTTTTCTGCTCCTTTTTATTATAACAATAAAAGTCAATAGTTAAATATGTCAGAACTTGATTGTTAGCTCTAACTTTAATAAAGAAAAATGATTCATATGTTAAAAAGGGGGATATAAGATGATGGTGATGGTTTGGGCAATAAAATGAAAATTCATGACATGCGCTTAAGCTAAAACTAAGATTCTCTGTATTGGTTCTAGCCTAGGTGTCATTAATATGGACAGGTAGAAGATTTTTGAAATTTATTTAACAACTTGGTACTTTCAGCATTAATGTGGGTTTATGATAAAGGTTTATTTACGGTTGAAGGGTAAAGCTTTCAAGCCACTGTGTCTTCACCTCTGAAAACAGCCACTATCAATGAGGCTGATTTTCTTATGAAAAATGGAGCTTAAACTTGAAAGAAACAGAAATAATTATCATTGAAATATTTCATGAAATATTTGCTAGCAGTTTTTTTTTAATTGTATGCTTTAATAAAGGTCCCTGGAGTAGGAATTTTAACGTCTAAATCAAAGAGTTGAAGTAAATATTCTCTTAAATATATTTCTTCCCTTCTATTCTCCCATATTCCTTCCTCATAAACTACTCCCTGAAGGGGCCAGAGCGATAGCCCAGTGGGTAGGGTGTTTGCCTTGCATGCGGCCGGCCTGTGCCGCCCGGGTTCGATCCCGGCATCCCATATGGTCCCCCGAGCACCGCCAGGAGCAATTCCTAAGTGCAGAGCCAGGAGTAACCCCTGAGCGTCGCCGGGTGTGACCCCCAAAAAAAAGCAAAAAAAAAACAAAACTACTCCCTGAGAAGGAAGCTAAAGCTATTTAAAAAAACAAGCAAGCCTGCATGACATCATATTTCTAAATATATAGACATATTTTCCCTCCTACTTTCAAGATACCAGAGTTACTTTTTCATGTGTTCTCGATCTCTTCTAGCTTAAATTAGAAATAATTGGCAATTTTCTAATTTACATCACTGCTATTTGCACTAAGAAAATCATCTGAAATATTTTTTAAAAAGTTGTAAATATGCCAATAGTTTGCCTATATTGATTTGAATACACTTATTTGCAGTTCTCTTTCCATAAAGGAAAAGATGGTAAAGAGTTTAGTCTATGCAGGACACTTGACTTCTGTTATAACTACTCAATTCTGCTGTCCTAATGCAGACATAGCTCTAGAAAGCCCATACATAACGAGGGTGACTATAATCCTATAACATTTTCAGTGTGCATCAATAAATAAAATGTTTTGGATACTAAAATTTGAATTTCATATCATTTTATGTGAAGAAATACTCTTCTAGGTTTGAAACTGTATTTTCAAAACTGTATGCATTCTTGTAAACCAGTTATTGGAATCTTAAAGAAAAAAAAATGCAACGTCACCCCAAAGTGGACACACACACACACACACACACACACACACCCCACACAGCAGGATATTAATCAGCCATAATAAAAGATTAACTCCTTGGTCCCGAGCGATACTACAATGAATAGGACATTTGCCTTGCATGCAGGCAACCTGGGTTTCATCTCTGGCATCCCATATAGTTTTCAGCCAGGAGTTTTTCCTGAGCACAGCTGAGTGTCACCTAAAAACGATAAAAAAAAGAAAAAAAATGAAATTCTGTTTTTACCTACAAATGGATGATATGGAGGATGTCATACCAAAGAAATGTCAGAAGGGGAAATACAAAGACTGCTTGATCTCATTCATAGATTGCATAAAAAGAAAAGAAGTAAATAGACAGTTCTAAAAGCAAAAAATCCACAAGACTTTAAACTCTGACAACAGAACTGAAGTCACCTAAGAGGGTGGGGAATAGAAGAAAAATGCACAAGGGAATTATGAACCATGCTGGAAAATTATTAACACTTTGGGGCTGAATATGATATAATATCATGTTTTAGAATGTATATATTTGACACTTGTAAGTGCCGTTGTTACCTCAATAAATTGCTAAGAGAAAAACATAAAAATACTCTTAAAAATTAGGAAACAGTCTCCTTTTAAAATTTTTGATTCTCTTTAAACACGGAAAAAGTCTTCAGCGATGGTAAACAATAAAATAATGGAAGATGATTGGTCTTTGGCCCACAGTTTATAGTTTTAGAGAGACATTCTTGGTGAATCAACTCACCTTGGAAAGGTGAAATGCTATTTTCTGGTTGAAGAGTTTGAGACCACCCAACAAAATTGTACCACAATACTGTTAATTGTTTTTCTTTGAGCATCTTATGATACTTGTCTTTACAAAATGTTCCTTTTAAGAATTAGCAACAAAAAAATCCAAAACCCTATTATGTTGCAGGACTCCTAAGGGCCACTGCATCTGCTCTGGATTGCCTCCCGCAAATCACTCCGTAGATAAGGGGGTAGTCTAAATGTGGCAGTTTATCCGACCATGTATGCTGTACTAGCTGGTATAAATATTCTCCCATGCTATCACAATCATCGTGGGACTAGCTAGATCTTACCAGCATATTAGCCTGGCCACGTAAGGACACCTAAGTAATTAGACCAGAGAGAAATGCTGTTTGCTTCCCAAACAAACAAGCATGGCTCCCTGATAAAATATAAAAACTACAATGAAGTAGAGGAGACTTGTGAAGGCTTGGAGAAATATTTAACTGGCATTGGTGTTGGTCTTTGGTACAGTGACATGCCATCTCAGAAACCCCCTTCTCTACATTTCAAAGGCATTCCGGCTCAAAACATTAGCACAGTAAAGGCCCTAGGTGAGATGCAGGGAGGGACTACCTGAGGGCATTGGACCCCTCCCTGCTTTCCATAACAATGGGAGGAAGGTCTGAGTTGCGGGGGTATAAACTTGCGGTTCCGCTCTCCCGGGCTTCTTCTTCCCTGTGGGATTTCGCCTTGTGAGCGTTTATTCCCCTTGGAAGTTTAACACGTGGTGGTCGCCATCTTGGCCTACACGTGGCTGGGGTTCTAGCCTGGAATCCTAAGCATCGGGTTTTTCCTTTTGCTGATTTGTATGCCTGAACCTGTGATAAGTAAAGCTTTTTTAAAACCGCATCGGTTCCTGAGTGTTCATCCATTCCTCGCCCGGCTTTGGAGGTAGAAGGGAACTTGCTTCCCGGCACTGTCGGGGACCCGGCGGGCGCCCCGACACTATTACAAATTAGGAGAAGAAATATAAAGTGACTACTCTGAGGAAAATCAATGGATGTCCAACAGGCACATAAAGAAATGCTCATCACATGATCATTTGATCACTTGAATCCGTTATTCATCGATTTGCTTGAGCAGGCGCCAGTAACATGTTACTGTTAATGTTACTGGTGCCTGCTCGAGCAAATGCTCATCATTACTCATTATTAAGATAATTTCAAACCAAGAAAACATAAGATACCATATCACCATCAGTGAGAAAGGCCATATAAAAAACTTTGGGCACAATCTGTGTTGTTGGAAATGTGATAAAATAAAAAGGAACTCTTTCCAACTGCTGCTGAGAATATTGTCTAGTTCAAATCCTATGGAATGCAATATGGAGAGTTCTCAGTAAACTTAAAATTAATCTACTATATCACCCAGCAGTTCTGCTTTAGGGTACCTACTCCCAGGACAGAAAGTATTCATTCAAAAGGATGTATGTACAACATTATTTATTGTAGCACTCAGTACCACTCAGTATGAAAGTAGGCAGCAGCACCCTCTCCAACCAGGGCAGGCCTACTCATGGAAAGTTACCAGTTTAGGGCCTAAGTGACATTTTCATCCTGCTATCTACAAAAGGCCCAGAGCAAATTCCTGTTAGAGGTTAGGAGACCCCGCCCAGAACCTGTTATCTGGCCTGAATTGCCTGAATTGCATTCCTGCACGACGCATAGCAGTTTCTGACCTGCAACCCCAGACATGTGCCTAGCCACACCAAATATAGAAAGAAGTATTGAGTGTGACCCGATTGGTAAGTGATGGTAACTTGTTACAAAGTGATTGGCTGTCTGTGCTCAGATCTTGATGTATATTTTAAATCTATTGGATGGTTGTATGCGGGCTTCTCTGTAGCAGCAGGAATTATCTCTTAAAAGATTCCCCCTGGAAGGGCTCGGGGCTCTTAGCCGCTGACTGCTTGTGGTCATGCTATGAGCCTGGGTATACTCGAGTAAACCCTTGCTTTTGCACAGGACCGGTCTCTCAGAGTTTTCCTTGATAGGTGCGGTGTTCCGAGGCTCCCAATCAGTCACCCCATTGGGTGGCCAACCCTTTCAAGTACAGTAACTAAGACTTGGAATCAACCTAGATATCTAACAATAGATAAGTGAATCATGAAGATATGATATGATATAATATACATAAATAAAATATATATACATGTATAAATAAATAAATTCTGTGTAGCTGTAAGTAATGATGAAATCATGCAACTCACTGCAACATGGGTAGAATGAACATAATATGTTAAGTGAAGTAAGCCTGGAGAAGAAGGATCAACACAGGGTAATATCACTTACAAGTGGTAGTTAGAATTATTTGATGAGAAATGCATTGGTTTAAAGGGGGATGCCTAGAGCATCCTTAGCCCCTGAGTATACAGAGAGAAGAAAAGATATTGAGTGGTGGGGGAGAAGAGAGTTAATAAACAATAGGGGCTAAGGGTTAAGTAATAACAGAGCTAGATAGTCACACGGCAGAGTCAACAGCACTGGAGTCATGAGACCCAAACCATCAATCTGAAAAAATATGCTTGTCAAGCTGACAGGCTAGGGGGTATGAGGGTAGGTAGGGAAGGGGACCTGAGAACACTGGTGGAAGGAAGATGACTCTGGTGGCACATTTGGACTGAAACATTGCTGTCTAAAATTCAACTATGAATAACTTTGCAAATCATGATGCTTTAATAAGAAAGAAAGAAAGAAAGAAAGGATAGAAAGAAAGAAAGAAGGAAAGAAAGAAGGAAAGAAAGAAGGAAAGAAGGAAAGGAAGAAAGAAAGAAAAGAAAGAAGAGAGAGAGAAAAAGAGAGGGAGAGATAAAGAGAAAAAATAAGAAAGAAATATAAGCACCTTCTGAACGAAGAAAATTAAAGTCTCCCTCCCCATCCGTATCCCACTCATTTGCAATACTGTCATCACTGGATGGCCAGTGTCAGTGATGTACAGAAATAAAAGGGACATAAGCAGATTACGCTAGGTGCTGTCTACTTATGCAACACTGGTACGTGGAGAGGGATGGAGGAGGCATGATGTGTTAAACATTGTACTAAGTGCAGCAAGTAGAGATTAGAAGCCACAGTCCTTGCTCTTAGTTACTTTTAGTAAGGAGAGAAGCAATATCAGAACAAAGTGCTATGATAGAAATGATTGCAGGATTCCTTTGAAGTTGAGTGCACTAGAGAAATAGTTCCAGAAAGAAGAAATATTTGTGTTGAATGGGGAAGAATAGAAAATAGTCAGCCAAACAATAAAGAGAGATGCGTTGTGAGAGGTATCTAGATGACTCCTGGTTGAAGGGCTAATCATGAGAAGTAAGCCCCTATCTATGATTACGAAGTCAGATTTTCTGACGATGTCCAAAGTCTCTCATGTTCTTCAAATTACTGAATCCCACAATGAGCAACACAGTTACTTTAGAATTCTTCATCCTCTTGAAATAGTACAGTTTTTGAGAGTAGCAGCACAGTAAAACTTATATTTTATCTATAAATTTGTGTATCAACCTGTTTCATGACAGCAGGTTTTAATTTGAAAAGGCTGAAGAGAAATTGCATCAAAGAAGGAAAAGAAAAAAACGAGGCATGAGGCGCCGTGTATAGTACTTGTAGGTTGTTTGAAAGGTCTATGAGGGCTGTGCCTACAAAAAGCTATTTTTTTTTTTTCGTGAACAGACTATTAAAAGGGCATTTGTTTGTCTAGCAAGAGTGAATGGAGCCAGCTATTATGCCTTAGAGACCCTGTATTGATCTTTGCAGACAAACCACTAAATAGGACTTGACTGCTACACAATGGAGGATTAATTCTCCCTTCCGTATAAGCCTACAGTGAGCATTTCAATATGCATTTTTGAAATCTTCCTCTGTGTGAATAAGTGAGCAGAGAACCTAATAAACAAATTAATGTAGGGAAGTCAAAGAGGGCATGTGGCTAACATGTTTTGTCTTTCTTAAATTAAACTCAATTAAGTAAAATCAGGAAATAAATTAGAAAATAAAACAAGTTTTTATACAAATACCTAAGAGTATTGATTTAAAAAAAAACTCAACATATAGTAAAATACTATTTACTTTTAGAAGGAATTATTATATAAAAACGTTTCCTTTATTTTATTGACCTTCTTCTTGAAACATCCGAAAAGAATGTAATTTATATAATTGTGAGAATCTATGTAATTGTGAGATTTTTCTAGTATGTAAGTGATAACTTTGAGTATAATTTTATTATGGGTGAGTAGAAAAGTAGGAAAGTTCTCTGAGTCAGTTAATTCAATGGACTCAAATTTCACATTTAAAAGATGAAGGTGAAGTGAAATCTTTCATATCATGAAATGGTAATGTGTCATGTGAGTGTATTAACTTTCCTGCTCATTAACATAGGGACTATAAACTTGAAGTATCTGTCATTTTTAGGTGCTGTAAGATATTCTGAGAACAAATTAGTAAGGATTTTTTGAGTGATTTTCATGCCTTTGTATACACAATATCCATCTTTCACATGGCAATGTCTTGGAAAACGAACATCTCACTGTGGAAATGGGTTTGGCAAAGAAGAGAAGACCATAGTTATGGGTTATTAACTGTAAACAAAAAATAATTGTAGAAAAATATTTATTTTCTTTCATTAACCAGATTTCAAAAGTTCAAGTAATTTTATGGTGGCAGAATCACTTTTGAAGAATTTCTGTTTTCTACAACTATCCTTTTTTATCCCCCAAATTAATCTCAACATCTCCAAAACAAAATTAAGCAAGAAGACCTGGGGGACAACAGAAATCATCTTAAATACACTGCCAAATTCCAGCTTTGAGCCAGCAGAGAGAGGAAAATCTTCCATATTAACAGTTTTTACCAGCCAAGAGCCTTTAATTCTTTAATTAGTCAAGTTTCATCAGTAATGCCTCTGTTTTATCTTTAATGTTTCCAGGAAGTGGATGTCCAAGGAAGTCAGAGATGTGTAAGAAGTATATTTGGTCTATACTACCTTCAGGTTCTAGCTTCCACAGTCTTTCATTTCTGGTAGTCTAATGTCTTCACTATCTAAAGCGTTATTTAGCACTATCAGAAGTTTTCTTTCACGGAAAATTTAAATTTCATTCATACAGATATATTAAGCATTCGGCTCTGAAATTTAAAATGGGTGCATGTTATAAAATCAAAACAAAAGGAGAGTACCATCCCAAAAGACTAGGAATGGTTACTATTATAAAAGTCTGCCACTTTCATGTTCTGTTTCATTAACTTATTACCCCTCCCACTGGGAAGATTAAATGCCATAAACAATGTGAGTAAACATTATAGCACCAAAAGAAAACACACAAAATGTGTATCTGAATTATAATTAAATTCCTGCGGTTTTAAATGAACACACAATTCTGTAAAAATAAAGTTCAAAGATCAGAAATAATAACTGGGAGATGGTATCAGTGCTATTAGTTGTTTCTATGGATGATTGTTTACAAGCATAATGTTGGCTCATCCTGGGTGTAGAACAAACAAGTCTATGAATTACAGCTCAACTTTTTATATGCTAATTACATTGTGTTCTATAACCAACACATGTTGGCACTTACATAATCAGATAAAAGCAGTAATTTATTTTGTCAGAATTTCCTTATCATCTAAAGGCAGCTTTATCTGATCAAGTTGAAATGATAAATTAAAATTCTCAGTAATGAAACATGTCATTCTCAATAGAAGCATGCAGGAAGGAAATGTCTTACAGGAAGAAAACCAGTGATTATGTTTTGGCAAACTGAAAGAAAGACCAGAGGACCCCAGATAATATGTTTAAAATTATTCTGTGAATTATATATCTACTTTTCTGGAAGAATAAATAATATTTGTTGCTCTCAAGAGCAGTACTGCCTCCTAGATTTGAGCAAATTTTAAAATAATCTATAGTTCTCTTGCAAAGCTATCACAAGAAGAAAATATTCGCAAGCTGATATTTTGTTTGGGATTTGTAGCTATGCTTATGGTGATTCCCAGGTCTTACTCATTGGTCTGTGTTCAGGTATCACTCGTGGTGGTTCTCTGGGGACCAAATGGGGAATCAAGGATGGAACCAAAGTCAGTGGGATACACTGAGTACAGAGTGCCTCAATCCCTGTACTATATTCCTTGGATATGCTGCTAATATTTATCATGATCTTGTTTATTTGTTGTACCTAAAAGTTGTTTCTAATATTTCATAAAAAAAGCAAACAAGAATAATATATCACTACAACTCAGTCCCTTTGAATTCCTAATTCTAAAACTTAAGATTGTGCTATGGATTTTGGATCATGCCCGGTGATATTCATGTGTTACTTTTGGCCTCCTGGTGGTGCTAGGGGCCATATGGGATGCCCAGGATCAAACTGGGTCAGCTGGGTGCAAGGCAAACACTCTACCCTCTATTTCCGGCCCTAGTTGTTACGTATTTTTGGTTAATTTCCAGAGTTCTAAAGAGATTAATTTTTACCTGTTTCTGCCAGGATTCTCATATTTTTGGAGGTTTTTTGGAAACCTTCACATCACTTTTCCTGTTGATATCAGTCCAACATTCCTCCAAGGGTTCGCTCACACGTGCGGGGGAGGGACCATGCTGGCCGGACTCGGAGTGGAGATTTGGGCTCTGCCCTTTTCTCCACCTCCATGCCAGTTTCCCGAAGATAGGCCCACCCACACTAGACACACAGCTCCCTTGGCGCGTGACCACTTTGCTGCCGTGCACCATTCTTAGATAATACTAATATTAGGATAAGATCCTTCCCAGGATCTTTCACATTTATACATTGTATACAGGTCTATACAGGTTCTAACTGATGTCCGTCATCCCAGTGAGCCTAGCGGGAAGCCAGAGCAACCCACACACCATGCGGTCAGTCGTTCCTCAACATTCAGACTCCATAGTTCCTCACAGCTCTATCCAAGAGAAAACCTGATCTTTCCCCTGTAAGTTTCATCAGTAAATGCCAAGATGAGAGCCTTCTACTGATAGTATACCACCTACACGGCAGAGCCTGGCAAGCTACTTGTGTTTTATTTGTCATGCCAAAAAATAGTAACAATTATGAACCTCAATTCCATGACCTGAAGAATGGTTTGAGGCTCTTCCTGTCCCTGGAGCAAGCAGATGCCCTTGAGCTACACTTGCTTGCGCAGGATGTATGGAGATGTTACTGGTGCCCACTCGAAGCAAATCTATGAACAACGGGAAGACAGTGATACAGACAGTGACAGTGAAGATTGTGCTATTAATATAACTAAAAGAGAAGCACCTCCAAATGATAGAAGTTCATAAGTCCCTGTTGGTATTTTAGTTTGTTTCATGGAAAATTTGATGCAGTAGAATTTCAGATTAGTAAAAAAAGAAAAGTATTATTGACATGACGATTTTGTGCCAGAGCACTTGTCAAAATCCTTACCCTTTTCTCAAGGCACATTTGCCTAGATTTGTAACCTGCATGGTTTTTTCTTAAAATAAGATATTCTGCCAATAATGATCAAACATAAGCATATTGTAGCTGGTTTTCAAGTTGATGAATATATATTTGAGACAATATGACTGTGAATTATTTTATGCTATCCTTAGAAACATAAACCAGGATACTTATGCTCAATTTACCTCTCCTACCAGCTCTGGAACACTGAGTAGATAATGTAACTTCTCTAGGATGGTTGAGTTTCTGTAAAATGTGGAAGTGAGCACAGTAGCTCTTTCTATTTCCTTTTCTGTGCTGGAAACGACTCCAAACTGTCTTACCAAGGTGGATAGGAAGGGCTGGTGCATGAAAGCACCTAAACTCCTAAGGAGCTGCCTTTATAAAGGACTGATTTTATTTTGGGAAAATGTTTGGGGGCCACACCTGGAGGTGTTTGAGAGCAACTCCAAGCTCTCTTCTCAGGGGTTCTCCCAGACATGCTTGTGTGAACATGTGTTGCTGTGAGACTGAATCAGGGCCTGCAACATGTAAGGCAAGTATCCCAGTCTTATCTCTCTGAGCATAGATTGATTTCCTTAGAAGCCTTAGAGAGTTTTAGTCAACATTGGCTGAATTAGGAATAACATCTATAGGACACTTTGTTAAAAACCTTATATGGAAAATCAGTTTTACAATATGTTGATTACCATACAACACAGTAGGAATATTATCATCCTAGTTTTACAGAACGAAAAGGAAGTTTAGAGGCCTGAAACTCTAGCAAGGACAATGGCGTGTGATGTGGGGAGGAGTAGGTATGTTTGAACTCACATTATTCAAAGGTTGTCTTTGGACTCTATTTTCAAATGATATTCTAGATACAAATGTGGCTGCCATAATCTGAACCCAGGCATTTTAGAATCTTCAGCTGAAATAAACATATTTCAAGAAGCAAACTGGGGTAGATAGTGATCCTGTCCTGGAAGTTTAGGTTGTCAAAGAGGGCTTTGTGACAAGGTTTCACACATCCAACTTAAGACTACATTCTTTCCATTTCTTTCTAATTTAGTATCAGATTGCATTTGTTTTCTCAGATGAAAACCATCTTTTTACTTCTCCTATGGACTTATTTGCACTCCTGATCTAATATTTGCTTTATTCATTTATATTCTTTGATACAGAATTTTATCTTTCTATATAGTATCATTTTGTTCATTTATAGTCTTACATGTATTCTTATATGTATGCTTATTATAGTCAGACTAAGAGGCTGAATATACAAAACAAATTTTCCAAATTTACAATTCACTGTATATTTTCTCAAAACCACAAAAATTTGAAAAAAGAATGAGCACTGTCTTAAACTAATTTTTCAAAATGTAAAAAAGCAAGGTGAAAAGGGAATAGGGGACAAAGTTAATGGCTACTAACCTTGAGAAATCAAAACTACACAAAATTACTCATAATTTAGTTATAGTCAAGTAACTATTGCTATGCAGATGTTTTGATAGCGCTTCTTGCAGATTTTATGTTCATTATCACTTAGTTAAAAATAACAAAATAAAATCATATTTTAAAAAAAGGGATGGAAACATCAATTTAAAAAATACAGCAACAACTGGGGGCTGGAGTGATAGCCCAGCAGGTGGGGCGTTTGCCTTTGCACGTGGCCAGCCTGTGTCTGCCCGGGTTCGATCCCCTGGCATCCCATGTGGTCCCCGAGCACTGCCAGGAGTAGTTCTTGAGTGCAGAGCCAGGAGTAACCACTGAGCATCGCCAGGTGTGACCCAAAAAGCAAAAAAATAAATAAATAAATAAAAAATAAATAAAAATACAGCAACAGGGGTTAGAGATATTGTCGGGGAACGCCACGGGGTCCCCTAACAGTGTCAGGAAGCGAAGTTCCCTTCTACCTCCGGCCGGCGGGAATGGATGAACACTCAGGAATCCGATGCGGTTTTAAAAGGCTTTACTTATCACAGGTTCAGGCATACAAATCAGCAAAAGGAAAAAACCCGATGCTTAGGATTCCAGGCTAGAACCCCCAGCCACGTGTAGGCCAAGATGGCGACCACCACGTGTAAAAACTTCCAAGGGGAATAAATGCTCACAAGGCGAGATCCCACAGGGAAGAAGAAGGCCAAAAGCCAAAAGCCAAAAGCCGCGGGAGCCAAAAAGCTGAAGGCTGAGGAACCAAAAGGCAAAAGGTGAAGGGGCCTCAACTCAGCCCCTTATATACACCAAAGTAATCCAATCTTTGGAGGTTGTCATGCCAACAAAGAACCCTAAACAGAGTGTAGTGCCACACCCTACTGCACCCCTATTGCAGGTATAAACAAAGGTTACACCAAGGACTAATCCCGAGATTATCTCTTATGTAAAACACTGGAGAGAGGGGGGCTGATATAAAAGTAATACATCTTAACTTCATGAGCTTCATGTAATCTAGATGGTACCCACAAGGTCCCTTATTATTATCTGCACCAGTGTGATTCTGAATATCTTGTTCTCATGTACTGAAAGGGTCATACTCGCCTGCTTAGAGCAAACTAGTATAATCCTTCCTATAGTCGTCCTTTAGTCTCAGCGTAGCCAGGGTGGTAGTCTCCTGGTAAATTCTAACTGTCCCACGTTGGGTGCAGTGGGTATAGAGGAGCTGTGCCCAATCTAGAAAACATAGAAGTCTTAGTAGATGTATAAGTCAGAAGTTATTCAATCAAGGTGACTTCTGTAACTGCCACACCCTCTAGAAGTGTTTACATAGAAGAGAGATCTCATTAGAATGAACATTGGCTTAAATAAGATTAAGCTGGGAGTGAGCAAAACAACAAAACTCCCAGATTAGCTAAACATGTCCTCCAACAAGATATAATACAAGGGTTAAGGTTAAGGCAAATGCCTTATGGGGGAACAGCCTAGTTTGACCCAGGTACTACCTCACCTTGGTCTGCTTGGCTGAAAATCACCAGTAGTGGCCTCCTGGTCCCCTGAGCACTGCTTGGGAGACATAGCACACAAAACAGGGTAAATACCTTTTTTGGTATTGTCTAAAAACCAGCAGATTTTTCTTTAAAGTTGAGAATATATAGATAATTCTTCTTCCAAGAACCACTAGAACCCAAATTAAATGCCACATTCACCATAGGGATTTTTTTTTTTTTTGCTAAAAAATGCAGAGTTAAGGGAGTTTAGGAGACATATCTGGCAGGAATCCAGATTATTACGTTGAATTTTTAATCTTCAGAGGCCAACTATATATATTAACAACACCAAGCACAAAGCATTAAGCAAACCTAAGTATAGCAATATATTCTGCCACACACTAAGGCACAGGGGGAGAAAATTATTTTCAAAATTATGAGCAAATAAATGAAAATAGATAAAATCATCAAAGTGCATGGTAGAGATTTGATGTTAAAAATGCCCAGTTAGTGGGCAGAGAGAGCGAGCACAGGGCTTAAGGCTGCTACCACATGCTCCCCTCCATATTGCTGTTGGGAGCCCTAAGGCTCCCTGATTTCTGGAGGGTATAGTCCTACAGACCCTCAGCACACTGGCTTGAACAGGGAATCCCTGGCTCCTCACAGCTTGTGCAGAAGTACATCCTCAGCTCGACTGCCTGGAAACCTTTGGGAGGACACCTGTGCTCCTGAGTGCCACTTAGGGGACCCTTCCCTGCAAGAATGCAATTTACCTTCTTCACTGAGGTAAAAGGGAAAAGAAGTTGAGGGGCTGAAAGATGGTACAACAGGTGAGGCCTTTGCCTCATGCAGCTGAACCCAGGTATATTCCTAATAACCCGTATGGTTACCAAGCCCCACTAGAAGTGATCCCTGCACTCAGAATAAGGAATAAACCCTGAAACCACTGGGTGTTGCCCAAAATTAAAATAAAAAATTAATTCTGGCATCATCAGGTCATGCTCTGCTGACCTTGAGGTGTCTGGGAGGGAAGGCAGGTTCTAGCCCTGTCCACCATCCCAATAGAGCCTCACAAGAAGCCAGAGGAACCCTGCACCATGTGGGCAGCCATTTTCAACATCTAGACTCCACAGCTTGTCAGTTCCACCCAAGAGAAAAGCTGATCTCTCCCTTTGAGGTTCATCAGTAAATGCACGAACTGAGAGCCTACCTACTTACTACCAAGAGTATCCCACCCACAAGGGCAAAGCCTGGCAAGCTACCCGTGTTGTATTTAATATGCCAAACAGTAACAATTTTAGACCTCATTCCCATGACCTGAAGAAATGGTTTGAGGCTCTTCATGTTCCTGGAGTGAGCAGATGCCTTTGGGCTACACTAGCATGCAACAAGGAAGTATGGAGATGTTACTGGTACCCGCTCAAGCAAATCCATGAACAATGGGAAGACAAGTGACAAGACAAGTGATCATGAGTGGTGTGATCTTTGGTTTATATTATTAAGTTTAACAAAGAATAACAGCTAAGTAATGAACTGCATGCTGTATTTATCTGAAAATATTTAAAAGCATCAAGATAAAAGTCTAGTTCGAGCTATCATACCAAAAGGACATAGCTTGCTCATCTCTGTCTATGTTGGCTTTCTATTTATAGAGACTGGAGCAAAAGTCATTTGATGTGCCTGATCATATTCACTTTCAATTCTTGAATCTGGGAAGAAGCACTAACACACCTGCTTTCTCACACAGTATAAATATGCAAATCTCTTAATTTTACTTATTATTTAGAGTCTTTGTCATACAATCAGCTTTTACTTTCTACTTTAGTCTGTACAATTGTTTTTGCTCATTTATTAAATTGCCTGATTATTACTTGGTATACCTAAAAAAGAATGAACACTAAGTATAGGATCTGCTGAACCCTTAGATTAAAAACAAATAAAAAATAGACCCAGAGCATTATAGAGAGCTCAGCTGACTGAAGAGAGAGATCCCCACACCTGCAGTACGTGGGCCCCCAGAGCACAGAGTCAGGAGTACATCAGAACTCTGCTGGGTGTGGCCTCAAGGCCAAAACAAATAAACTGAATAAAATTAATTCAAGTATATTTGCATGTATGATTCAAATTTGCATCCATGCTCAAGCTGCATTTGTGCCATCAACAATGCCTCAACAAACAGAGCCATGATATTCTCTTAGCTAATATAAGAACAGAACTGGCATAAAACACAAAAGCTGCTTATACTCTTTCTCTTATTTCTAAGGAAATAGAAAGAATTTGTGTCAAATACTCAGGGATAGAAAAGACATTTCCTTGGGTGATCTAATTTAGGGAATACTATTGGGCCTCTTTCCTGCCATGTCCCTCTCTCTAGCCTATCTGGCTTTAGTTCTTTTCACAGGAGAAAATGATTTATTTCAATTTGAAATTTTTATACTGCTTAAATTAAGTTTGGAAAATATAATTTTCATAGTTATCAGATATTGAGCTGTTTTAGGTATCCTGGTAAGGTGAATGCATGCTATTACATACAGTGATAAATTCACTACTTTGCATATACTGACCTTCAGTTATGCTGAATTAATAATAAATGCTACACATCATGTGGAACATAAACTTAAGAGATTTAAATGCACATAGGAATTATAAAAATAAAACGAGTGTTGCTGAATTTCAGATCAAATGCTAAAATCAGTATTTCTTTTTTGTTTATTCGGTGGGGGCATCATTCCTGGAAATGCTCAGGAGTTACTCCTTGCTCTGCAGTCAGCAATTAATTATTCCTGATGGTGTTTGAAGGACCATGTGGGATGTCAGAGCTCAAACCTGGGTCAGCCATGAGCAAGCATATGCCCTGTCTGCTGTATTACCACTATCATCCTCCTAAAAGTAGAAATTTTGATGACAGTATCTGTCACTTTTCTCAGATAATTGCTAACTCTACTTTGTCATTTTAATCAGTTGTACATTATGTACAATATATAATTTCATTTAAATTATAATACAATCTAAATATATTTTTGTATCAAATATGAAACAAAGTGTTCAGGGCAACAATTTTTACTTGTAATATAGTTTATGGAAATATAGTTTTATCTTTAGATAAATGGTGGCTGAAACATAGAAAGTATGTATGAAACAATAATAGCACCTGGTATATAGTAATATGAAAGAGCTAACTGACTAATGTATATAAAAGATCACTGTCACTGTATCACTATCTTCCCGTTCGTCATCGATTTGCTCGAGCGGGCACCAGTAACATCTCCATATGTCCTGTCTCATGCTAGTAGAGCCCAAGGGCACCTGCTTGCTCCAGGAACCTAAAGAGCCTCAAACCATTCCATCAGGTCATGGGAATGAGGTCTATAATTGTTACTGGTATTTGGCATATCAAATATGACATGGGTAGCTTGCCAGGCTCTGCCGTGCATATAAAAGACCAAAGAAATTAAAGGGGCACAGTAGTTCTAGCTTGGTAATGGCATACAGATGTTAGCATACCATATTTCTGGTTTTAGTGAGCTCATTGGAAAAGAATTGAGTAAGAATGAATATAGGCTCTGCCGCTCCTGGTTGCAACTTCTAATGCAGCCTTTTAGTAGCTGTGGGAAGTACTTAACCTTTATGAGATTTTCTGATTTTCGAACTTCTAAATTTCCTAATTTTCCAAATAGGCATGTAAACATCTGTTTCTTCATTTTCTTGATATAATCTGAAAATCAATTTTAGGATGGATTTGTAAGTCAAGAAAATACTAAAGTTGTTGTGGAAAATAAGAAAAAGTTATATTCAGTATGGCTGCTGGAATAAACCCACAAGAACTGGGATTCCTATCAGTGGAAAGTGAGGAGAAAATGCAGTCAATTCAGGCTCCAGGTAGAGCGCGGATAACTGATCTTATTCATGACTGAATCTCTCTTCTCCAAAGGGGCTGGAGAGTCCAATGTCCTCCTGACTAAAATATTTGCAATTGCATTTCATTATTTTTTAAAATTTTTTTTGCTTTTTTGGGTCACACCCGGCAATGCTCAGGGGTTTCTCCTGGCTCTGCACTCAGGAATTACTCCTGGTGGTGCTCGGGGGACCATATGGGATGCCGGGGATCTAACCCTGGCAGGCATATGCCGGCTGTGTGCAAGGCAAACGCCCTACCCATTGGACTATTGCTCCCACCCCTGCATTTCATTATTTAACTTTTATTCTATTTTATTTATTCATTCCTTTTATTTTGGGGGTTATGCCCAGCAATGCTCAGGGGTTACTCCTGGCTCTGCACTCAGGAATTATTCCTGATGGTGCTGAGGGGTCCATATGTGATGCTGGAGATCAACCAGGTCGCATGCAAGGCAAAAACCCTACCTGCAGTACTATCGCTCTGGCCCTGTTCATTCCATTTTAATAATGAAACAGAGGAGAAAATATCGCTGCACTAAATTACCTGCTCTCGGCTCCGATTTGAATATTTAATAGCTCAGTCAACAGCAAAGCAATTATAAATGTCTGCAAATAAAAGTAATGCGTCATTCCTGGTTGTAAACATATGTATCTCCTACCTTTACCAATTACAACAGAAGTTTGAAAAGAAGCTTGGGAACTCTTTGTCATCCTTCATTGTCCTCACTATACTGAAACCATGTTTATTTATATAATTTTAATCGGATCCGCAAATTGGGAGATTGAATAAGGAGCCATTAGTTAGAAAGCAGTAAAACACAATAGGGTAAGAGAGAATGTGTAGCCACTCAGAGCCACATGCTCATCAGGTCCCCTACACCACTGCTGCCATCTTGAAATTCTGAATAATTTTACCTTTGCTTTTGTGTGATGCAAGTGAAATCACGTGAGACCATGGTACAGATGTCTGAGCAGAGACACTGCATGCATGTCTTCTGTTTGACGTTGCTCATTTGCATATAGTGCATCATGTCCCATGAGGACAGAATTCTTTTTTTTAAAGTATTTTATTATACCATCGTGAGATATACTATTACAAAGATATACAACTAAAAAGTTCATATTTGGGTTTTGGTCATACAGTGTTCCAACACCCATCCCTCCACCAGTGCCCATCTCCCCACCACCAATGTCCCCGGTTCCTCCCCCTCCCCAGCCCGCCTCCATGGCAGGTTCTTTATTTCTTTCCCTTTCTCTCTCTTTCTCTTTTCCTTCCCTTCAAGACTATAGATTACACAACATACATTAAAGGGTTGTCATGTGTATCTTTTGCCTGTATTTCATGCTCAGTTCTAGGTTGCTATTAGTACTTTCGACAATTGTTAGCACATTGTTCCATTTTCTGTCTTACCTAAACTCTGACTCCCACACGTTTGTGATAATTTCCACCTTTGACAAGACCTCCTGATATATATTTCACTTGACCTTGGATATTGGTATCTTAATATGTACATATATATTTATGTTATGCAGATAAATGCAGTCATTCTGTGTCTGTCTCTCTCCTTCTGGCTAATTTCGCTCAACATAATCTTCTCCATGTCCATCCATTTATAGGCAAATTTTATAACTTCATTTTTCCTAACAGCTGCATAGTATTCCATTGTGTAGATGTACCAAAGCTTCTTTATCCAGTCATTGATTTTAGGGCACTCTGGTTGTTTCCAGATTCTGGCTATTGTGAATAATGCAGCTATGAACATAAAAGTATGAATGGTGTTTCTGCTGCATATTTTTGGCTTCCCAGAGTATATTCCCAGGAGTGGTATGGCTGGGTTTGGAGGAATGTCCATATTGTTTTCCAGAAAGGCTGTACCAGCCGGCATTCCCACCAATAATGGATGAGTGTACCATTTTCCCCACATCCATGCCAGCACTTGTTGTTCTTGCTCTTTTGAATATGGAGCACAGAATTCTGGTGGACACACAACACGTGGGGAATTTGGCAAGTTTCAAAGCAAGTACAGAGGAATGTGTCATATCTATGCTTATGTAAATGAGGGTGCTGACTGCCTGGAAAAACTATGCTTACTTCTTGAACTAGAATTTGCCTAGAAGACACAAAGAAATGATATTCTACAGAACGTGAACAGAACAATCACCTACACATTCTTTTTTACTTTGGTTCTTATTCCTCTATTAGCTGATCACTTACACAGGTAACGGGGACTTCCAAGGAAACAGGAATGATAGAGCCACCTAAAGTTCCTTATCAGCGAGCTTAAAGAAGACACTTTTGGAATAATGTGCATATAAGAACATAAAAGCACTCAAATGATTTCTGTGCAGTGCTTAAACAGTTCTTCTAAGACCAAAATATATATACATGTGTTTGTATATGTACATATATGTGTGTATATGTACACATATACACATATATGTATATGTATGTATGTGTATATATGTGTGTATATATACATATACATACATATATATATATATATATATATATATATATATATATATATACCACTCTCAATGGAACAACATCTCTGAATGCAGCAGCTATGTATGCCTAGGTTGAGAAGTCAACATGATGAATGACCTAAAACCTGAGCTGCGCAGCAGGAGAACAGCATGGAATGCCTTCAAAAGCATCGAAGAAATAGCTAAAAGACAAAGAACTTCCGGCTCTGGGCACATCTCTTCGACTCCACTGTTCTCCCTGCATTAACATACGCCTCAGAGACCTGGGCCCTACGAAAGCAGGATGAGAATGCTATTCAGTTCTCCCAAAGAGGAATCGAAAGAGCTCTGCTTGGAATATCACGCCTCACTCAAGTGAGAGAAGGAATCGGAGTTCCGCCCTCCATTGCTGTTCCAAAATCAACGATGCTGTCTTGTTTGACAAAGGATCGAAAATCAGATGGGCTGGACATGTAATGTGATTTGGAGATGACCCCTGAACTAGAGCCATTACCGACTGTATCCCACGGGATATCAAAGCGTCATGTGGCTGCCCACCTACAAGATGGTCAGTCTTCCTTGTCAAGACCCTGAACAAATGGTTCAAGGTTCTTTGTATTCCTGAAACAATCAGATGCTATTGGGCTACACTGGCATGTGATAGGGTCAAATGGAAAAGTTACTGGTGCCCGCTCGAGCAAATCAATGAATACAGGATGTCAAGTGATCAAGTCAAGTGATATAAACTATATATATGACCTCATTCCTAATGAATGGAGACATTGTTAGTGCCTGCTTGAGCAAATCGATGAACAACAGGAAGACAAGTGATACAAGCGACAAGTGATCCAATATGTATATATAATGGACATATATATGTATATATATTCATATATACAAAATACATATTCATGCTCATTTTATTAGATAGAAATTGTGGACTTTGGGTGATTCTATATACTTAATGAATCTTTATATTTATGTTTTAAAATGGCATTCTCAAACAGAATGAATGGATGAATGGTAACCTTCATGGTAAGAATTTAAATATTTATCTTTCTTTAGTTTGAAGTAATTACGTATCAAGTAAAAATGAGATAAGTGGTTAAAAAATGTTTATATTTTCCCTTGCACATTCCCACCCACTCTATGATTTGAACAAGAACTTATTATTTTTTATTTTGCAGTGGGGTCTGCAAATTTATATAGTATAGCTGACATGACTTTTCTAAATCTCATTTTTCACCTCATTTGGTTATTTAATTAACATGATCATTGAGCCTACCTTTTTACATTGTGAGGAATACAATGGACTACCTGCTAGAGAAGAAAACAGAAGTTGACAAACTGATGAACAAAAGCAAGGGCATAATCATGATAGTTTAAGTGTTACATAAAATAACCAAGATGTTTTGAGAAAGTTAAGGAGGGCACTGAATCCTAAAATATTTTGGGTGATGAAGTACTAAACTGAGGTATAGCAGATAGTTGAAGATAACTGAAAGGGGTTAGGAAAGGAAGAAATGAAAACACCTTACAAAGCATCTATGAAGATTATGATGATAAATTTGGCAATAGTAAATTCTAAATGTACATATAGCTGGATTATTGTTAGAAGGCTGATATTAATCTATAAGGAGTTTTCAGCCATTCTATCATCATTTATTCATATTAAGTAATTTATAGTGAACAGTTTTCTAGAAAGTTCATTATCAATGAAATCATTCATTTAGTATTTAGCTGATTTTTCAGTTTGTAGTATAATTCCACTGTGTAAATGTTCTCTGCCTAGGATAGTCCTTCTCTTATACATACACAGCAACTCCTAAAGCATTTACCTGGGAGGTCTGTGATTCATGATCTGAATCTACATGTTGTTTGACAAAACTTAGTTCCCTTGCCTGTGATTTCATGCTTTCCCTTGGACATACTACTATTTCGATTAAAGAGAGCAAGTGAAAGTATTCCCTTCTCTCTTTAGCTTGCTTTTACTCATTATTTATTTTTACAACTATTATGAAAAAAGAAGTTTTCTTTCCTTAGAATTGTCATTTTTTTGTTTGTTTATTTACTGGGACTACATTAGTAAAGCTCGGGGCTTCCTCCTGGCTCTGTGTTCAGGGATCATTATTACTGGGGCTCGGGGATCATATGTGGTGCTGGGGATTGAACCTGGATCTGCTGAGTGCAAGACAAATGTCCTTCATTGGTATTATGGCTCCAGCCCCTGAACTGTCATTTTTGTCTCTCGTTTCGACTAGACCTAGAGTCATATTTCCTATATGCCTGTTTGATCTGAATTCTCTAGTATCATCTAACTTAATGAAATCTCAGGTCCGAGATCAAATTAGCTAGATTTTTGTTAGAGCAAAGACATCTGGGAGAGCCTTGCAAATGTGGAACTATTCTGTGCAAAATTATTTTAATAGGCAGAGTTGGTACTTCCTCTCACCTCATCAGTAGCTCTCTGATTGCCCTCACTCCTGATCACCCAGAACCTACCAACTGAGCCCCTGAACAATGATCTCTCCACGTAAGCCTGGTTGTCAACTCTCCGCAGCATCCTGAGTGCTGACCTAGCACAATCCCCAGTCCAACTGGAGGCTGATTTACAGTGAAGTTAAACAAAGCGTAAAGTTGCTGTGTTCAGAGTGTCATGTTTATCTCTGTTTTATTCTCTTGTGTAACATGCAGGTTGGCGATGCTGTTGTCTCTTTCCACTTAAATTTCTCCTTTATTTCCCCCTATGGACTGAGAGTATTGGAGCATTTAGGGAGCTGACTGAAACGTGAAGCTGAGCTCATATTGAGCATGAGTTTAGCACGTCACATATATATGGTTTTCACTCCCTTTAGAAATAAGTATTCTACTTATTTCTAGTACATATATACTGCTTTAATATAGTACATGTTTCTAGGAATATACCTATATTCTTCTGTCTCAGTCTCCCTGTTCATGAAGAGAGGGAGAATAAAGGCCTGCACTCTGGATCAATACATAAATGTGTTCAGAATCAATCACCTGGCCCTGGAAAAAAGGGAAATTTCTTTCAGATTAGCTAGAAATGGCTGAGTCTTCTAAACAAAATTGAAATTATTTCAATCAGAACTGTGAATTGGAAGGCAAAAGCTTTGGTACTAATCCATGTCAAGTCAAAAAACAAGGTATGCTATTCCTCTCAGGGATAGAATCTATCATGCTTGACACATATCATCACTTTTCATGGAAACTTTTGAGTAGAATTGTACATCTGTACAATATAAAATTCTATAAAATACATTTTGTCTATTTTGGGGATATAGAAAAAAAATATATTTTCCACATCCGGACTTCCTTCTCGTCACTACTTCACCCAGCAGACCAGACTATCACAGCCCGAATCATCGACAGCCACCCTGCAGCAGTTTCTTTTTTCAATCCGCCCAGGTATGCTGAACCCAGCAGACCAGACTATCACAGCCCGGCTCGCACGGCCACTAGCGGCAGCCTGGTTCATCAATAAATGCTTTATTTAGAGGTGACTACAACAGTATGCCACCCGGCACGGCAAGCCTGGCAAGCTGCTCGTGTAGTATTTGATATGCCAAATACCAGTAGCATTTATATTAGGTCATTCCTGTGACCTAATATAATGGTTTGAGGCTCTCTATGTTCCTGGATCAAGCGGATGCCTTTGGGTTCCTACTAGCTTGAGACAGGACATATGGAGATATTACTGGTGCCCCCTCTAGCAAATAGATGATTAAAGGGAAGATAGTGATATATATATATACATACATACATATAAAACAACCACCAATTAGACAAATCGATTTTTTGATCAATCATGGGATAGAAAGACTATTACTCTTAATTCTATAGAAAATACAAGAATTGTTATAGAGATTTGAGCACACATATAAACTAAAAGTGTGGGGAAATATTAGAAATGCTTGAGGCAATTAATTCAAAGAAATAGTTCCTGGATATTTTGCCATTTAAGATGTTATTCAACATTTCGGAATGTGTAATTAGTTGTTGCTATTTATTCTCAGTCTAAATAAATATTTTTAGGACAGGGATATATTTCAGCAGCAACATAAATGCCTCACATGTGTAAACTTCTAGGTTCAAACCCTGGTGCTGAAAAGGAAAAAACAGTGCAAAAAACCCCCAAAAAACAAACAAAAGAAAAAGAAAAACAAACCAAGCCATAACAAAAAATAATTTACCTATGGACATTGGCATGCCAATCTAATTTTATTAAAGGTCAGATTTTGGAACTTATATAGATCACTAACGTAATTATCATTTTTAATTAAAGTTATTGTAATCTTAAAAATAATGTTTCTGTGTGGCAGGGGAGGGGCTGACTGGAGCTTTGGGAAATGATAAAATTTAAGAAACTGCCTAACCCTGAAGTAGCCCAAAGGCATGCATACTCTACCAAGAGATGCAAATCCTGAGCTCTTTGGACATGGATAAAAGGAGGCACACCTAGAAGAAGAAACCTAGGTCCCTAGAGGAGGGTGGACCCCTCAGAAAAGAAAAGCTGTTGAAGAATCAAAGATCCTGACAAGAATATGAAAGGAACATCTACAGAGCAAAGCTTTCCCTGTGACAATGCCAGGATTAATTTTCATATATGTGGAGAAGTCCAGCCAAGGCAGTTTGGAGAAATTGTATGCAATCTCATTCTTTTTCTTACCTGCCCCTATTCTCTCTTGAATAACATAATCTCTCTTTTATTCTCTGTGGCAATTCCCTCTCTAGAGAAACCTGCCCGGGGTTATCTCTTGAACACACCTCTCTTTCTGTCTCTGCCTCTCTCTCTCTCTCTCTCTCTCTCTCTCTCTCTCTCTCACACACACACACACACACACAATTCTTTCTTCTCTGATCTCTTCTCTCTCATACACATAATCCTCTCTCTTCTCCTTTCTCTCTAGAAAAACCTGCCCTGGGTTATCTCTTCAACACACCTCTCATTCTGTCTCTGTCTCTGTCTCTCTGTCTCTCTCTGTCTCTCTCTCCCCTTTCTCTCTCTCACGCACACAATTCTCTACTTCTCTAATCTCTCTCACACACATAATCCTCTCTCTTCTAATTTCTCTCTCTCACTCCCCCCCCTCTCTTCTCTCTCTCATGCACACAATTCTCTACTTCTCTAATCTCTTCTCTCTCACACACACACACACAATCCCTCTCTCTTCTCCTTTCTCTCTCTCTCTCTCTCTCTCTCTCTCTCTCTCACACACACAAGAGTGATACTGCTCAGAATTCTACTACAGGTATCTGAGCTAAGGCAAAGTCTTGGCTATTCAAATATCCTATCCTTAAACTACCCCTTTTTGTGGTGCAGAAGAATCCAGATATAGCCTGACAGAGCTTCTGCTTGAAGTAAAACTACTTATCTTTTTTTGCTCATTAGTAACCAATGTTAAAAGAAATGAAACATTAAAGCCCCCTCAAAGGGCTTTAGATTCTATTCCACAAGTTCATTAATTTTAAAGAATCAATGTTTTTGTCATTTAAAGAAAAATCCAATAATTTATACCCCCTTCTTCCCTCCTCCCTCCTTCCTCCTCCTCCTTCCCTCCCTCCCTTCTCCTTCCTTCCTCTTCCTTCCCTTCCTTTCTTCCTTCCTTCCTTCCTTCCTTCCTTCCTTCCTTCCTTCCTTCCTTCCTTCCTTCCTTCCTTCCCTTCTTCTTCCTTCCTTCTTTCCTATCTATATACCTTCCTTCCTTCCTTCCTTCCTTCCTTTTCCTTCCTTCCTTCCTTCTTCCTTCCTTCTTCCTTCCTTCTTCCTTCCTTCCTTCCTTCCTTCTTCCTTCCTTCCTTCCTTCCTTCCTTCCTTCCTTCCTTCCTTCCTCTCTTCCTTCCTTCCTTCCTTCCTTCTTCCTTCCTTCCTTCCTTCCTTCTTTCCTATCTATCTACCTTCCTTCCTTCCTTCCTTCCTTCCTTCCTTCCTTCCTTCCTTCCTTCCTTCCTTCCTTCCTTCCTTCCTTCCTTCCTTCCTTCTTTCCTATCTACCTCCTTCCTTCCTTCCTTTCTCCCTCCCTTCCTTCCTTCCTTCCTTCCTTCTTCCTTCCTTCCTTCCTTCCTTCCTTCCTTCCTTCCTTCCTTCCTTCCTTCCTTCCTTCCTTCCTTCCTTCCTTCCTTCCTTCCTTCCTTCCTTCTTCCTTCCTTCTTTCCTATCTACCTTCCTCCTTCCTACCTTCCTTCCTCCTCCTCCTCCCTCCTCCTTCCTTCCTCCTCCCTCCCTTCCTCCTTCCTTCCTTCCTCCCTCCCTCTCTCCTCTCCTCCCTTTTCCCTCCTTCCTTCCCTCCTCCCTCCTCCTCTTCCTTCCTTCCTTCCTTCCTTCCTTCCTTCCTTCCTCTGATTATGACTTGCCATTGAAATTCAAAATTAGATCATAACCTATAGCTTTTAAACATACCTTGACAGAAACCTTAGCACATAAATAATCAGGACTGAGAATTTTCTAAGCAGGAATAGGCTTTGTAAAAATATATATATATATACACACACACACCCATCCATATACAAGGTATGTGTACCTACACACACACACACACACACACAAACTGAACTCACTGAAACTTTGAGATTTGAGTACTTTCTTAGAATTTTAAACTGAAGTTCAAGGATTTAGAAAACTGACTTAAGCCCCTCAGTAAATAAGGTTAGGAATGCTATCAATCTGAATAACTTAAATCACCCAAAATTAAAGCAGAATGTATTATAAAATTTTGATATTTTAGAAATGTGTCTTTCTAAAGATTGTTCTTTTCTATGTTACAGTTGATTGCACTGATACAGATTTTTGTTATTCTTGAATAAACAGAAATTATAAAGGGTAAAATCTTGACTTTTTTCATTTGAGACTCTATTAGCAGGAAAGTAACAGGACTGGATACCATTTGGCCATTAGCCATTGTTATGTGAGATAAAATAAATATAAATTTAGCACAGTGTCTGGCATACAGTAAAAGGTCAATAATTGTTGGCTAGCATTATTTTTATTATTGATTATAGGAAGATGCCAGGGGAAAGCATCAGTGCTGAGGATAACTCCCTAAAATGAATGAAGCATTTTATCCAATGTTTCATGAGCCATCAGCATGTCTGACGCTAGCAGAGATCAAGTGGATTTATGTAGCTATAAGGACTGTTGTCCACAACTGGCTTTGTGCCAGTCATGTCAGAGCTCTTGTCAATTATCAGGCAAGTTTCATCTGACCTGCTAATGTGATATCGCTGACACCACAGTGTGACCAGTGCCACCTGTAATGTATCCGCACTTTTTACCTAGCGTGAGCCGCATACTTTTAATAAATATCCAATTTGTCATTCTGTGGAGCCACTTCCTTTCCTGTTCAAATGTCATTTTAGGTTCTAGTCCTGATAGATAACTGTTCAGAATGTCTCAGTAGATGAGGGGTTCACGTTATTTCCCACTGGTAGTTATTTAAAAACAGAAATTGGCAGGGACACAATTTGTCAACATCACCACAGTTCACCCAATTATTTTAATTATGGAGATTGAAAAAAAAACTCAGTTTAATATCCAGATAATTATTCTCCACTAGAGTTCAAGACCTTTGAAAGGCAGTTTGCCAAGGTCCTTTACATCACCATCTGGAGGGTGATGGCTTAATGCTGAGTCCTGTCATGAAGCAATAAGAATGGAAGAACACTAACCTTGGAGAAGTCCTAAAGGAAGCTGCTGATGAAGGGCAGAGGCAGCTCTTTGAATTTGGTGTTAATTTAACAGATGATTGACTGCAGTGATGGTTTTATCCAGCCAAAGCATAGTGAAAGCTGAACTTACATTCATAAACTCTCTCTTGTTTGATACCAACATTCAAGAAGTTTCTTTATAGCCTCCCTTGACCCCATCACTAACTGGGTAGGACTTTAGATTGCATACTCCCCATTTGGAACTAAATGTTCTACTCTTATCAAGGATATATTAAAATGTATTAACAGAGCTAAGAACAATCAAAAATCACTTGTATCACTTGTCTTCCCATTGTTCATTGATTTGCTCGAGCGGGAACCAGTAACATCTCCATACGTCCTGTTGCAAGTAAGTGTACCCCAGGGGCAACTGCTTGCTTCAGGAACAGGAAAAGCCTCAAACCATTCTTTCAGGTCATGGGAATGATGTTGATAATTGTTACTTTTTTTTGACATATCAAATAAAACATGGTTAGCTTGCCAGGCTCTGCAGTGTAGATAGTATACTCTGGTAGAAGGCTCTCATCTCGAGCATTTACTGATGAAACTCAATGGGGAAAGATCAGGTTTTCTTTTGGGTGGAGCTCTGAGGAGCTAAGGAGTCTGGATGTTGAGAATGACTGACCTCATGGTGTGGGGGTAGTTTTGGCATTCTGCTAGGCTAACTGGGATGACAGGTCACAACTAGAACCTGCTTAGTACTGTATACAGTGCATAAATGTGAAAGATCCTGGGAAGGACCTGGTCCTAACATCTAGTACTATTTAAGACTGTTGCGTGGCTGTGCGCCAATGGAGCTGTGGGTCTGGCATGTCTTTCTTCCGGGGTAGTTGGCGTGGAGGTGGAGGAAAGGGTGGAGGGAGCCCAAATCCCCACTCCCCAGGGAGCAGAGAACATAACAAAGTAAATTAATTTTATTTCCCTGATTAGTGAATTAGGAAGATGGGCACCCTTTCAGAATATGACCATTTCACTATCCTGACACCTATCCACAACCTTATCTAGTGCCTACCTTTCCTTTTATCCTATTACACACCTGAGAGGGCGGGAGCTTTAGAAACTTGAAATATTTATTGTGAAAGAACCATGTGGCAAAAATTACTACATATTCATCACTGTAGTTAATAAATGTTTCCCTTAGTAATAGAACTGGGATCTTAACTATAATATATGCACTGAAGCCTTGAGATAAATTTCCATTTGACTAAAGTCTTGCCAGTGCTAAGTGACAAAAGCAGTTGATATGAAATTTCCAAGAATTTTCCTTAGGAGACCAAAGGAACATAGTGAACTGTCCAGGACCATATATGTAGGAGCTGGAACTGTAGCAGCATTTGTTTGGCCAGGAAGACAAAGGTTACTTCCTAAGTAAAGGGGACCAAAGACTGTGGGTGAAGTCTGAGTTCCTCAAGACTTTTAGACAGTCCAAATCAGTGCTTAACATCCCACCTTTATTATTCCTTGATAAAAATACAAATATTTGTATTTTTAAGCTACACAAAAATTAACCTTATAATGGATTACATGGATTTTTTTAAATGTCACATTTATCAGCTATTGTCCTCCCTTTCATGAGTTTGTACTTTTAATTAATTAATTAATTAATCAATTAATTTATTTATTTTTGGTTGTTGGATCACACCCAGCAGTGCTCAGGGGTTACTCCTGGCTTTGTGTTCAGGAATTACTCCTGGGATGCTGGGGATCGAATATGGGTCAGCTGCATGCAAGGCAAATTCCTTACCTGCTGTGCTATTGCTCTGGCTCCGAGTCTGTACTTTTTAAATTCAATAAATATTGATGGAGGAAATTAATCCCAACCATCTTAGAACAATTTTTGGGTGACATATATAGAACTGAGAAGCTGATTTCTATATTTATTTTCTTCATTAAAGATTGTTTCCCTCCACGATTAAGATTGTTCTTTGAATCCTAGAAAATAATTTTCCTCTTTTTTTTTAATTCTCAAAAGTTTGCATGTGAGAGGCCCCATAAGATGTTGATCATGAATTATGTCCTGATTGTAAGATTACATCTAAATGGAATACTGACTTTAAGTGAAGGAATAAACTGATAGTTCATTATCATATCACAAGTAAACCCATATGAGGTCCACAAATAAAAATGCCATTTAAAATTAACAGACCATTACTCAGTTTGAGGTAATGTCTTAACACGGTTTCAAGAAGGCTCTGCTACCCAGGAAGAAGGCATTAGTATGGTCATAGATAATTTCACAAGTGATTTTTAAAAACAGTTTTAAAAGAAAAAGTGTACTTCTACAACATGTAATTAGCCTTATATGAATTAGTCACGTGAGCACTATCTCCCTAATGGATCACAACTTATAGTAAATACATGTGATGTCTCTATTGTTTAAAACTTCTTCTCAGCACCTTGTGTCTCTCCACTTTGTCTTATTTTCTTTTCTTTACTGAGTAGAGAGAAAAGTTAAAAAATGCATTTTAAATTACTTATAAATGAGAGAAACTTCTAGAAGATTTGTCTAAAGTCACTCTATCTCCTTGCTTTTATGAGACTTGTCTGATTTAATCTTCTTGATCAAACTTTGGCATGGATCAAAGGCTTCAATTTATTTGTTTTCAATGTGATTTCTGGAGTCTCAGTTTTCATAAGGGTCTTTTTTTTTCCTTCTTGGCCCACATCTGGTGATACTCTGGGGTTAATTCTCAGGAATTACTCCTGGAAGTGCTCAGGATGAGAATGCTATTCATGTCTCCCAAAGATGAATTAAGAGCTATGCTTGGAATATCACGCCTCACTGAAGCAGAGAAGGAATCCAGAGTTCCGACCTCCGTCGATGATCCAGAGTCTGGGACGCTGTCTCGTTTGCTGAGGCATCAAAAATCAGATGGGCTGGACATATAATGTGATTTGGAGATGACCGCTGAACTAGAGCTTTTACTGACTGGATCCCATGGGATGTCAAAAGATCACGTGGCTGCCCACAAGATGGTCAGAGTTCTTTGCCAAAACCATGAACGAACCTTTTGAAACTCTTCGTATTTCTGAAGCAAGTATATGCCATTGGGCTACACTGGTACACGATAGGGTCAAATGGAAATGTTACTGGCGCTTACTTGAGCAAATCAACAAATAAAGGAATGTTAAGTGATCAAGTGATCCCTTCTCTGTCTTACCTAACCTCTGACTCCCACATACTTGTGGTAGATTCACCTTTGACAAGACCTCCTGATTCATGTTTTGCCTGACTTTGAATATTGGTATCTTAATACATATATGAGAGACTCACAGACATGGGGCAGAACTGCTACCGGCTCTCCCTGTGCCCAGCACTCACGAGGTGCCTGGGAGGGATGGTGGGTTCTAACCCTGGCCTGCCACTCCAGCAGAACCTCGCAACAAGCCAGACGACCACCCCCTCCACTCCATGAGGGCTGCCATTTTTCACATCCGGACTTCCCTCTTGTCAGAACTCCACCCAGCAGACTAGCCTATCACAGCCGGATCACTGACACCCACCCTGCAGCAGTCTTTATCAATCTGACCCAGGCATGCTGATCCAGAGACTCACAGACATGGGGCAGAACTGCTACCAGCTCTCCCTGTGCCCAACCACTCATGAGGTGCCCGGAAGGGATGGAGGGTTCTAGCCCTGGCCAGCCATCCCAGCAGAGCCTCGCAACAAGCCAGACGATGCCCCACTCCATAAGGGCTGCCATTTTTCACATCTGGACTTCCTTTTGTCAGAACTCCACCCAGCAGACAAGCCTATCACAGCCCGGCTTGTGTGGCTGCAAGCGTAGCACGGTTCATCAATAAATGCTATATTTAGAGGTGACTACAAGTGCATGCCACCCACATGGTAAGCATGGCAAGCTACCCGTGCCATATTTGATATGCCAAATACCAGTAACAATTATATTAGGCCATTCCCATGACCTAATATAATGGTTTGAGGCTCTTTATGTTCCTGGAGCAGGCAGATGCCCTTGGACTCTACTAGCAAGAGAAAGGACATATGGAGATGTTACTGGTGCCCACTAGAGCAAATCGATGATGAATGGGAAGATAGTGATAGTGAGTACATATATATGTGTGTGTATATATATATATATATATATATGTATATATATATATGTATATATATGTATATATACATATATATATAAAATGCAAGTAAATGCAGTCATACTATATCTGTCTTTTTTCCCTCTGGCTAATTTCACTCAACATGCTCCTATCCATGTCCATCCATTTATAGGCAAATTTCATAACTTCATTTTTCCCTAACATCTGCATAGTATTCCATTGTGTATATGTACCAAAGTTTCTTTATCCAGCGATGCCTTATTTTTAAACGTACTATGTACTTACACTCAGAGTTGTATTTCTGTGATTATTAAAAATAATAACAAAACCCTAAAACTCTAAGAATGTCATCACCCACTTCAATTGTTGAGCTATTAACTTCTTCTATCTTTGAATGGTAGTATCCTTATTTTTACTTATCTTTTTTATCTTAGAAATCTCACTATTCATTATCATTAACTTCAATTATCATTTCTGTTTGGAAGTAGTTCTAATTTTAATGGGATTTGCCCTTGACTGAGATCCTTTTCTCTTCCAATTAAATGCCAATGTCTTACTTCTGCTTAATATTTTAACTCTGTGCTGCCATTATTAATTTACTTATTAATAATCATCACTTATTGTAAGTTCCTTTAGTAATAGACTTGGGTGGTGTATTTGTACATTTTAAGAGTTAACGAAAGTGCTCCGTACAGAATAAGAAGTCTAGAAAGGCTTTTGAATATAGTGGTCCTTAATTTTACCCTATTTTTTTCATTTGTTAGACCTTCATGATCTTAATTGGCTTTCTTTTTTTTAAGTCAAATTATTTTTTAAAGTATTTTATTATACCACTGTGAGATATACAATTACAAAGATATACAATTAAAAAGTTGATATTTTTTGGTTTTGGTCATACAGTGTTCCAGCACCCATCCCTCCACCAGTGCCCATCTCCCACCACCAACGTCCCGGTTCCCCCCTCCCCCAACCCACCTCCTTGGCAGGTTCTTTATTTCTTCCCCTCTCTCTCTCTTTCTCTTTTCCTTCCCCTCCAGACTATGGATTACAGAACATACATTAAAGGGTTGTCATGTGTATCTTTTTGTCTGTATTTCATGCTCAGTTCTAGGTTGCTATTAGTACTTTCGACAATTGTTAGCACACTGTTCCATTTTTTTGTCTTACCTTGCCTCTGACTCCCACACGTTTGTAATAATTTTCACCTTTGTAAGTCAAATTCTTACAAATTTAATTTTTTTTACTTAAAATATCTGTGTATAGAAAGAACTGCAAAATTATATTTTTTTTCTTCCTTTACAATATGTCTTCATAACCCAAAGAACACAACTGTTTTCTGGTGGGAGGAATGGATGCATGTCATATTTTAATACCAAATTCATCTTACAGTGATGTGATTAAGACCCTAGTTTATCTACTGGATCTGATATTCAGATTTACTCTAAAGTTTAGTCAGTAAATCTAAGGTCTGGTAACAGTTGCTACTCATTAAGTACTTTTAAAATGATTTTACACATGAGTGACTTCATTATTTAAAATTGAGATAGTTGTATACAAACTCATAAATCAAGGTAATCATGAATAGCTGACATTTACTGTGGAAATAATATGTGCCAGGCACTGTTTCTTATTGCTTCTTTTTTTAAAATCTAATCTAATTCCTATGGCAATGTTACAGCAAACTACAAAGGAAATTTATTATCATTCCCACTGTATCAAAATCATAATGATTTATAAAACTGGAAATCTGGTCATAGAGTGGTGAAGCAAATTGTCTAGAATATGGCAACTAATAAGAGAGTAGGACCAAACATAGGCCCAACAGTCTGGTTTCTGCCAGAACACTTTTAAATAAGCTGTGCTAGTTGCAGACTGTATAGACAAAGGGGTGTCAAGTATGTGTGTATGTGTGTGTGTGTGTGTGTGTGTGTGTGTGTGTCTATGTGTTGTTTTTTGTTCATCTGTTTTCTAGGCCACATCATCTATGCTCAGGGCTTACTGCAGGAGATATAATTTTTTTCTTTAGGGTCACACCTGGCAATGCTCAGGAGTTACTCCTGGCTCTTCGCTCAGGAATTACTCCTGGCGGTGTTTGGGAACCATATGAGATGCCAGAAACCAAACCCAGGTAGGCTGCATGTAAGGCAAACACCCTACCCGGAGTGCTATCGCTCTGGCCCCCACTGCAGGAGATATTTGGTGCACTATACGCTCCTGATGTTGGCTGCATACAATGCATCTCCTAACTCACTGTATTATCTCAAACCCAGCTTATGCTTCTTTTATTTTTCATTATTACTAATTAAAATTTTTTTCTCATGCTCCATGCTCAGGGGATTATTCCTGGAGGTTCAGGAGTTTACATGTGACTGTGCTGACAATCAAATGAGGGTTGGCTGTGCGCAAGGCAAGAGCCTTATCCACTTAGAAAGCCCCTTGTCTTTCCTATTTGGGGGGGGTAAACGGCTCAGCCAGCCCCTAATCAAGTCCACATAGTTCCTAGGGTTTGCTCACATGTGCGGGGTGGGGAGGTATGCTGGCTGGACTTGGAGCGAAGATTTGGGCTCCTCCTCCCATTCTTCCACCTCCATGTCGGAGGGTGTAGCTTTGAGCTCCCAGTTACCACACCCAGCAACCAGAAGAGAGACACTCTAGAACCAACCACTCCAGACCCACTGCTGCACTGCTCTTCCCAGACCCATGTGGAGCAGCCCATGGAGTTCCAGAGGGCAGCAAATTGCTCAGCCAGCCCCTGGCCTGGTCCAACATAGCTCCTAGGGTTTGCTCACACGTGAGAGGGGTCATGCTGGCCAGATGGAGTGGGGATTTGGGCTCCTCCTCCCATTTCTCCACCTATGTAAGAGGACATAGCTGAGAGCTCCCAGTCACCACACCCAGCAACCGGGAGAGAGACACTCCAGACTTACATTCTTAGACAATAATGGAAGTTAGGACCGGTCCTTCCAAGGATCTTTCGCATTTATACTCTGTAATGGTCATTCATCCACATGGCAGAGCCTGGCAAGCTACCCGTTTTGTATTTGATATGCCTAAAACCAGTAACAGTTATAGACCTCATTTCCATGACCTGAAGGATTGGTTTGCGGCTCTATGTGTTCCTGGAGCAAGCAGATGCCCTTGGGCTACACTAGCATGTGACAGGACACATGGAAATGTTACTGGTGCCCACTCGAGCAAATTGATGAACAATGGGAAGACAAGTGATACTAATTAATTTTTTTTCTTTTGCTCCATGCTCAGGGGATTATTCCTAGAGGTGCTCAGGAGTTTATATGTGGCTGTGCTGACAATCAAATGAGGGTTGGCTGTATGCAAGGCAAGAGCCTTATCCACTTAGAAAGCCCCTTATCTTTCCAATCCAGTGCCAATTACATTTTAAAAACATATTTTTACCTTATTGCTATAAACTTGAATACTATTGTAACCATATTTCCTAAACTATAACATTTAATTTAAAATTAAATCAATTTGTATAGTCACATCAACTTCCCTAAAATAAAAGATTTGACTTGGAGAGACAGAACAGGTTTAATGTATTTGCCTTGCTTGTGACCAACCCGAATGGGCCCCTGACACTGAGATTGTAATCCATTCCTAACATTGTCTGAAGTGATCCCTGAGTACAAAGAAAGGACTAAGTCTTGAGCACTACCAGGAGTTCTCTACACCAAATATACAGCAGTTATGGGAAATCAAAATAATTATTCTTTGATTTTCTAAGGTATAAAAAGTGCTTTTTAAAAATCCACAACTAAAATTGGGTAAACAACAAATAAATTTTCTTTACGATTTTATAAAATGTCTAGTAATTTTATTTGAGAGCAGTAGATGCCTGGTGTTAAAAGTGTTTCTTCAACTTCAATCCCTGCTGACTATGTTTTATTGTTTAGTGGCAGGCTACATCCACTGTAGCTATATTTCACAGCTTTGTTCATTGTTGTTCTTACCATTATCCTGTCATTAGCCTCTCAGCTTCTACTTTTCATTCTCTTGCAGTTGGTACACTGGGGTAATCTACTGATTTCTTATGCTTTTGCATTTTACATGCTCTCACATTTTTATGAAACCTCTCTAAAGGATAATCTGTATATCACCGCATGCATGACTTACATATTAGGGTATAGAGCAAAAATTTATACTCTGCATGAGCTACTGAAACCTGCTTAGCATATCAGACTAGGGACTCTTTATTATGAGAGTCTTGGTATTCTTTATAAATATCCTCAAGGTTTATTTCATCTTCTAAAACAAATAATGATAATAAAAAAATTCCTCTTCACCCAGATAAATCTAAAAGGGAATTATTTTACTCATCTTGGCATAAAAATATTAACATTTTTTGAGGTTGGCATTCTCAAAATCAACACTAGAAAGATGCTTAGTTAAGTAATGCAAAAATTATTGGCTTCAGTATAAGAAGTTACTTCTTATTACTTTACCTCATAGTAATCTCATTTGAAAGAAGAAAATACATAAGCCATATCTGTAATTAGAATGCAAACTCACTCTTTCATCAGTGCTTAGGGAAGATTGATTCCTTTAACACATCAAATTCTTATGTGAAAAATAGCCCTTTCACTGATTCAGCAGTTCAAAAGCTGCATAAAATCAAATATTCTCAAAATTAAAAAAGGATGTCATAATTTGCAGGGGCCCATAACTCTAGGATTTGTGTTTGTTTTGGCAATGTCATTGACTTGATAATCTATAATCTTTTTATGTATTGGCCAAACAAGACTTTTCTAGTTTTATATTTAGTAGATATCATTCTGTAACTTAATTTCTGAAAAACTGAGATGATCACTGAGGTGATTCCAGAGCAGTGCTGGGGATCACCAAACTATTCCCTGGAGACGTGAGAGGTCATGCAGTTCTGTGCCTGTCAAATCTGTGCTCCAGTTCTTTGAGTTATCTCCTTGGGCCACATGGTTAACTTTAGCAATAATCATTAAATAGGTTATAATATATTTGCATTGCAGAACAATGAACTAGAAGAGGGTCTCTGTGACCATTGAAATATAGCAATGGGAATGGATGAATTAAACTTGACATGGGGGTTGGATTGATAGTACAATGGGTGAGGTATTCTATACATGAGCAACCAAAATTCAACCACGAGCACCTCCTTGGTCCCCTGAGCACTTCCAGGAAAACCTCTTAGTACACAGTGAGGAATAAGCCCTAAGCACAGCCAGGTGTGACCCCAAAATACAACTAAACAAATGAAACGTAAGCTTGACTCTAACACACTTAACAAAATATTAGCCTAATCTTCAGTTTGGCTATATTTTGGTGTTGAAAAATGTCAGGGCCAGAGTGATAGCAGAGCAGGTAGGCTATTTGATTTGCATGCAGCTGACCCAGATTCAATCTCTGGTATCCCATATGGTCCTCCGAGCACCACCAGGACTAATTCCTGAGTGAAGAGCCAGGAGTAACCCCTGAGCATTACTGGGTGTGACCCAAAAAGAAAGACAGACAGACAGAAAGAAAGACAGACAGACAGACAGACAGAAAGAAAGAAAGAAAGAAAGAAAGAAAGAAAGAAAGAAAGAAAGAAAGAAAGAAAGAAAGAAAGAAAGAAAGAAAGAAAGAAAGAAAGGAAAGAAAAAGAAAGAAAGAAAGAGAGAAAGAAAGAAAGAGAGAGAGAAAGAAAGAGAGAGAGAAAGAAAGAGAGAGAAAGAAAGAGAGAGAAAGAAAGAAAGAAAGAGAAGGAAGGAAGGAAGGAAGGAAGGAAGGAAGGAAGGAAGGAAGGAAGGAAGGAAGAAGGAAGAAAGGAAATATCTACAAGGAAGGGCTCCCTTTTACCCATTCAGTACTGACCAAAAATACCTACAACCAGTGGGAAAAAATACCATCATGCTCAGTTATCCAGAATAAATAATACCATTTTTTACAAAAGTAAATTACAGTTAGTTTTTTTTTTTTTTGGGGGGGGTCGGAATGGAACCACCGGGGCGCCCCAAGGAAACGCCCACGCGGCTCACTCTGGCCAAGTGTCAGGTTGCTTTATACCATAGAAATGTTGTTTGGGATAATGACATTTCTGGCTGGTTGCCTTATTTGATGCTACCAAGAAGTGGTTTTCTTTGAGACTGTTAAATTAGATGATCGATGTGATCTGGAGCTCAAATCAGTTGCGACCCCTATATGAGGATTAGGCAACTATGATTTATTTTGTCATTTTATTTACACGCTTTTTTGAAATAAACTCATGGCAATGTGGTCAATCAACTTCGACCCATAAACTACTCAGAGTACTTCTAATTTGAGATATTTTATGTATATTCTTATTTGTCATATATCATCTTAAACTTTACTAAAAATTAATGAATCAAGGGCTGTGCATGAAGGTGGAAATGTGGCAGATTTTTCATATAAGCAGAAGAAAGTAAATTTCCATTTCTATTGCTTCCATCATCATCTTGATGAATATATTAAATTTGCATGCTTTCTATTAGTTGTCTATAATCTGACTTAAATATATATATATATATATATATTATGGATTTTTAGAAGTGCACTAATTTAAATGTCGCTAAATTTCTCCCCATAATAAAATGCAGCAGATAGAGTTGTAGATATCCAGTATATATTACAATTCACTGACACACTCTCATAAAGTATGTCTCATACAAGGTGGGAAATCTCACTGTCTCATATCTGAGGAAATGGAAAATATTAAACTTTGCATGCATTCTATTGCCAAATATTCCTTTTATATACAAACTATTAACATTAATATTAATATTAAGGTGAAACATGTTTCTGCATGTGAGTTTTAGTGTTTCTTTAAAAATGAAAGTGAAGCAATAGGGAATGAATAAAACCTCTGGGATACAGATGGTTTGAACTAGTAATATATTTCCTGTTTGATTTCTAAATTTTTATAAAACAAAATTTGGCTATGCATGGTATCAGTGATAGAATAAGAACTGAATGTTGGGACGGAGTGATAGCACACTGGGTAGGGCATTTGCCTTGCACGCGGCAGACCCGGGTTCGATCCCCAGCATCCCATATGGTCCCCCACGCAGTGCCAGGAGTGATCCTGAGCATCGCTGGGTGAGACTCAAAAAGAGAAGAAAAAAAAAGAACTTAATGTCTAAAAATATGCTAACTTTACTGGGAAACAAGAATCCAGTTACCAATCCAGTTTATAGTTAGTGCTAAAATGTGAGGAGGAGATCAAAAGAGTCAAAAAAATTGAGTGAAAAGAGATAAGTCTTAAACTAGACCAGGAAAGTAACATCAGTTTTGAGAGCTATGACAAGGCAAGTGTGCGGAATTGCAGTTTTTGAGGGAAATCTTGAGAGTAAGTAGAGGAATACAACAGAACACAGACAGGGTGGTATAACTGCATGGATGGGTGGTTGGAAGAGCTCTGGTAGAGCAGGTGACAGGTTAAAAAATGTATTTTATAGAAACTTTCTTTTTGAATTAGTGAAATACATGCCTTCTTTTGTATTTATTTTTTTGTTGAATTTCTATGGTCTAAAATGCTACTAATATTGATTTCTCATGCATATAATTCCAGCACCACACCCACCACTGGTGTAAGAAGACTTCTAGTAAGACCAGTGATGAGGATTTTTCTGAGCTGCCAATTAACCAAGCATGGGAGAAACACCAAAGGACAACTTAGGCACTGTGGTGGGCAGTGAAATCAACATACATAAAATTGTGTTGATCCTTTTATATTTTGTCTTTTTTCATATTTGAGGGAAGTACAACATTATTGTTGGAAAAGTATAATTTCATAGAAGGTGAGTAGCTAAATTGGGATTTCTCACTAAGGGCATTGTTCAAATAGGAAGAGAAAGTTGCATTCCAACTTGGGACTGTATTTGTCCTTTCTAAGTGGAAAGAAAGATGTTGGAGTCTTAATTATTTTTTACTTATAGAACATAGCTAAATTAATTAAATACAGACACTAAACCATATGGTCCAAGTATTCTTGACAATGTTTTCCAGACTAACTTTGATAATTATTCCTGGGAATAGTGGTCCACATAAAAGGCTGTTTGCTAAAATATCAAGTTATTGATCACTTGATCACTTGATCACTTGAATCCTGTTATTCATCGATTTGCTCGGCGGGCGCCAGTAACATTTCCATTGGACTCTATCACGTGCCAATGTAGCCCAATGGCATCTGGTTGATTCAGGAATCCCCATATCAAAAACTTATTGATATTTCAGCCCATATCAAGTTATTATGGGACCAAAGCACCTAAGTATAGAGATAGGAAATTAAGATAAAAGTTTTAATTATTTTGAAAACTAGACAATAGCTGCATCAAGCTGGAGATACTGGTGTTGATAGACCTGGGAGAGGTAACACTTGGCTGGCACCACATGCATGAGTTGATTCTAAGTCTTAATAATATAGATAATCATTCATTTTTGTCTATTTACCAGTGTTAATACTTTTTATATCCTTCCAGGCCTTTATCATATTACTTCTGTTGTTTCGTGTAATAGAAAGGAAAGAGATAGTTACAGAGGAGATGTATGCAGGAAGGTGTTTTTAGTTACCCCTTGCCAAATGGGTTTCCTCAACCTCCATAAGTCTGAGTTGTTTCTTCATTTAAAATAAAAATAAGATTTGCCTTTTTTGAGGAGCATTCCTTACAGTGTCATATAGTCCTAAATCAAACTGTTAATGCAGATCTGGACATGCGTCAGAAGCTACTTTCCTACTTCTTCATTGTCTTTTGTACTACTTTCCCTTTGCTTCATCCGACCCTCACCCCACCATTCTTTGCCGCCTTCCTCTTCCTCTTTATTCATCCTCCATTGAAAATGTTTCCAAATAACTTCCAGGATGGTATTTGGTACCGAGGATAAATTGGTTCCCAGAGAGAAAAAAAATGATCACTGCCCTCATCAGCTTAACATCAAGCAAAAGAGACAAACATTAATCCAGGGAAAATAAACAAAATTATAACTGCTAAGTATAAAGAAGTACATGATGCTGTGGGAGTGGATAATAGAATTATTATTAGTAATAATATGTTTTTTTTCTCTGCTTTCTCTTTTTGATAAGCATAAAACATATGCTACAGCAGACCTCCCTGCAAATGATAGAAGATATAAACATTTCTGTGGCAGAGAATTGATTTTAGAGATGTCTGCATGTTGGTACTTCTACATTATGAAACTAGAGAATCAAGAATCTGAGTAAAAGGTTACAATCTAACACATTTCTATTTTGTGTTTACAGGCAAGCTGCCCTGTTTTATTTGATATGCCAAATACCAGTAACAATTATATTAGTTCATTCCCATGACCTAATATAATGGTTTGAGGCTCTTTATGTTCCTGGAGCGAATAGATGCCCTTGGGTTCTACTAGCATGAGACAGGACATATGGAGATATTACTGGTGCCTGCTCTAGCAAATAGATGATCAATGGGAGGATAGTGATAGTGATTTTTTTTCTTTTTTTAAAAAAAGTTGCCTTTTAGTGGACTTTCATAGATTTAGTCTTCCTTTGACTAATGAATGGTAATATCTTCGTTCCTTAGAGGGTAATGTACTTTGGAGTTCAAAGCAGTGGGTTGCCCCAAAACATGGTTCAGTTACATTATCTGCACTCCAGAGAAAGCAAAGTTACTTCCCTCATAGGAGTTGTATCATAATGAATTGAGCTGAGGCAGCTGCACAGTATGGAATACCCTGTAGGGGCTGAAATCTCTCCCAGACCCTGTGGCTTGGACAGAACAGAGAACTCAAAGTACCCATCTACATTAATACTCTTGCCACGAAGTGACAGAAGTCAGCAGTCTCAAACAGCAAGATGCTCACTTATTGGGTAATAATTATCTTGTTAATCCTACAAGGGAAAGGTTCTTTGTAGGGGGTGGAGGATGGGACATTTGGTATCTAGAACAAAATTAAAGCTCTGTGCTAAGAAATCTCTTTTCCTTACTCATCCTGTCTTCCAAGTCTGGGGAATTTCAGTCCTGTCAGTGTATGTCACACAAACATAATTTAGTATAACAGTGCTTTAATTATAGTAAGCGTTTATTTTATATACAAAATTGAAACAAACAAAAGACAGTTAACAAAAAATCTGTCAAAGAGAAGCAGAGAGTTAATTGAATGATTCATAAAGCACCCACGATCAATAATCTTTATTTCAGATTATTCAGCTCTGGAGTTTATTGTTATAGTAGGAGTTTATATTCATGTAATACAATACACACATACACACATATATTATTTCTCCGCCTACTGGTTGGATCACCAACCCACCAACAAATATTTTCCTGATTCATTTCTCAGATTGCCTCCTTGTTTCCCAGCCCCACTTCCTTTATAGAACATTCCTTGAAAGTATTCCCATGTTTAGCTCACTAATTCGTCTTGATTTGCTCTCTCTGCTCTCCAGATTGTGGTGCTATTAGATTCCTACCCCATTTCAGCCTCATTCTGTAAGTTCTCTAAAAGACACAATCCAAAGGTTCAGTCACAGTGTTTATCTAGCCATCCACAGTCTTTGAGCAATCATAAATTCTTTCTTGAAACACTGTCTTTGTTTGCTTTCAGGACCCCACACTCTTCTGGCTCTCTTCCTACTTTTGCCCTTTGCTTCTTAGTCCCAAGATTGTCACTCGAACAGGGCTTTTGTTGGAGCCCTGTTCTCTCTCATGCAGCACTACCTCACTTTTATATTCCTATAGCAGTCTCCTGGCATCCTTCTCTTTTTTTTCTGAGCTACTTTATTTCTAATATTTAATCTGAAACTATGTCCAAATATGTATTTTCTGGCTTTTTATTTTTTGGATAGCAGACTCACATATCCAACTGCTTCTGCATCATGTCCATTTGAAGCCTTGTAAGCATCTCAGAATTAACAGGTTTAAAAACTGCACTTCTAATGCCTCCTGTCCTGCTGCTCTGTCTCCCCAGTTTAAAGGTACCACAATTTCCCCAAGTTGAAAAAGACCTAAGAGTCATCCTAGACTTCTCTTACGCTTATATTCTAATCTGCCACTTGAGCTCTACAGCTTGAATATATCTATTGTCCAACCTCTTCTATTTATTTCTCTACTAATATGCTGGTGTGTAATACCATCCTCTCGTTCTCTGCTTCTCTTGCTCCTCACAGTCCAGTTAAGTCAGGTAGCCAGAGAGATCTTGTTACAGAAGGTATTAGCACTATCTTAGAGCTGTTTTTATTCTTGCTTAAAAATCTTGCAAAGGCTTCCAGTCCTTCCTGTCTCAAATGATGAGCCAACGTCACTGACCTAATCTAAAAACATATCCTACCTGATCGTCAGATAATTTCCCTACTCAATAATAGCACCACTCACTGGTCTTGGTATAACACATGTCACTGATTAGAATTTGAACATGTTTAGAATTCTCTTTCCCTGACTATCGAAGATCCATATATTTGCTACTTTTAGGTCTTTAATAAAATGCGTTGTCTCAGTCTGGATTTTCCTGACCCAGCTTCCTATAATTTCAACATCAATGCCTCTTCTCAATATTCTTTATAGACATTTCTGTTTTCTTCTTCTCTAATCTTGAATCATCCAATAACAAATTGTGAATTTTTTTAAATTTATTTTTTAAATTTTATTACACCACTTTTAGACATATTGCAAGATGCTCATGCTCGAGTTTTGGTTCTACAGTGTTCCAACACCCATCCCTCCACCCAAACCCATCTCCCATCACCAATGTCCCCACATCCCTACCCCTCCTGCACCCCAACTACCTGGCGGGTTCTGTATATTTTTCTCTCCTTTCAATCTCTCCCTCCCTCCTACCTTTCCTACACATCGTAGAATGCAGTACATTAAAAGACATAACTGTTTCCACTAGTTTGATGGACTGCATGGCCTCAAGCGGCCACACGACTTAGGGGCCTTGCGGTCAGCATCCAGACAGTGAATATGGCAGCTAATGTGGTGGGTGAGTCTCATCCGGCTGCTTCGGGACACCCCAGAGGTGATGGGCCAACACCCAAAACCCATCTGTCCTCCTGGGGGCCTCATGGCCAGCTGAGCTAGGGAAGAGCAGAGTTCCAGTTCTCCCAGCTGCGTTTGAGGCTCTGGCTGGTTGCCCCAGGGCAACTCCTGGGCGGGGCTACTGGGTTTAGACAAAATGGAGAGGAAAGGAACAAATTTAGAATTTTAACTATGCATTTTGCTTCTGTCCTCCTCTCTACAACTAAAAATGTTAGGAAACTCCATGATGATCAAGTCATTGGTGTCTAATTAATTTATTGATGTATTACCAAAACTTTTCATAGTGCTTGATATGTGTAGGTCATAAATAAATATTAGTCAAATGTATAGATGCAATCATCTGAAATGAAATTTGTTATTATTATTTTTTTCTTTTTGGGTCACAACCGGCAATGCTCAGGGGTTTCTCCTGGCTCTGCATTCAGGAATTACTCCTGGCGGTGTTTGGGGACCATATGGGATGCGTGGGATCGAACCCGGGCTGGCATGGGCTGGCTGCGTGCAAGGCAAACACCCTACCCACTGGGCAATCGCTCCAACCCCTAAATTTGTTATTTTTAACATTATAATGTATCCTAATTCTGTTTTTTTTTTTAAATCAAACTTCCTCTTCCCATTTTGTTCTTCTGTATATTATTTCAGTGTCTTGATGCACATCTGTGAGTGGGTGAACACAGATAAAAGTCTTATGATGAAGTAGGATTAAGTTGTGGGTAGCAAGGTTTTGGTGCCTTTGTGTTTTTTGTAAGTACACATTCCTTCCTCTACAAGAAGCCACTACTCAGATACACTGGCACACAGCTAAATGCTAAGAGCCAGTACTGTTCTGAGAGTTATTTGTGAGTATCTTTCTTGCATAAGAATATTACATGAAAATGCAATAGAATGATTTTTGTTTGTATACATATTTTTAATTGTAAAAATAAACCAACTTTGCAAGTCATTTTTTGAGAGCAGGTATCTTTCTGCATACTTGATGTTTGCATATTATATTTGCTCTTCACAGACAAGTATCATGGCACAAAATGGTTTACCAAATACGTGTCACTGAAAAGAAATAATATTTTAATTTTCCTGAACAAAAATTATCAAAATTATCTTTGAAAAGAAATGTTTCCAGGGCTGGAACAATAGTACAGCAGGTAACATTTTGCTGCACATGTCAACTCACCTGGATTGGGTCCCACTACCTCAAACGGTCCCAGGAGCCCTGCAAGGAGTAAGCCCTGAGCATTGTCAGGTGTATCCACTCCAAACAAAATAGGAAAAGCACACTTTCTAATATCAGAGTAATATGGGAACATTTGTGCCAGCATTTACAAGATGCCAAGGACAAGATCAAGAAGTACTCAACATCACCGCTGATTTGACCAGAATCATTGTGCAGATGGAAAAAGATTTAAGTGATACATGACAGTAAATAGGTTCCAAAATCTGCCTCTTCCCAAGAACTGCCACAGAGGACCAAGAGTCCTGCTGCTCACCCAAACTATGCTCTGGAGAACTACTTAGTGTTGAGTACTCACAAGATAAAAAGTTGTTTAGTCTTCCATTTTTATTTGACTTATTTGCCTCTTAGGTAGATAGCAAATGCCTTAAAAAACCTGGCTGCAAAAAACCTAAAGTTACACAAATCCCATGCTACAAAGCAGCATATTATTGCAAACTTCAAGTACATTATCCAAATACTTTTAGAAAGGATAGTGATGATTAATGACTAACATCTCATATAAATCAAAATTACTAAATGAGAATATTGATCTAAAAATAAAATGAAGGGCAATTGGACTCATAAATTTTATGATGTGGGTTTATGATAAATATTTCAAGTAAGTATTTTGCCCAAATTTTATCGATTGTGACTTTAGACTCACACTCTTCACCAACCAAATGCATAAACATAAGCAAAACAATGGATACAAATACAAAAAAAGCAAACCACAAAACAAGATTATTGAGCTGGAGACAACTCATTTAAAAGTAAAATGGAAAAAATATTTTTAATGCATATATCTAAAGCATAAGTATTTAAAAGCAAATACTGTTGTGGTATTATTCATTGTAATATAACACTTATGACTGCCACAAAAATTATGACAAAAAGAAAATAACATTAGTTCTTGATATTCTGATTGAGCTAATTGAGTGTTTGATTTTGTGCCCAATCCTAAAAAGAAAATACAAAGTGATATTTATTACACAGGAATATCTGAGTTAGATCAACCACTGGTGCATTTTTTAGATCACATTCCGTCGTTTTTTTCTAAGGTAAAACTCTACACTATGGTGCCATATGTGTATTATAACTATGATAACTGTTCCCTAAAGCATCTGGAAAGAAAGCAGAGCAGGGAACCAACAGTTGGGAGGAAGGATTGACTATGCAGATTCTGTTTTTTGAGCCCATCACTGAATTATTCCATCTGCAAAGAACCTTTTGATTCTTTCCTCTAGTATTTGGCATAGACAAAATAAAACTTTTTTCATGTTCAGTCTTATAAAAGTTCTTTTTTATAATTTTTTCTCCAGAAAATTAAGAATCGGGAAAGATAGACAAATTATTTTTAGAGTAGTGCATACAGGTATATCTATTTTTAAAATCATAACCAGGATTGAGTCTAATTCTTTAAATTTTTTATATTTTAGGAATATGTTAAGGAATCAAGATGAAACCAGAAAATAAGAAAGATACACACTGTTTCAGAAGTAAAAAAAAAAAGAAGCAAAGTGTTTTAAAAGGTAAGTTTAATCCCCATTTTTCTGATTTTACAATTATATATTCATGGCTATAATCTTATGAAAACACTTCAGTCAGAATATTTTTCATTATGATTTGCCATTTTATCTTGATTTAAAATCCAGGCATTCTTATATGGGGCTCCAGAGGAGCAGAGACGTTAGATGTAGAGATCTTCCAGGCTTAGTTCCTCAAGGACTAATGTCATGACTTTTGCCAGATTTTCTTATCAGCTTAGTTTGAGATATATTTTGAGAGAGTGATGGGGTGAATTTGCTTGATCTCTTGAATCTGCTCTCTGGAATCTAGGAATTTTATTATTTTCCCTAGAAGGGACTAAGGCAAAACCATAAATGGGTTCTAATTAATCAACTCTGGATGATCCAAAGGAGTGGGAACAAACTATTACTCATTAGAACAGTTTCACTTTTTACATTTTTTTTGTGAGAGAATTCTATAAATACTGTTATGGTTACGCCTGAGAAACAGCACATCAGCTAATGTGCTTGCCTAGCACGTGGTCAAGCAGAGTCTGCTCCCTGGCACCACACAAGGTACTCGATTATCACCAGGAGTGATCCCTGAGTACAGAGTCAGGAGTAAGCACAGCTAGGTATGGCCTCCTCAAAACAAAACCAAAAATTGTCGTGGACAGAATGTTTCTCAGAAGCTATGTTCTCAAAGAATATTATGTTTTATCCCTTGGTAGAAAACTAACAGTTTGATAGGATTCAATAGAGGCTGTGAGGGGAAATGGGCTGCTGTTGTGAATAGTGAATATGGAATTCACACCAAAATGCCTGAATAAAATCATTCTACAATGACAAATTGCTCAAAAGAACAGGAGCTGGTTACCCTTTACAGGGGATATTTCAGTCTTTAGTTTTGTGATCAGGTTTTTATTTCAGAGCTGCCTGCTGTGTCAACTGACACTGTGGAATCTGATATCATCAAATCAACTTCCTAGCAACACAACACTCCATGCACATTTCCTACTGTCTGTCTGCATGTAATCTGACAAGAAGGACGGATATGTGAGAATCTGCAGACTACAATACCGGTTTCTGCATTGGATCATGACAGGTATAACGACTCAGAAGAATCATCAGCACTTACATGATGTTAGTGGTTAGGGTACCGCCTAATTTTTAAAGGTCAATTCTGTAAGGGGACTGTTGCAGTTTAAAGAAGAGATTGGTGACATACAAAAGTTAACAGAGAGCTTATTATAGATATTGTTCAGTGGGAGAGGCGGGAGAGAGTCTCATTTTCTTACAGTTTTGGAGACACAAGCTTAGAAATACAGCTTTACTTTTATCAGCTCTCACCTATGTTGCTTCTTCTGGCTCTATGGTAAAGTGTTTAGCCTTAAGGCTTACCAGGGTTTATCCAGTGCTATTCTAAATAATAAACAGAGGCATGTAAGAGATGCCCAGTTTATTACTTTGTGTGTGGCTATTTTGCAAGACCTCTGATTTCTTAAACTGAACAATAATGGAAGTCGGATGAATCCCATCCTCTAAGCAATTTGCTACAGTTAATATTATCTGAAAGGGAGATTCATGCACCCTGTGCTAATATTCTGGGAGTGCTTCCTGGACTTGCTTTGCATTATTCTTTGTCTCTTTGAAAATAATTTCTACTTACAAATAGTAGTTTAAGCCACAGCCCAAGGCACTGAAATGCAGCCTAGTGACTTGAACTCCATCAAACATATTTTAGCAGAGATGCTGTATTTTAAGGTCGTAGTTGTAAGGCTACTTCAACTAGCACACACACAAGAGTCCAGTGCTCTGTACAAAATTAGGCCTTGTTTCGAGAGAGGCTTTCTAGTTAATCAACAGAATCTCTTTTGCTGTTAGGTGATGGTGAAACACTCCATTTTCTTATTACAGCTATTTTACAAATAAAGGTTCTACTCAGAGATGGTCTCTACTATTACAATGGCTCACATAAGAAGCTTGGGAAACATTAGAAAAAGAAAGGAAAGGATTGAGGTCATTCTATGTAGGCCAGAGTGAAATCATTGCTATTTATTCTAACACCAACACCACCATTCCTCCTCTATATTCACTTTCTAACAACACAAGTCTGCTGACTCTTTGAAGCATTATTTCTGCTTCTAATTTCCATTGTGATTAAGGAAAAATCCAAGGAATATAATGTATTGCTTACACAGAATTTATAAGGGACTCTCATCCTGGATTTTACTTAGTTTCTGTACTACTTGTTTTTGTCTTGAATATGTTGATCTTATGTGATCTGTGTTTATTTTGCTATCCTCACATTTGTAGAACCACCTCTCCTCTCTCTGAACATAGAATGTTCCCAACTATGCTATACAATAACCAAATCAAACACATATGTATGTCTGATTTGTATGTATGTATGAATAGACATATACACACATACCTATTCATATATATTCTAGTAAAAATTATTTAAATTATTTAAATAATTATGCTTTTTTGTTACTCTCTTAGAAAACTTCTATATTAGTTTTGGGTGTATATTAGTTTTGGGTGTATTTCAGTTTCTCTTGAACTGAATGAAAATACAATAGTAGTTTTCTTCAGTTAGTTCTCTTGATTTTTTTTCAAGTGGATGAAGTTCTTTTTGGGTTACACTATCTACTGTACTCTCCAGTCTCTAGCTCACTCATTAGTGTTTCTTTGTGCTGGTTTAAGACATGTGAAATAGTATGTCAACAGTAGATGAAGTTCCTCCTTCATCTCTACTTGCACTGTCCTCATCAAGGAAATCAAATAAACAACTGTGAGACTTCTTTATTTATTCATCAAATGCGCACTGAATGACAGGCATTCACTTGAAGTTTGATATAAAACTTGGCTCAGAATACAAGGGATAAAGAGTAATTTATTCACTTAGTCACTTTTATTTCAGAGTTGCTTAGAAGTCAGAATTTAATCAATTTTAGGTTAAAGTTAACATTGAGTTTTGTGGCAGATATTGGTGCTTTGCTTTTTTATTTTTTTCCTTATTCATACACCTTTCTTCTTTCCTGATGTCTGATGAGGTTCTGGCTGGCTCTCCCCTGGCCCCTCACCCATAATTTCCTGACGAAAGTGGCATCCAAGCAGTTTTTTGTGAGATTAGCCAATATGTTGCTAAAATTAGTCATAGACAGATATAGAATGACTGCATTTATTTGCATGACATAAATATATTTATATATTTATACAATTATGATATATATACATATTATGATACCAAAATCCAAGGTCAGGCGAAACGTGGATCAGGAGGTCTTGGCAAGGTGGAAATTACCATAAACGTGTGGGAATCAGAGGTTAGGTAAGACAGAGAAGGGAACAGTGTGCCAATAGTAGTCGACAGTGTTATTACCCACATAGAACTGAGCATTAAATACAGGCAAAAAGATACACATGACAACCTCTAAGTATATATATTACAATCCACAATGTGTGGGAGAAGGAAGAGAGAAAGAGAGAGAAAGAGTAAGAGAGAAAAGAGATAAAGAGCCTGCCATGGAGGCAGGCTAGGAGAGGGGAGGGAATCGGGAATATTGGTATTGGGAAATGGGCACTGGTGGAGGGATGGGTGCTGGAAGACTGTATGGCGAAACCCAAACATGAACATTTTTGTAAATGTTTATTTCATGGTGGTACAATAAAATATATTAAAAACTGGAAAAAAATCATAAAATTAGTCTTAGAAATTCTATTTGTCTTTACAATGATTGGCTTAAAACATAGAGTAAGTTTTAGCCAAGAGAATAGTTTGAGTATGGTGGAATTTTCTACACTTGGAAGTGTATTCTTCTTTACTCATTTTGGAAACAGGTCTATGAAGAGGTGATACAGATTCTCTCGTGTCCTTAAAATCATAAATAAAAAATATAATCAATTTACGTAAATGAATATAGAGAAAAAAAGTGGAACAAACACTATTAAGCTATTGCGTCAACCACGGGACTGCCTGACACCAAAGTTCTTGTTAAGAGATATTAAATGACTGTTTCTTAAATTATTTTTTAAGCTAACCAATGACATCCATACAGCAAGAAAACTCCCCTTCCTTCCTTTGCCTCCCTCTGCAGTGCTCATGATGCCTGTCTAGGTTATGCCCTACCTGGTGATCCAGGTCTAAAGACTTGGCGCTTAGACACAATGATGCAGTGTGCTCAAGCCAGTATGACTACAGAGTCATCATAGTAGCACTCATTGCTGTCCAGGTGATGCTGGGGACTGAACACAGGTTTGTACTCTGCCACTCCGTGTTATTGCCCTGATGGTACTTAGAAAAAAATTATTAACAGATATATGCTACTTCATGTTTCCTGTTCAGGTAATTCTCAATCATTGCTTGATTTCTTAACTCTTCACGTTCACTTGATCACTTGATCACTTGAATCCCGTTATTCATTGATTTGCTCAAGCGGGTGCCAGTAACATTTCCATTGGACCCTATCACGTGCCAATGTAGCCCAATGGCATCGGGTTGATTCAGGAATATGAAGAGCCTCAAACCGTTCCTTCAGGGTCTTGACAAGGAAGTCTGACCATCTTGTAGGTGGGCGGCCACGTGATCTTTTGACATCCCATGGGTTCCAGTCGGTAACGGCTCTAGTCCAGCGGTTGTCTCCAAATCTCATAACATGTCCAGCCCATCTGATTTTTCGATGCCTTGGCAAACGAGACAGCGTCCCTGATTCTGGAATAGCGATGGAGGTCAGAACTCCGAATTCCTTCTCTCACTTGAGTGAGGCATGATATTCCAAGCATAGCTCTTTCGATTCCTTAGCTGTATAATATTGCTTAAGAAAGAAATAGAGGGGCCGGAGCCATAGTCCAGCGGGTAGGGCGTTTGCCTTGCACCTGGCCGGCCCATGCCCACCCGGGTTCGATCCCTGGCATCCCATATGGTCCCCCGAGCACCGCCAGGAGTAATTCCTGAGTTCAGAGCCAGGAAAACCCCCTGAGCATCACCCGATGTGACACCCCCCCCCCCAAAAAAAGAAAGAAATAGAGTGTTAAGGCCGGGAAGACAGCTCAAAGGTTAGTGTGCATTGCATAACGAGGTGCTGAATTTGTTTCCAGCACCGCATGGTCTTCTAAATACCTGGAAGGATATCCTAGCACTGCAGTATCTAAGAGCAGAATCACCAGGTCAGCGTTATTGGCTAACCGTCACAGGGGGTGACTGTCAAGGTCCTAACCACTCAGGATAAGGTCATTCCCCCTCAGAAAAGTGCTCTTTTAATAACCATGTAAACTAATACTTAGTTTGACCAATTCTTATAAATTATTACTGGAAATTTGGTCTAGTGTTTGACTTGTTCTTTAGAGTTTTGTATACACTGTCATCTCATTGATAGGATGGCGCACATTAGGAATCTTCATTCATTTTCCAGTCTATTTTAACTCACAGCCCCTTATTTTAATCTCTAGATTTTATCAGTTTGGAAAAGTGACCATTACTGAAAGTACATCTGAAATAGCGCTGATTTTTAATGCCTTGATAATATAATTTATTATGTGCAGTAACAGATGTACTACCCTCATATTTGCTAATATTATCTTTTATTTCTCCACACATTCTGAAGGAAATAATTGATATAATGAAAACAAATTTCACTTAGAGAAATGAACAGAAATCTTGTGAATTTATGTTTATATCACTGAACTTGAAATAAGAAAATGATGGAGTATTACTATTGTACTGATGAAGTGAATTGCTTTTAGTTATGATAGCTTATGTTCTAACTGAGTTTGAAATTACTTTTGACAATAAGACTATAAATTATAATTAAAGCTAATCTATATTCATTTCATTATGTAGGATTTATCATGTACTTTCAGAGTATCTTTTCCATTGCACTATTAAACTGTTCCTTTTTTGGAGTTTAATTTCATAATCTCTAAATTAGCAGTAGATGCTTAGTTAGCCTAATTATGTTATTATGTGATAAATAAAATCCATTTATATGGATACTCAGCAAAGGCTATTTTGTATATAATATTAAAGATTATCATAAATTGAATATAAAAACAAAACTCAATTCTCTAAGCTATTTGTTTCTTTTTATTGCCACTGGCAAAGACTTCTCACATTTAGGAATAAAAATCTGATTAGCTATGACCGAAAGATAGAGAGAAATGCAAAAGCCCAATATTCATTTATTTACAGGCAATAGTTTTGATAATAATTAAATCAAAAGTTTAGCAACATCCATCCTATAGTATTTAGAACAAAAATATTATAGTATTTTGGTGCTGGTGAAAATATTGCCTGCAAAGTAAATCATATTTAATTAGAGCTTGATCATCCTGTACTATCTTCTCAACTTCTTAATTTCTCTGCCTATCAAATCACTCCTAACGGATCAGTAATAGAATCTGGAAACATTATGGATAGAAGGGACTTTATTATCCAGATATAACACCTCTACTGACTCTGCATATCAACCCTACAGATGAAATGCTCAGACAGAGAAATCTGAATCTCTTTGATTGTTTAGTAATACAAAAGGTACCAAGAGTCCTGTTTTCAGCCAAGTCTTGCAGAATGAATATTTGTAGGTAATCAACATATACATAGTGACCATGTATATCATAAAACTCAGTTTGATAACAATACATATTACTACATACCAGCAAGAATGGACTGTGTCACAAAGTCCAGAAGTCACCATGCAGGAAGGGATACAATGAAAAGAAACCCTCATTCGCTGTTGGTGGGAATGTCTTGGCTCAGTCTCTATGGAAAACAGTAAGGAGATTTCTTTAAAGAAATAAAAATACAACTACCATGTTAACTTAGTGATTGAATTTCTTGGTTTCTAGCCCAAGAATATAAAAATATTAAGATCTAGGAGACCTACTTATGTTCATTGCAGCACTATGTAAACTGTCAAGGTCAGGAAATAGATCAAATGCCCAAGATGAATAAGGGAACTGAGATTATATACATATGTATATTTATATGTGTATATGGGATCGGGAACCGAACCCGGCCGCCCAGGCCGGCTCGGCGAGGCAACGCCCACCCGGCGGCTAGCGCCCCCGCCCTCACCCCAGAACCCCACCCAGCAGAACAGCCCATCGGCGGGCAGCAAGCCGCGCGCATCAATAAAGCTTTATTGGGGTTAAAGTTTTAATTAAGAGCTTTTCCAGAGCCGCACGGCAGGAAATATGTGTGTATACCATATTATCCATATATGTATGTATATATGAATACTATCAAGCTATAAATAATGAAATCCTACCTTTTGCCAGAACTTGGATGGAACTAGAGGGTGCCAATTTCAGTAAGATAACTCAGAGGAGAAGGACAAATGCTGGATGATCTCATTCACATACAATACATAAGAGAACAAAGAAAAGGAATAGATAACTGAGAGTGAGAACAAATCTGTAGCTTCTGATAACAGAAATGATGATCCCAAAGGTGAAGAGGGGAACAGAGGGTAGAGAAGGCTGGGATGGGACAGCATTAATGCCACTGTAAAAAACAAAGTACTGTATTTGTAAGCAGCTAAAAAAGAAAAGAAAAAAGAATAAATGTCAGTTTGAAATATTGTTCCTTTTGTGAAGTAGTTCTTTATATTGCTTGCTATGTATTTACACAAGTAAATACATGAATAAAGTATTCAAACATGAAATTAATCTGTCTTGGATGTGAACCATGAGAACTTGCCTTACAGCATGATCAGCATTGCATTGCTGATAACCCACAGACACACCAACCTACAGGACCATATTAGGTTATTAGTCAGGTTCTGAAGACCATAAGGAACCTGAAACTTTGGCGCTTATATTTGCAGGCTTACTAACTATAACTGAATGATCTGCAGCGCCTAAGGTCACTTTATCAATAACTAACCTTACTAATTCCCTACAACCTTGTCTCTTCCATTTCTTTTGTCTAAACAAGCATTTGTCAGTTGATTCACTGTGCTTAGTGGTCTGAAAAAGAAAAGGAATCTTGCAGAAAGCACAAAACAGACCTTATTTTCTCTCAAGCGGTTTATGTGGTGTTGAATTAAACTAAAAATTAATCAACATTTTATATTTTAAGTGACAATAATTAGGACTTGGTAAATGAAGAAGGCTGTATTTTAAGAGAGATGCTGGGCTGGGGACAATGGATTTCTGGCCAGAAGAGCCTCTTTTAAAAAAGAGCTGGTCCGAAATCACATGCTTTGGGCACTTGTGCTATTTTTTTAATCTTGCATTTTTTTATCTTTTAATTAATGATTTGTGATGTGGCCTTTGTTTAAGGTATGCAGCTTGGTATTTATTTATTTATTTATTTTTTGCTTTTTGGGTCACACCCGGCAATGCTCAGGGGTTACTCCTGGCTCTGCACTCAGGAATTACTCCTGGCGGTGCTCAGGGGACCATATGGGATGCCGGGAATCGAACCCGGGCCAGCACAGGCCGGCCCGTGCAAGGCAAACGCCCTACCAGCTGGGCTATCGCTCCGGCCCCTGCAGCTTGGTATTATACCTGGCTGAAATGACACTCAAAGAGGCTCAAGTCTAGCATTAGAAAAGTATCATGTGCTTGGCAGCAACTAAAACAAAACGTAGCAGCTACTGTTATATGCAGTAGAGAGATGGAACAGGAAGTGTATGATCTGTTGAAGATTTAAAGAAATGGACGAGAATGCTCATTCTATCATTCCTGGCTTCCAAGCCACATATGAACCAGGTGGGAATAGGACATTTTTTCAGTTCAGTGCCCTTCCTGCTTGAGCCTTGTTTGGCTCATGGAAATTTTCTGTATGCTGTTAAGTACTGTTCTCCAAATGTTATTTCAAATAAAAACTGGTTCTCCTTTAAATTGTCCTCTAGGATAGAGCTATTCACATGTAAATGACCGGGCCAGATTTTCTTATCTGTGTCCACCCAACCTTAAATCATCTCTGTGTTCTTTCTCTATCTTAATTTACTAACATCTACCTTGTGAAGAACTGACTCTGTTAAGTATTAAGGGAAAGGAGGAAGAACAGTTTAAAAGATCAAATTAGTAAGTGAAAATTTCCTTTTAGCTGTATAGCACAGCATTATTTAAATCAGTTATGAAATGTACTTTTCATAACTAAAGGGAACAAAGAAAGGGGAGTCCTTTTCAAGTTTAAAAAGGAAGTTTTTAAAGGGATGTCCAACTTGAACTCCATGCATATTATCCTTCCTCCCTTCCTCCCTTTCTCCCTTCCTCCCTTCCTCCCTTCCTCCCTCCCTCCCTTCCTCCCTTCCTTCCCTTCCTCCCCCCTCCCTTCCTCCTTTCTTCCCTCCTTTTCTTTGGTGATGGGCACACCCAGCTCTACTCAGTGCTTATGGACCTTATGTTGTACTGGGAATTCAACCAGGGTCTCTGCAAAGGACACGCATGTACCTTCTATTGCTGGGATCATGACTATGGGATCAACAGAACTTGCACTTCTAGTGCTTGGCTAGGCAATTTTTAAAAGAAGGTAAAAATAATTAAAAGCTCAAAAATTATGTGCATAAATGTGCTGCCTAAGGATTTAAATACATGCAGGAGAGGCTCCTTTTGTGATCTTTCTCAATCCCCAAAGGGAATCATTTAAAAATGAATCATTTGGTTTCTCTTACAGTCAGGCGGGAATAAAAAAAAAAGATTAAACCATTTTAATTTTCTGAGGAAGAAGCCTCCAAAGCTACATCAAAGTTTTTAGTCCTACCCTAATATAAGCTAAATTCTCCAAAATGCCTGCCTCTGAGGTAAACAGAATCCATTAAAAGCAGTTATTAAGCCCTGTGAACAGAAAACAATATTAGAAGTCTGAAAACGATAGCTTTGGGGCAATGAAACTCATTGGAAGTAGGGTATAAAAGCAGGAAGAGAAAAGGGAGTGGGATCTTTTGTATTAAAAAAGAAGATTTTGATGAAAAATATGACTAATTAACATTTTCATTGTTTCTTTCAATAAAATGCTCAAGAAACTTTATAGGGCACAAATGAAGCCTTGGGGTAGACTACCAGATGGAATAATACATACAGGATGGAAATATACTCACACAGAAACATCACTGTTTACAGAAGTGTAACCACCATTGTCTGTATGTATTTACTACTACATATAATATTTCTAAAGGCTTAACTTGTAAAAACAATTTTGCTTTTTTTAGAAACTTCCATAAGTTACACTTGCAAGTGTAACTCGAGTCAGGTACAATTAAGTCAAGTTTCAGAAATTTCAAAGCTCATAAAGTTAGGATAAAGGTCATTGATGTGTCATTTTCAAGACAATGCATTTAACCCTAAATGGAAAATTACTGACAACATGAATACACAAAGACTCATTAACTAATATTTGAGCAATTTGAGCAAATTTGAGCAATTTGAGCAAAAAGATTATTAGAAGGTAGGCAAAGCAAAAACTGTCTGTAGGCTACAAAGCACATATCTTAGGAGAATCTCCTCACCATAAGAGAAAAATGGGTTAGTGACAATCAAAACACAACCAACCCCAGAGGCTTTATGCATCTGTATTATTCAAGAAAACAGATAACATTTGGGAAGATACTCCAGAGTACTCAGTCAATGAGGAGCCAGAGATTAGCACATTAGGTAATATCATGCCTGTTCTGATCACTTTGGGTGTGCCTGCCTCCCAGACACCCAATTTTACAAGCTGCTAATAAAGACCTCACTTTCATTGCACTTTATATCTGTGTTCACTTTGAGTTTTACAAGTGGTGAGTGTTTCTCATAATGTTTGAAGTTCTGTACAACTGAATACAAAAAGGAACTGGAACTGGAAATGCACTTATTTAGCTTCTGGTATAAATTTTAAGTATGATTTTGCTAAGGTCAGATTCTCCTGGCCATCTTCTAGTTTATTTTCGAGAATCATAATTAAATTTAAATGTAAGCCATGCTGGTAAGCTACAAATGTTCTTCTCTGATAAGGCTTATTTGAAATAAATGGAGTGAAGGATCAGCCTCACTTTCAATTCTTTAAGGCCATTTATACACTGACAATTAAAAATGATGACTATATTTTAAGAAATATATAAATATGGAACACTGACTAAACTATTATGTGAACTATTGATTAACTTCATGAACCATAATTAACATTTGTTATACATAATCTTACTGACCTAGAATTAAGCTTCAATTTCCTTATAAAACAAAAACCTGCTTTACTCAACTTAAGGCTTAAAAAACTCACTCATATTGCAAAGGCCTCTCAGAGAAGCTAGTCTTTTGAGCAACTTAACAGTTTGAAAGCAAAATGAAAGTTGTGACACTACCTCTAACCACAGGTGATAATATGTCAAAGACGTTATCTAATTTGTGTTTTTGAACTCTCAAAAAGTATGTGATCCTACTTATCTTTTTGGACATTCGGACTTCTACAATTTAAAGCACCATTACAATCAGCACTGGCTCTTATATATATATATATATTTGTACATGCACATATACATTCATGAATATATATGTCCTTTTATATATATATATATTCATGTAAATTTTCACCAATTATCATCATGGAAACTCAAAACGGACCCCTCCTTGTTCCTTAAACAGTTCACAAACACTAACTGGTGAGGAAGTTTTTGGAATTCACAAGTAGTATGCTTTATCTTTTATTTGGTCATTCTTTCCGGGATCTTAACATATTTTTTTTCCTCTTTAGTGAAACCATTTCATTCCAAGGTAATTGGCTACTCACAGAAGTTCAGCTGTCATTAACATAAATGTTGTATTTCACATACCTTCATGTATATCTTTAGAATTTATCTATTTTTACTAAGTATCATTAAAAGCAGTTCTGAGGATCTGAAGATTTCTGCCTTCATTCAGTTGCAGACTTTGTTCCAGTCCTCTCTGTTCTCAAATCTATTTTTTTTTCCTTTTTTGGGTCATGCCCTGTGATGCTCAAGGTATAACTCCTGGCTCTGCACTCAGGAATTACTCAGGGAAGTGTTCAGGAGACCATATGGGATACTGGAGATCAAAACGGGGTTGGCTGCATGCAAGGCAACCACCCTACCCATTGTACTAGGGATCTGGCCCCAACAACACAATTAAAGACACCTTGAAATGAAAGTTAATGAAGTTAAATTTGGTCAAATGATTCAGGGAACAGTCCAGTGGGACTAAATAATATCTAAAGTGAAATTAAACAAGGTAAAATACATCCAAAATATGTTTTAAGTTAATGATAAAATTCAATCTAATTGCAAAAAAAGAATAAGCATTTAAAAGCAAGATAACAAAAATCAAAGAAAATACTTTCAATATTGACAATGAAAAAGCAACTATCCCAAACAATTCAATACATCCATTTACTGAGCACCTCTAAATAAAAGCCAGTTTGTTCTCAGTGCTGAATATAAAATTGGTAAGTAGAAGATACTTTCACATAATTTATGAACTAACTAGTCAATAAGTAATTTCTACATAGTTCATTACAATTCTCTGGAAATTCACGTTACTGTTGAATAAGCAAAGTATTATGAAAGTACAAAAACCTTTGAGATCATTTCCATTTTTGACATCTATAGTTCTAGCAGTATGCAGATAGGTGAGAGTTAGAAATAGGTATGTGGCAGATGGGAAGTCTAAGATTCATTCTTATATATGTTCCAAATATTCAGACATATGTTGTACATAAGCATAAATTAACCATAGAAAAGTAGTAAAAACTCAAAAAGTATACTAAAGTTGAAATCCCAAGGACATAATAAGCTTCAGTAGTAGGAACAGAATTTAACAATTTGTTTTGCATCAAAATAATGACAGATTAAAAACTTGTGGTTTGATTAAAAAGTATGAGATGAAATTAAAGGAAAACAATTTTCGCAAAAACCATCAGTAGGAAATTGTGGCTCTTTCGCCTGTTTGTTTTTGTGCTATGCATTGTTGTGCTTAGGTCTGTGCTCAGGAATCACTACTGGGGATGTTCAGCTGAATTACACTGTACTATCTCTCTGGCCTAGAAAGTTGTGTTTTTGAGTTCTAATCAAGTCTAAATTAAAAGAAGTTTTAATAAATAATCATACAATTCTATAAAAACTAAGTAGCTGATTTTAAAGTGATAAGCATTGAAAACACACTGTATTTTTGAATTGTGTTTTATCATAAAGAATATGTTAGTATTTTTGCCGCAGTTTTAAAATTAATCTACATGAGATACATAGACAAATGCTGTTCATGATTGGGTGTTTCAGTCATATAATGTTCCAATATCCCTTCGCCAGTGTACATTTTCCACCTATTTTACTATTTTTTATTTTATTGCAGTGTCATAGATTGAACCCAGAGCTTTACACATGTAAGCTATGAGCTCTCCTGTGGAGCCATACCCCTAGTCTTGGTCTGCAATATTTAGAAAACAATCACACTAGAATTTAAGTAAAATGCTAGAATTCAAGTAAAATTTAAGCAAAATATTAAATATGAAGGTCTTAAGTCTTATGGCACATGTGTTTGACCATGAAGCTAGAAGAAATTTATAAAATTCTACAACTGTAAAGATATATTAATAAATCACTTTTAGAATGTGACTATAGTTTTTAAATAGAAGAAGGGAAAATTAATAGTGAGAAAGATTAGGGTACTTATCTAGAAAAATTCTTAGATTCAGAAAAACTGGATTGATTTATGGCTCTCAGGATAGTCTAGATAAAATTTAACTCTCTACACCATCACTCATAAATTCACTACATTATTTTTTCTATCAGTTTACATTTATTGAATCAATGATGAGACCCCCTCCCTCCACCCAGTAAACAAAGGCAAGGTATTTTAAAAATTCTAAATCTATCATCTTAAGTTTACAAATAACTTTCTTAACTGGACAAAAAATGCCATTGGCCGAAGTTGGAAAGGCACCTAGATTAGGTGGTTTGTGTAAATTATTTAAGTAAAACTTTTACAAGTGCTGTGCTGACTCTAAAGAAAAAATAGTCAGGCAGGGGAAGATGGAGAGTCTATTAAAGAGGAAAAGAAATAATTTTAAAAAAAAAAAAGCTCTTTAGAGCTAGGATGCTTGGCATACAAACTGCCTGGAATGGCAGATGTTGATTATCACAGTCAGAGAGGGTATTTCATGCCATGATGAGGACTTGGGTTTTCTTTTGTAGGCTATTGTGGAACCACTGAAATATTGATAGCAAGGGAACAACAGAATAAGATTTGCATCTTGGTAAGCTCATTCTGGCTGCAATGAAGATCGATTAGAGCAGAACCAGAAGGAGGAGACCAGTAAGGAGGTTTAGGAAGCTTTTAAGTGAGAACTTGTCATTTGGAGAAGGAGGATGGTTTTGAGAACCGTAGAATTAATACTATTTGGTAATCAAGAAGGGAGGGTGACAGAAGAAATTGAATGTAAAAATAATAATTCTCATATTTCTGCTTGGCTATTTGATCACAATTAGATGCCTACCATCAGTATGGAAATCAATAAGAAAAGGAGGCTCTGAAGAGAATAAAGTTGCCTTGATTTTGTTAGGTTTGGGAAGTTATAAAACCTCTATTTGAGATCATTCGAATGCTGCTTATTTACAAATCTGGAGTCAAAGAGAAGGAACTTGTGTCTGTTGGCTAGAGTTTGCCCAAACAAAATACTCCATAGTTGATCAACTGAAACAATAAAAATGTGTTTCCCTTATCTCTGAATGCTAAAAGTCTGAACTACAGATGTTAGTGACGTCTCTTTTGTCCTCTTTATGTGCCCCTGGAGTTTCTTCTTGCTCCCTATTTTCCTTTATAAGGGCGCCAGTCAGATTGGATTAGATTAGGCCAAGTATATTAATTTAATCACCCTGCCAAGGCCCCATCTCTAAATCAGTCACTTTTCAGAGTAATGGGGATTAAGGCTTTGACATATGAATTTGGGGGAGGGGGTGATAAATTTTATATAATTTAGTCCATAACAGATCTGATGTGCAGCTAGATTTGGGACTTACTGACTACAGGCAGTAATTGCAGAATATAGCAATAGATGGGTCACCCAGTGAGGATATCAAAATTACATTTGGATCTCAGAATTGACCAGAAAATGAAGGCCTGGGAAGTCTTTATGAGTATATAAAATGATGTACTTGTCAGGATGGGAAAACAAATTTGGAAAATTTTTCTGTCAAAATGAAATATGATCTCTGACTTTCTAAGCTCAAGAGGAGTCTATGATCCTACTGAAATCCTTATATATTAACACTTCTTTCATAAGGTGGTATATGTACCTTTTCCTTTTATTAGTGTTTCTGTTATTACCTGTATAAGTGCACACCAGACTGGAACCATGGTAAAAAGATGATTCATATCATCCTTAGTTAGGGATAAGATCTGAAAGTTTCTTCCAGCTTCTTAGCAGTACTGGAGACTTCACAATTCCTGGAAGCCCACAGTAAAACGACATTGCCTCTGGCAGTTGCTATTTTTATATTCTAACAACGAGAGAGGCTCCTCTGAGTTTGGGAAGTGATTACATTTTTTTTTCTGGACCTTTTCAAGACAGGAACAGAAATTCCAGTCAGTCTTGCAATGGGATACTGCTTTGCCTCGCTCTGACTGTGGAGAAGGCTAGTAACAGAAATACTGTCAAATAGTTTCTGTTCTCTATAACGGTAACAGAGTCAGCAAATGGTAGAAACAGAAGTTACTATAGCTACCGTTTCCTCTGTTAATTTTGTAGCTTTATCTATGTTCTGCTGGAGATATTATTCTGATTAGGTAAAAATATAGGGTGACTTTCAGAAGACAAATGAATGTAAACTCTATATTCCTGTTTGTATGATAATTGTGACCTTGGAGTAAAACCGGAATGAAAATAAGATTTGTTTGCACTCAATGTAAAATTCTACCCCTGGAAAATTCACTATGATTTGGAGCTCAGTTTTATACATGTGAGATGAGACGAGATGATCATTACTTCTTTTACGTCTAGGAAATAGAGCTGAGAAATTCAGTATATTAAATTCTATTTACTGGGTCTGCTAAGATCCATGTTGAATATCTGAATATTTTATGATTATTAAGCCTTCTCTTAAAAAAATACTTTACCAATCCATACACACACTAAACTAGAAATAATAGACTGTGAAAATTCTTCCTGAGAAGAGCTGTTTAGAAGCAGGTTCATCTATAAAAACACTTTTTAAGAGAACTGATCAAATTTTGCAACTGGTCTTGGATAACAAAGAAAAATGCCAGTGTAGTAAAGATAAAAATGAAATGATTTGATCGCTTTATCATCATAAATATCAACGGGCACTGTAATTTTAATGTTGCTGAAATTGGCACAAGGCATTATTGATTTTCTGTATCAACTAATGGTTTCCTGCAAATATCTTTTTATAAAAAATGCATTATATGTCTTCTTAATAATCTTTCTTTGAGTCATATACTATCAAATTCTGCATAGTACTATCAATTCAGCAGTAACTTAAAGTCATCAAACATATTTCTATTAAATTTTTATTAGACTTGAATATCCTGAAACTGTTACCATGTAATTTTACTTATTCAACCAGGATTTCTGATTATTTTATGTTAAGAAACATTTTTAAATACCAGAGGCACTCTGAGTACTGTTAAAATTTATTTGAATTTTTTAGTACTTTAAGTGCAGGAATAATTATTTTAAAAGACTATTGTTAGAATGACTTTTTTCCTTTCTCTGGCAAATCTCCCCACCTCCTCCCTACCCCAGATGTCTTTCACCTGGGCAAAATGATATTCTCAGATCATAACCTATGTGAAATGGGATTTAATTTTGCTCAATTCCCAGCTGCTTCACGTTTGACACAGAAGATTTACTGCTTCACATAGTGATAGAAAGATAGAAGATAGAAGATAATTATTGAACTTTATGTTACCATTGAGGTGTGAAATTTTTTCAGGGAAGAAAACCCATTCATTTTGATAACATAGGCACACTGTTTAAATGTACAACTGTGCCCCATGACAAAATTATTCTTAACACATTTTTTCCCTCCAGTATGCCATTATTTGAAAGTGCTTGAGTGAATTTTGATTTTATTTGGGCAGGCGGATGTGACAAATACATATCTTAATGTGTATGTTTTTCCTCTGGATCACTCAGGCATAGTAATAAGTTGCTTAATTACCTAGACATTTAAAGGCACTCTTTCTTTCTGCTTCTAATTGGAGCTGCCAGGGAACCCTAAGCTTATTTTAGTATTACATGTCATCTGTTCCTTTCACACCTGAAAAGAAGATGGGTATTTCAGGTGGGGAAAAGAATCTGAGGTCAAAGTGGGGTGACATATCTGACTCAGTTGCCACTTTGGTGTCTTTTTTACTGCTAACTCTTTTTTTTTGAAATTCAATAACGATAAATTTGGGTATACCCTTGTCTGATGAAGAGAGATGACTTGGATTATAATGAGGAAGTGAAATATGTTTGGATAAAGAACTCCATTTTTTAGATAAAATGGGGTATTTCTTCTGCAGCTCTGAATTTTCTTAAAAAAAACACTCAGAATGTTAAGTTGGAGTGCATTCTTACAGTTCTTAGAACTTAATTACATTCATAGGACAGTATGCTTGTGTTAGATTTTTACATACTTACAGAGTGCACATTTTTCTTCTGATGTGTTTTTGTATCACTGTATCACTGTCTTCCGTTCATCATCGATTTGCTCGAGAGGGCACCAGTAACATCTCCATATGTCCTGTCTCATGCTAGTAGAGCCCAAGGGCACCTGCTTGCTCCAGGAACATAAAGAGCCTCAAACCATTCCATCAGGTCATGGGAATGAGGTCTATAATTGTTACTGGTATCTGGCATATCAAATACGACATAGGTAGCTTGCCAGGCTCTGCTGTGTGGGTAGCATACTCTTGTAGTCATCTCAAAATCCAGCATTTATTGATGAACCGTGCTGCTGCTTGCAGCCGCAGCAAGCCGGGCTGTGATAGGCTGGTCTGCTGGGTGGAGTTCTGATGAGGGAGGATGTAAAATACAGATATGTTAACCCAAATCTGGATCCATAATGGCTACAGTTTTAGATTCCCAAATCACCTTTTTGGTTTATTTGTTTGCAGCGACTACAACTTAACTGAAGGCATCACAAATGTAAAGCATTTGTACTTCCACTAAGGCTGAATCACATTTGTGAACTTCTGAGATCAATTTGAAGCCATATGCAAAGAGACTGTGTGTAACTGCAAGTTTAGTTTTCTGAGGAGGCCCACAACTTTCCCTAGACTTTTAAGTATTAAAGTTAAAAATGTACATATATTATGATACCAATATCCAAGGTCAGGCAAAATGTGGATCAGGTCTTGCCAAAGGTGGAAACTACCACAAACGTGTGGTAGCAGAGGTGTGGTAAGACAGAGAAGGGAACAGTGTGCTAATAATGTTGAAAGTCTGTTACAATCCACAACATGTAGAGAGAGGGAAGAGAGAAAAAGAGAGAGAGAGAGAGAGAAAAAGGAGAAAAGAGATGCAGAACCTGCCACGGAGGCAGGCTAGGGGAGGGGAGGGAATTGAAGACTTTGGTGGTGGGAGGTGGGCACTGGTGGAGGGATGGGTGCTGAAACACTGTATGGCTGAAACCCATACATGAACATTTTTGTAATTGTTAAAAAATAAATAAATAAATTAAAAATGTACAATTGGACCACATCACTCTATATTTATTATTTAGCAAAGGATTCAGCACAATCGACCATATTCACCCAGTAACTAAGCTCATTGAGGTTTGTAGGGAGTACAAGATGCCGCTCTGTCTCACGTTCACTGATTTACAGAAAGCCTTTGATTCTGTGGAGACTGAAGCGGTCATCAAAGCCCTAGCCAAACAGGGTGTTCAAACCCAATGCATCAAGATCCTTTGTGAGCTGTATTACAGATTCACCACCAGGATCTCACCATTCTACAAAGAAGTGATCATTAATATCAAAAGAGGGGTTCGACAGGGTGATACCATTTCACCAAAACTCTTCAGTGCCACCCTCAAGAACATCATGCAACAATTAGAATGGGAAGGAATGGGAGTGAAGATAGACGGTTGGCAACTACACCACCTCCGCTTCGCTGATGACATTGTTCTAATAACACCAAACATTAGCTAAGTGGCACAAATGCTGGCTGACTTTGACCGAGAATGTGGAAAGATAGGTCTACAGCTGAACCTAAAAGAAAACCATGTTTATGAAAAATGAACTAGTTCCAGAGGCCCCATTCACTCTCAATGAAACAAACATCTCTGAATGCAGCAGTTATGTGTACCTAGGTAGAGAAATCAACATGATGAACGACCTAAAACCAGAGCTGCGCCAGGAGGAAGAGAGCGGCATGGAATGCCTTCAAAGGCATCGAAGAAATAGCTAAAAGGAAAAGAACCTCCGGTTCCGCGCACATCTCTTTGACTCCACTGTTCTCTCTGCAAGGACATACGCCTCAGAGACCTGAGCCCTATGAAAGCAGGATGTGAACACTTTTCTGGTCTCCCAAAGAAGAATCGAAAGACCTATACTTGGAATATCACGCCTCACTTAAGTGAGAGAAGGAATCCGGAGTTCTGACCTCTGTTGCTGTTCCAGAGTCAGGGATGCTGTCTCATTTGCCAAGGCATCGAAAATCAGATGGGCTTGACATGTAATGCGATTTGGAGACGACTGCTGGACTAGAGCCATTACCGACTGGATCCTACAGGATGTCAAAAGATCACGTGGCCGCCCACCTACAAGATGGTCAGACTTCCTTGTCAAGACCCTGAAGGCACGGTTTGAGGCTCTTCATATTCCTGAATCAACCAGATGCCATTGGGCTACATTGGCATGTGATAGGGTCCAATGGAAATGTTACTGGCGCCCGCTCGAGCAAATCGATGAATAATGGGATTCAAGTGATCAAGTGACCAGTATTTAGTCCCCTTAATCAAATTAAAATCAATGGCTTCACTCTTGGCTATGTAGGAAAAGTCTTATTCCACTTGGGGTGAAGGAACCTGAACTGAAATTCTGCTATTCTAAGCCAAAATAGTAGATTATTGACCGAATAGGTCATGTTTTCTTCTTAAGTTTCTTTACAGAATATTCATAGTATTTTTTCTTTTTATTTTTTGCTATTCTTTCTTCCTCTAATTTTTTCCTCAACTGTTTGTCTTTCTCTTTTTGTTACAAAAAATAGATAAAATACATCAAAATTTGCAGTAGAAATTTGCTTGTTTTTACCACCCTTGTAGTGCTCAGAGGTTACCCCGGCCCTGGGATCAGGGGGCATCCTTGTGGGATCGGCAGACCAAATGGGGTGAAAGGATTAAATTTGGGTTGGTTGCCTGCAAGGAAAACACCCTATCAGCTATAGTATCTCTGTAGCACCAGATGCTAATTTTTTTGGGGGGTCACACCTGGTAATGCTCAGGGCTTACTTCTGGCTCTTTGCTCACGAATTACTCCTGGAAGTACTCAGGGGACCATATGGGATGCCAGGGATCGAACCCGGGTTGGCGCGCTGCAAGGCAAACACCCTACCCACTGGGCTATTGCTCCGGCCCCAGATGCTAATTTTTTTTAAAACTGTGTCCTAAGAATTTAGATTTTTCCTTTTCTTTTAGCTTGATGAGAGAACTACAAACAGTAGTATTATTCATTGAATATTATTCATTGAAGGTGTTTATACTTAGACTGCATGAATCTAGTCCTCACTAGTTAGGCCGTGAGCCTAAGTAACTTTAGGTTGGTTCTAGGCATCGGGGTTTCTTAGAACTGCAAGAGTTTATGTATATCTCACAACTGAACAATGTACAAGGAAGAAGATGCGACTTTTGTATATACACACAGGCTGATTTTTTTTCCAGATATAACAAAACTATAAAAACTCCTGTATGAAATTCCCAAGGTTGAAATAAGTTTCATTTACATTTTGTGGTTCTATTTTTATCAGAATCAAGTTATTTTAGTATTCATTAGACTGTGCAGATTTTAGGTAAATTAAGTGAGCATACTTTACTAGAGTACTTCTAGAAATTATTTGGGTGCTTAGCACATAGTAGGTTTGCAAAGTTGACCAACTACATTTCTCAATGACTTAGGAGTTCACCTTTTCCATCTTGCTTTTTAATGATTTTTCCGCACATTACTGATTCTCAATGTTATGCTCACTTGTGCTCACATTTTCTTCCTCATATCTCAAAGCTCCTCTTCACCCTCTACAAAAATACTTACAATTGTGGCCAACAGTTTACCAGATGTACACAAAATAATACCATTTTGTGATACAATGAAGGACTAACATTAAGATTCATATGTGAATAACTGTCAAATCAGCTTGAGTGAAAAATTAAAAATTCTTTTAAATTTCTTCTGCTTCTCAGTATTGTTCTTTTTTGTAGATTTGAAGCTTAATATGTCTCATTAAGATTTAATATTTACTATTTTCAGTTGTTTGTGAAAATACATACTTTTATTTTAAAAAAGTTGCCTGTGACTATTCATGAACTTGAAAGAAGGCAGCAACCCCTTTCCCAACCAGGGCAGGCCTCATCATGGAAAGTTACCAATTTAGGGCCTAAGTGACCTTTTCATCCTGCTATCTACAAAAGGCCCAGAACAAATTCCTGTTAGAGGTTGGGAAACCCAGACCCCTGCCTAGAACCTGCTATCTGGCCTGAATTGCTTGAATTGCATTCCTGCACATATGCATAGCCATTGCTGACCTACAATCCCGCACGTGTGCCTAGCCGCACCAAATATAGAAAGAAGTATGGAGTGTGACCCGATTGGTAAGTGCTGGTAACTTGTTGCAAAGTGCTGCCTGCGCACAGACCTTGATGTAATATTTTAAATCTATTGGATGGTTATGCGCTGACTTTTCTGTAGTGGTGGGAATTATCTCTGAAAAGATTCCCCCTGGAAGGGTTCGGGGCTCTTAGCTGCTGACTGCTTGTGGTCATGCTATGTGCCCGGGTAAACTCAAATAATAATAAAAACCCTTATTTTTGCATAGGACCAGTCTCTCAGAGTTTTCCTTGAGAGGTGTGGCATTCCGAGGCTCCCAGTCAGTCACCCCATTGGTGGCCAACCCTTTCAAATTATTTTTAGCTTTATATTGGATTTGATGTTCATACTTTTGGACAATTTTCCCATTGGTTATTTGATAATTGTGCTTGAAAAATAAAGAACACAACCACAAAAGATCCAATCTAGTTTGATCATTGTAGAACTATTTGAAGAAAAAAAGGATATGGGTGGTATGAGTCAATTATCGTAAAGGAAATGGAAAGTAAATGACTCCCTCGATTTCTTTTTAGATTAGTGAAAGCAGCATAGAATACCTCCCAATTCCCTTTCTTCCTTCTTAACTAATTTTATGTTGGCTTTATTGCTACCAAGCCCACAGGCATACACAGTACCTTTCTTCCATATCCAGAAGGAATTAAAGCTGTTGGCAATATCTGATAGAAAATAAAGGAGTAGAATCTGTTTTTGTACTATACATGAATGCAGCTTAATAAAATAAAACTAGTTAATGAAGAATTAACTCAATTTAAGATAATGAAAATTGCATTGATATATCAAGTAAAGTTGTGTGTGTAAAGCAAATTGAGCTTGGTTATCGCCTAAGACAGAGGTAGGTAGATGTGTCAATTTAAGTTAAATATCTGCTGTGCTTTTTACATGTGGGATCATGAAAAGGCAGAAATAATCAACTCATCAACTAACCAACTCATACACAAATAAAGATCATCTTAGCAATAACTCAATAGTCTTTTACTGTGATGATGACAAAGGTAATTTCCCTGCACTTCATATTGCCTTAAATATCCACTGTATGTACTCTATAACCCAAATGATAGAAAAGGTTTACTTTTATAAATTGGAGTGCTTCTGCTATCCCTGCAAAATTAAACTTTTCAGAAAGACTTTTGCATTTGGGTCACTGAGTTTAAATCTGGCAAGTTAAATTATTGGCTCATGGATTTTATTAAAATAAAAATATTCCAGAATAAATTATAACTAAGTATAACATCAAATATCTATGGTGATAGATATCTTTATATTTTTCATGGAATAAGGACTGGGACTCTAAAACACTAAATTGATAACTATTTGGTTTGGAAATTATAGCAGAGTTTACCTCCAATCAAGCAAATATAACATTGTTTTCTGTATTATTCACTTATTCACTAAAAACCAAGGCATCTGGAAAGCCACAGATAAAACACAGAATTAAAGTTTTAGAGCTAGCACCAAGGATTTAGTTGTATTTTCTCACCAATGTGTATATGTCATTAGCACATAGAGATTAATTTCTACTTTAAACCTATAATGATCAGAAGCAAGATAGCAATCTCAAAACATAGGCAGCTCAATTCTTTGCCACCACTAATTAGATAATTACTCTCTTTGAAGTGCTAATCATTAATATGCATGTTTTACAGATTATATTTCTTTTCTTTTCTTTTTTTCCCTTTACTTATTCTCTTTGACTTGGCAAGTTGTCACAGAAATCTTACTATGAGTATTCAAATTATTGACTTCAAAATACAAAGACAAAAATTTATATCTAGTAAATCTACTTGGATCTAGTGGATTTATTTAACTCACATGTATAATGACTGAATTCAAAAGTTGATGATTGTTAGTTTATAAATTATTTTGATCAAGGCAAGAGAATATGTCAAATACTGAATAAACAAAAGTAGTAGTTTTAAGAACAAAATCATTCATGAGTGAGGTTTAATGATTAATTATAAACCAAAAAATTCAAACATTAATGCAATTATAAAAATAACATGGGAATATGTACCCATAATTTTAGGTATGTGGGTTAGTGCAGTTTTTCTTAAAGTTTACTTATCATAGATTAGGAAAACCATCATGGAATTGGAGAATGCCATGAGGTTATCACCTTTACTACAGTTTCATTATTTCATAAAACAGAAAACATTTAAAGATTAAATAGTAGCCAGGAATAAAAAAAATGAGAAATCACATTGCACTTTTCTTTTGATTGGTAAAATTTGAAAGTCATCTTACATGTAATCTCGCCCTTTTGTTAATATAATGAAATTTTGAGAATAGAAGTGAAATTCCAGGAGCAAAATAGTACAGTGATTCTACCATTAAGAAAAGACTATAAAGTTTTTACTCAAAAAGTTCTGAAAAATTTGTTTCAAGACAAATGCTTAGAAAGTTCTATAAAAAATAGAAAAAAAAATAAATTATTTCCAACATACCAAAACCACCAAATATTCATACTTGAATATTTGGTGGTGTTGATATTCATACACCACCAAATATTCAAATATTCATACCACTAAAAGCGTTTTATGTATCACTTTTGGTTTAGAAGAGCCTGCTTTCAAAAACAAAGAAGTCAGAACCAAATGATTGAAAGAACTAAAAAAAATTCCTTGTAATCAGTAAAATTGTTCTAAATATCTATCTGTTCAGTTTCTCTTGTGAACAGAGTTAGGTTATGTGTTAAAGATATTCCTATCTTAAAAGCAGTAAAATGAACTGAAAAAAAAAGAAGGAAAACCCACAAAAACAGATTATAACAAATTAAAATAAAAACTGAGGCTCACAAATCTTTTAAATCCCTTGAACAAAAGAAGCAGGTATCAGAAATCAGGAATAGATTCAGACCCTAAATTCTATCATACATTTTGATTTTAAAATCTGATTTGAGGCTCTTTGGTTGTAGAAAATGATTTAGTCCATAGATCAATTTTTAAAGTGTTCATGTTTCTTGAAATAGAAAAGATGTGAAAATTAGAAGGAAAACTTCAGTTTCTTTAAAAAACAATACTTATCCTGCCAAAATAAATATTTCCATTTGATATGGAAGCTGTTTGCTTACCCCAGAAGTTGTAAATGGCTCCTAATTTAATTTAATTTTTGTAATTCATGGATATAAAAAATTGTGTGGTAAAGAACAGTGACGTAAAGGAAGTAAGTAATTTCATCAGATCAGTGAAGCATTGTTTGTTTCAGAAAAAATGGTGGGATGTGGATATGGCCTACTTACATATAACTTTCTGATAATGAGTTATAACTGTGTCAATGATGCTTTTTTTGCCTAAACAACAAAGCTTTAAAATTTCTTGGAAGTCTGTAGAAGTAGATTATAATGACCATTCAATTAACCTTTAGAAAGCATGCATGCTTTATCTGCTAATTCACTCCTTGGAGGTGGAGTTACACAAGGATGACCAGAGTGTAGACATTGACTGAACAAAGTGGGTTATAGACCGTCTTCTCAGGAATCAGTCAGTGAAATGATTTGAAATGCAATCCACCAGAGTGTAGGTACATCTCATAGACATATTGTCTTTCTTTCCCCTTTTGTTTAGTTTCTCATTCTCAGCTCCAGGAGCCTGGGACTTTGAGTATCACTACTGGACATGGTGCATTTTATATTAAAAACAAAACAGCTTTTTTTGATGGAAAATTTTAGATGATCAGCGAATTTTGCCTCAGTTTCTAGAATCAATGTAGGGCACCTATTTTAGGAATTAAGAGTTCCTTCAGGGGCTGGAGCGATAGAACTGTGGGTAGGGTGTTTGCTTTGCATGCAACTAACCCGGGTTGGATCCCCGGCATTCCATATGGCCCACTATGCACTGCCAGGAGTAATTCCTGAGTGCAGAGCCAGCAGTAACCCCATGAGCATTGCTGGGTGTGACCCAAAAAAGCAAAAGAAAAAATTCCCCCAAACAAAAAAAAGATAGTTTCTTCAGCTCGCCTCTAGTCACATCATTGTTTCTATTCAGATATTTTAGCCCATTCATTGCCTTTATATCAGAGTTAAAATGCTTCATCTAAATGTGATTGGCAAAATCATCTCATAGAAGTTGTAAAGAAAGTGACATTTGGCCCACTTCTACCCCCTTCTCAACTTTTAGGAAAAAAAAGGCACATTGAATGGTTTTTTCTTCATTTTTTTTTCTTTATTTCCCCCTTTTTTTTAAAGAAAAGAAGACAGTTTTTACTGAAACTTATTTCGAAAGATGTGAGGGGTGTGAAAGAAAAGTACCACATAAGAGGAAATACAGGCTTCTCCAGGGTGCAAATAGACAAGCAAAGAAACACAGAGACAACAAGCGAGTTATGTGTCCAAGATAAAACACAGGCTTGCAGAGCAAGCCTGGATGGTTCATTTTTAAAGACTGGGAAGGGGAAAAGAAAAAGATAGAATGTAGTTTTTACAAATTCAACATAAAATAAAACCCCTGCATTCCTTGGTTGAAACTAGAAAGTTAAGTTCAATCAAATATGTCTTCCCAAAATCTTTAATGACTGCACTAAAATTATTGATATTTTTTTACAAAAATCTCAGTTCATAGTATGAGTTTCCACGTATGCATATAATGGACTTTCAAGGCCACGCTAGTATGCCTATCCTAATCAATAGTAATGGTACAGTTTATATTTTTATAGCAAGTTAAGTTAAGCAAACCACACAAAGTTATTTCTATTAAAATCCACCCAACTGGAAAAAAGAAGGAAGTCATGATATATAGGAGAAGGAAAAAAATTAGTTTTGAGTTGAATTTTCTTTTTAACTTTTTGTTTTATTTGTAGAAAAAGGCAATTTTCTTTCTTTTTTTTTTCTCTGAAAGAGTTTATTTATGGAATTTAGGACAAGTTGGACAATCCTGAAAACATTTTTTTAAAATTTTTTATTTTTACAATTACAAAGATATACAATTCAAAAGTTCATATTTGGGTTTTGGTCATACAGTGTTCCAGCACCCATCCCGCCACCAGTGCCCATCTCCCACCACCAACGTCCCGGTTCCCTCCCCCTCCCCAGCCCTGCTCCATGGCAGGTTCTTTATTTCTTTCCATTTCTCTCTCTCTCTCTTTTCCTTCCCCTCCAGACTATGGATTACAGAACATACATTAAAGGGTTGTCATGTGTATCTTTTTGAAAAGGCAATTTTCTTTATTAGGAAACTTTCTTCACATAATCAGTCACTGTTTCTCTTGAAAATTAAAAAAAGAAAAGCATTTATGCATCTTAGAAAACTGAATGTACAAAGGTTGCAGCTTTTAATTGGAAGGTAAACTTCAAAAGAGTGAGCATCAAAAACTTGGTTTGCAAGTGTTTAATACTGCTATCGAGTTTTAAAAAATAGAACATCTAGAGTACAATGAAAGGTACAAATATGCCATTCCCAGTGGGAAGAAGTGCCTAAAAGTATAAGTTATGTTACTTGAAATACATCAACCAGAACAAACCATTGTATGTCACAAGCATGAAACTTACAAAAGACCCTGATTAGGGTGTTGGGGATTTTCTCGTTGATCTCTGGAAACAACTGAAAAAATCCATAAGTAATCTTTCTTACTGTATTTGCCTTTTAAAAATTAGTTTTCTGTTTAAATATAGATGACTCATTACCTTGCATTATAGGGCCAGTTGCACATTTACTTACTATTTTATCCTCATGGCATGGGATCAGCATAAAAATATCTTAAGCAAAGAAAAGTCTAATAATTGCAATGTAAATGTCTGAGGCAACCATACATTTGCCATCATTTTCTACCATTGTATATGTGTGATTTAAATATGTCACATAATTCCCACACAAATTTATCTTTGCAGGTGGTGTCTTTGATAGTATAGCCATGGATTAGGGTCTCTCTGACAACGGACATCCTGTGGCTATGGCAATTATAGGAGCAGTTATGACTCAGATTCAAGGTTAGCAAGGAGTTTGAAAGAGGGTGGTGGCCTCTATCAGCTCTATTGTAGGGCGCAGTAGCTCAGATTTACTCATCCTAGAGGACAAACTAACACCTGCTATATTTGCAGACAAGTCAGGGGCAGAGAGAAACTGAGATTTCTCAGATTTTAATGCTCTCTCCCTTCATGTTTTTGCCCCTCTCATGGTGATTTCTTTCTTTTTGCCTTTCACATCTTCCTCTGAATTTTTGGCATCTAGGGCTTTATATTCGCCAGCTCTAGCAAATCGATGAATAACGGGTTCAAGTGATTCAAGTGATTCAAGGGCTTTATAAATTCCTAATTCTAACAAATGTTATTTTCTGTAGACTACATAGTTATATTCCCTTTCCCACATAACCACTGTGGGCAGGGATTAGGTCAGGATTGCAGAACCCTTATGAATGAAATCTGCACCAGCATAAAGGCAATACCAGAGTGTTGCAGGACTCCTAAGGGCCGCTGCATCTGCTCTGGATTGCCTCCCGAAAATCACTCCGTAGATAAGGGGGTAGTCTAAATGTGGCAGTTTATCTGACCATGTATGCTGTACCTAGCTGGTATAAATATTCTCCCATGCTATCACAATCATCGTGGGACTAGCTAGATCTTACCAGCATATTAGCCTGGCCACGTAAGGACACCTAAGTAATTAGACCAGAGAGAAATGCTGTTTGCTTCCAAACAAACAAGCATGGCTCCCTGATAAAATATAAAACTACAATGAAGTAGAGGGAGACTTGTGAAGGCTTGGAGAAATATTTAACTGGCATTGGTGTTGATCTTTGGTACAGTGACATGCCATCTCAGAAACCCCCTTCTCTACATTTCAAAGGCATTCCGGCTCAAAACATTAGCACAGTAAAGGCCCTAGGTGAGATGCAGGGGAGGGACTACCCTAAGGGCATTGGACCCTCCCTGCTTTCCATAACAATGGGAGGAAGGTCTGAGTTGCTGGGGGTATAAACTTGCCGGTTCCGGCTCTCCGGGCTTCTTCTTCCCGGTGGGATCTCGCCTTGTGGCGTTTATTCCCCTTGGAAGTTTCACGCGTGGTGGTCGCCATCTTGGCCTACACGTGGCTGGGGGTTCTAGCCTGGAATCCTAAGCATCGGGTTTTTCCTTTTGCTGATTTGTATGCCTGAACCTGTGATAAGTAAAGTCTTTTAAAACCGCACCGGATTCCTGAGTGTCCATCCATTCCTCGCCGGCTTTAGAGGTAGAAGGGAACTTCGCTTCCCGGCACTGTCGGGGACCCGGCGAGGCGACCCGACACCAGAGTGCTTCTGTCTGCCACGTAGAGGAACTCTTCCCCAACCTCTGAATCTGCTGGGACCTTGATCTTGAGTTTTCCTGTCTCCGAAACTATGAGAAATACATTTTTATTGTTTGTCCAGCACCCAGTTTATTATAGTCTTATTATAGCAGCCTGAATGTACTCTCTCTGTTAGTCAAATGTTGAGAGTAATGTTGGGACCCTTCTATGTATTTCACCCCTCCAGTATTAGGGCTTAAAGTAAGTGGCCAACTCAGTTCCTCTCTGTATTATCTCAACCTACATTGAGAGCTTCTCTATTACAGACACATCTTGCAAGGCCTAGCACATGTTCCACCATTGAATATGTGTTGTGAGGAATAAACCTTCATTTAAAGATTTTACTTCTGGTAAAGTATTTTAATAAAACAGCAAGAAAGCAAACTCTGGAGCAAAGGAGACTCTAGAAATATAGACTCCTGTCAAGCAATCACTGGATTTTAATAGGTTAAAAGCCTCCCTCCCTCCTTCCTTCCCTCCTTCCCTCCTTCCCTCCTTCCCTCCTTCCTTCCCTCCCTCCCTCCTTCCTTCCTTCCTTCCTTCCTTCCTTCCTTCCTTCCTTCCTTCCTTCCTTCCTTCCTTCCTTCCTTCCTTCCTTCCTTCCTTCGTTCCTCCTTCGTTCCCTCCTTCCCCTCCTTCCCTCCTTCCCTCCCTTCCTTCCTTCCTTCCTTCCTTCCTTCCTTCCTTCCTTCCTTCCTTACTTCCTTCCTTCATTCCTTCCTTCCCTCCTTCCTTCCTCCTTCCCTCCTTCCCTCCTTCCCTCCTTCCCTCCTTCCCTCCCTCCTTCCTTCCTTCCTTCCTTCCTTCCTTCCTTCCTTCCTTCCTTCCTTCCTTCCTTCCTTCCTTCCTTCCTTCCTTCCTTCCTTCCTTCCTTCCTTCCTTCCTTCCTTCCTTCCTTCCTTCAGGATTTTTCTTTTAAAGTTTAAATATAATGTTTTAAATGGTGCTGGACTATTCACAATAGCTGGAATCTGGAAACAACTTGAGTGCCTGAGAACAAGTAGATAAAGAAACTATGGTACATTTACAGAATGTAATACTACACAGCAGTTAGGAAAAATAAAGTTATGAAATTTTCCTATAAATAGTGAACATGGAGAGTATAATGATGAGTGAAATGAATCAGAATAAGAATAGATATAGATAGAGTACATTAATTTGTATATATGTCTATATGTATATGTATCATTATATATACATATGTTATATGTATATGTGTATATATATAAAATGATATTATGAGACTAATATTCAAGGCCAGGGAAATCAGGGGCCAGGAGGACTTATCAATGGTTGGTATCTACCACAAGTGTGTGCAGCTCAGAGGGTTGGTAAGATAGAGAAGGGATCAGTATGACAGTAATAGTTGGAAATGATCACTTGGTCACTGTGGACAATGTCCAATGCCCAAAAAATGCCAAAATACCACAATGCTCAAAGGCTGAGAGAGAGAGAGAGAAATGGGGGAGTGAGAGAAAGGGAGAGAGAGAGAGAGAGAGGGGAGGAAAACATCTTCTCTTTAAAGAAACAGGCTGGGGTGCGGGGTGGGGGTAGTGGGATGGAAACCTGAGACATTTATTCACCCTAGGAAATGTTCACTGGTAGAGGGATGGGTGTTGGAACATGATATGACTGTAACCCAATCATGAACAGCTTTGTAATGATCTGTCTCACTTGATTCAATAGAAAGAAAATTATTTATTTATCTATTTTTTTGCTCTTTTAGGTCACATCCAGTGATGCTCAGGGGGTTACTCCTGGCTCTACACTCAGTAATTACTCCTGGTAATTCTCGGGTTACCATATGGGATTGGGGATCGAAACTGGGTTGACTTTATGCAAGGCAAATACCCTACCCACTGTCTATCATTCCAGTCCAAGTAAAATAATTTCATAAACACCAAAGAAAGAGCGAAATGGAAGATAAAGTAAAAGGAGTTGGAGTAAAAATGTATGAAGTTCAGGGATCTTGACAACAACAATGGGGTAGAGCTCTAGAATATCTATGTATCTAAAACACAGAGGCATCAGTACTGAAGCATGGCACCCATACTATAATAATTAAACTTGAAAATGTGCCTTTTAAGGAGACATGCATGGGAGATAGAAGGAAACATAGAGTCATTGGTGGAGAGAAAATGAGTCTGTAAGTGGGGTTGGTGTTGAAAAGCATTGTCTGAAAAATGAATATGGATAAAATTGGAAACCACAGTGTGTATCTTAAAAATATGTATGGGAAAACAGAACTGTACATTTCAAATTTCATTAAAAAATAAAATGTGAATGATGGCCTAATTTTCTCATGCTATCATCAAAAGTCAAGATTGAAAATCAATTGCAGAAAATTGGTTAAATGTGAGAGCAACATAAAATAACTTATTTGATGATGCAAAGAACACAAATAATTATCTAGTTATAATCTGCTTATCATGCTTTCAACCCAGGTTACGTGTATCATATTTTTGACAGGTTAAACAGCTGTTTGATTCAAATAATAAATTCACTGGTTTATTTTCACATTTTGAAGCTCATTCTATATTATGGCCTGGATCTAACCCATGAAAATACAAACATAGGTAGTGTTCCGGATGATGAGGATATGGTAGGAACAAAGCTGAATCAATTTCACACTTGTTTGGCACTTACAATTATCCCAATGGACAGTTTTTCCTTTTTAGGGAAAAAAGGTTGTTTCTTATTTAAATTGTCAAGAAACCAAATGTAATTTTCTTCATGTGAAGTTATTAGGTGTATTGACCAGTTTTTGATGGAAATGCGAATTAGGGTAACTTGTGTCCACGTTGGCTTTAACAAATTCACAACAGACTTAAGTATAAGTATTGGCGAAATCCTTCAGAATGTGCTTGAAATTCTGTTTGACAATAAGGTTGACATTTCAACCTACACAAATCTATTTGATGTAGGGGAAGCAATGTGACAAACTGCTATGAGAAGCAAAAAGGTCTATCTCATGTGCTAAAGAAAGGACTTGAGAAAAGAAAAACATGCCTCAAGTTGAATTCTCTTGCAGTAACCAACCTGCTGACCATAAAAATAAAACCTCTGAAAATCAACATGTTACCAGAGCATGTGCAAAGAACTGGACCTAGTGCTTTACCCTTTACTTTATTAATGCCAAAATAAATATTAACTCACCTACTGTTGTCTATCATATTCTAAAACTACATGTGACATATGAAATAGCATGCAATTTCCATTTAGGGTGTGACTTTAGCACCTACCAGTTCATGATAATCATATCCCTCCTTTTAATTAGTTTACTACTTAAAAATTGTTTTTTTTTTTTTTTTTGCCTTTTTGGGCAATGCTCAGAGGTTCCTCCTGGCTCCTGCACTCAGAAATTACTCTAGGCAGTGCTCTGGGGACCATATGGGATGCCGAGGATCGAATCCGGGTCGGCTACGTGCCAGGTAAGCGCCCCTACCCACTGGACTATCACTCCTCCCCAAAATTAATTTGTATTCCATAAACATGAACAACGTTGTAATTGTATATCTCATGGTGGCATAATAAAATATTAATAAAGTTAATTTGTAAAAAGAAAAGAGTTCCAACTTCCTCTTGAGGGTGCCTACTCCCCACTGTTCACGGACTTTGGTTTAATATATTCTTATACTTTTATCAACACTCTGTCTTGTTCTAGGGTTTTTTTTTTCTGGTCACCCCTGGCGATGCTCAGAGATTACTCCTGACACTGTACTCAGGAATTTTACTCCTGGTGGGAACCATATGGGATGCCAGAGATCAAACTTCGGGTTGGCCTGGAGCAAGGCAAACACCCTACCTGTTATCCTATCACCCAGCCCCCTGTCTTGTCTTCGTTTTGTTTATGAGAAGACAAAATTTTGGCTTGTGAGTAGTGGTCATTTAAATTTCTCTTCCTATATCTAAGAGCTGAATCTCCTCTCAGTTTAGAATTGGAGACTCAGGTGACATAGCCAAGGCGACTGTGCCCACTTGATCTCCACAACATGCAGATTAAATGGGCATAGATTTGGCCTTATAGTCACTTCATGGGACTAGCATGGCTGACTGAACTAAGCAGGAACTCACACCAGGTTCTCCTCAAGCTATGATTTCCAGCAAGCAATGCATCTACAATTGAAAACCAGATACAAGGCAAAATATATGCCTAAAGAACATAAATTAAAGGTAAAACCTTCCATTTTACCACAAATTAGCAATTGACTAGAGTAAGAGCCAATACTAAACTAGAAGAGAAAAACGTGATATATTCTTATCAAAGCATATTTCACAGCTGGTATAGACATAATTCATCTGTTGCAATGACACGTGTTCAAAATATTCTCTATTTTTATAGCATGTAGTAATCCACCCAATTTAAAAAATAACCCCTGGATAATAGAGTCAATCTTTCCAGGATTAGCAATACGAGTGCATGGAACTAAACTCCATTTCTATGCATATCTGGTCCAGTTAAAATATCTGTTCTTGTGGCATGGCTTTGGATGTTTATTTTCCTGATACATGACAAGCACTCAGAAAACAGGATGATTTTTTCTCTTTCTGTGCAAGTTCTGTCAAAGAGTCATTTTCTTCTGCCTTTGTGCCAAAAAAGTTTTCTTGGGCTGTGAGTCTGCTGTATTTGCATGTGTGGCCCAGAGGCCTCATACAGTCTCAGCTGGATAGGTCCCTTGGAAAGGGAAATAGCTAACATATCACATTTTATGATGAGGCTGCCAGATTGTTGTTCCCCTATATACACTTCCTAGTTGTTCTGCATGAGGGACTCCCTAGGGTGAACGTGAAAGATAAATGAAGTGTTGAGGGGAATAATAATTTTACACAAGGTGAAAGGATAAAGGAATAGTGAAAAACATTCCTGCTTAGCCACAGGATAAGTCATATTAATTAGTCTGCATATGACAACTCCACAAGTGGAAATGAAATTTATGAAAAGAAAACCATAAAATGGATACACCTCATAGATAAATATCACTTGAATGCTACACTTCACAGCTTTCCCACATTGTATAAAATTGCTTCATTATTCATGACCTTATTAAAACACATTATAGATACACTTGGATATGAATTCTAAATACTTAATCTCAGTATGCTCTGTGTATTTGAAAATATAATGAAAGATCCATTTTTACCATTTCAGATTTAGACATTTGCTTTACAGTGACAAATTGTGAAAGGAAATCGTCTTCTATGGTTCATTTGGTTAAATACCTATGAGTCAAGTCTAGCCCACAGTAATGTAAAGAGGCAGTGATGTGCATAATTTAAAAAGCGTGAATACACATTTGCTTCTGGAATATGCCTTAAGTATTTTCTGCATGTTCACCTTCTGAATTTTGTTTGGCTTAAGATATTAATAAATTTTGTATTTATTAGTATACCCCGGCTAGTGGCCAGGAAGGTCAGATCAGCCATGAAGCAATAACTTGTTAGTGTAGGACTCTATTCAGCATTAAATATACGATATAGAGAATTCAGATATGGATAAAGAAGACTTGATAGAATATTAAAAGCCTCCCCATTTCCATGAGATAAAAACATGTTTTTCACATCGTTATGATTTTGAATGTGACAGGCAAGACATAATTCTTTTTCTGAGTCTCATACATTATATTAGGATTAAGTTACTTGTATATACTTAGATATATCATCTCAATTATTATTGTAGGAAAATACAGTACTTATGGTTTTGACTTTTTGAAAATACTCATACCAAAAAAGTAAATTTCTTTCCCTTTTTTATTGCCCTCAGTGTTCTGAGTAGTTTTTCTTACATTGTGGGATAAAAACCCTATAATGTAAAAGTTATCATGTTAATATTTTTAAAACCATGTACTTTAGTAGTGTTCTGTCCATTAGTTTTCAAAATGAATAAAATATAAAAAATTTTTCATAAATCATCTAGATTCTAGTATAAATTATTTGAGCTGGGCGATAGTATAGCCGTTGTACACAGCTGGGTTCAATTCTAAGATGACCTGGTACCCTTAGCACTGCAGGGCCGTACCAGCATCACATCCTCAGGTCTTTGCATTCAATCAATGACCCAGTTGACTGAGCATCACTACTGTAAGGACTATAAGGCAAATGGGTCTTATGACTGCCTCGTAGGAGGTTCCTTTCCCTTCAAAAGGAAGAGGGGAGAAAATAGGCATGGGATTACTTTGTTTATGTACTTTTAAGGGGAGTTGGGCAATCCTAGCAATTCTCAGAGTATTATCAGAATTAACGTATCCCTGGCTTCCGTTCTCAGGAATTATTCCTGGGAGTTCTATTGGGACCATATGTGATACCTATGATGTAACCAGGGTCAGCAACAGCAGGAATGCCACGCAGTCTAGTTGCCGTCATGTGTTTTTTTTTCCAGAAATGACACTTTTTTAGAATTTTCTGGACAGTTCAAGCTTCTTTAATCAATGTGTTTTTTACTATTTATATATTGATCTTAAATAATTCATGTAAATTATTTTTATCAGTAAAAAGGATGATATTTATTGATGTGCTCATATCAGCAATGTTTCTCTTGTATGAGGAAAAGAGACAATATGAAATAGAAATAATCTCCCCACCCCCAAGGATAATGTGGAATGCAAACTTTCCATAAGTAATAGTGCGTAAATTACTGTTAGCAACCCAAGGATCGAGTACCTTACTCATTCTTTTCAAAAGTATTTTCTTTGATTTGTATATCTCACTTATGCTATTAAACAGAGAGAGATAGAGAGAGAAAAAGAGAGAGGAGAGAGAGAGAGAGATAGGAAAAGTTCCTGCCATAGAGGCAGGCAGGGTTTTGAGGGGGTGGCATGGGAAACTGGGGACCTTGATGGTGGGAAATGTGCACTGGTGGAGGGATGGGTGCTGCTCTCCACTAGTATATATATATATATATATATATATATATTTACATATATATATTTAGAGTAATATGTACAGTTGTTTTGAATTTGCAGAAAAACTTGTCAACAAAACAATTATTACAGTTATAGCTGGGGAGACAATTTTTATTTCATAGGTATGTCCTTTGGGGGCTAGGGAGAGGCTTTTTGCAATACTAGGTCAACAGGGCATGAAGGATATATTGCCTACAGTGACCTACAGTGTCAGTGATTTTTCAGACCACCCCACAGTGCGTGGAGGTCTCCAGGGCAGTACCTGTTGATGATGTGATGGTCAGTGGATAATCTGATGCCGGTATCACAGCAGGGTTGATCACATGCACGGCGCCTGCCTACGCCATACTCTCTCTCTGGCCACTAAGTCAATTCATTTTTACTATATCTTTTTTCATTAATTCATTTAAAATAGGTACTTCACATATGTAATATTAGTTTCAAAATGAAAGCAAAAGTATATGCAATTTTATGGGTGTCGTTCTATTTTCTCTGTGCTACTGCTTGTCCTTGTTATGTACCTTTAGTATTTTACATACCAAATTATCATAGCAAAGGCATTACCTATAGTTATATGCATTAATCTATATGTTTCTGCACTAATGATTGTGTTTCTGCCCTAATGATTGCTAGGTGTGGCCCCCAAATCTGAAACCAAAACTCTGAATCCAAACCAAACAAAAAATACATTTCCCCTACTGATCAAACATGTATGTGATTTATAATTTTATTATTAAAATTATAATAATAAAATTCTTAAATATGTCTTTTTATAACTGATAATCACATTTTATATATTCCTGAAACTAGTAATACACAATAGAATATTCTATGAATTATAACTTATTATTAATAAAATAAATAAAAACAAATAAATAAATAAAAATAAAAAATAAAATAATAAAATAAAAATATAACATTAACATGATGACTAGCAATGTATATCTCCTCCTTTCCCATGTACATTGGAATTCCTGTTTCAATAAAATGAACACATTTACAATAAAGTATTATTTGCATTAAAGCATAATGTTTAATAAAAATAGAGTCATTAGGATGATGATAAAGTCAGAGATGTGTAAGGTGTTTATGAGAACCATAACTTCTACTCTGGGAAGACTTAAAGATATTTAAGGGGAGAAAAATAAACCTTGGAGTGAATAATTAACTCAAATTAAAAATTTTACAAAAGGAATAGAATAGCAGTGAAAATGATGTCGAAGTCTCATTCATTAATACACTATGAACTTTCTGAATACCTTATTGCCTAGAAGATTTGTGAAAATACTGTAGGAAACACATCAGACAAAATTTCCTGCATTCTTAGGGTTTCTTTACCTATGATCAAAACTAGTATTTAGAACAACTTGATTCTAAGAAAACCTTCAAAACATATTCACTATATTAATGAGGCAAATCACTTCACCTATGTCTAACCTCACTTTCAAACCTGAGATTTATTCTAATTATCTCACACAATGTTGCAATAAAAACAGATAATGATTATAAAAGTTCTATACAAAGCCTATAAAATTATATCAAAGTAACTCATTTTGCATTATCTATTTTAATTCTGTAGGTCATAGCTTAATGAAATATTATGAATTCTTACCCATGTTAGTAATTTAAGTTAATATAATTAAGTCAAAATGTCTAGCTGAATGACCTCAAAATAACCTAGCAGCAAGATCCACTATAAAATGCACTATCAATTGCTCTCTCTGCACCACCAAAGTGTAACATGGTTATGGCAGATCAGACCAGAACATCTCAATTAACTGGGTAATATCTACATACCTAAATAATACTACCTAGAGAAGTGCTTAAAATAATACTTTCCATTTAAAATTATGCCTTTTTTGGCTTAATTTTCTTTTTTAAGTGAAATCTTAGTCAAAGGGAATTGTAGTGATCATCTTCTTTACCTGTTTATTATGGCCTCATATATATGAAACTCATATTTCATGTTTGATGATATAATTTTGCTTATTGCTCAATGTTGCCTAATTTATTTGTCAATGAAATATTTTTGAACTTTAAAAATATTTAAAGTTTAGATATTTTTGTTTTCATTCTCTGTCTGTTGCCATACTCTTCCTATCTTTATTTGTATGACAATAAAGTAGGCATTCTTTAAAGAAATCAGTTCATTGAACATTACTGTTTGTTTTATTATAGATTTTCTCTTTACTGTAATGAATTCTAATATTTTACTATACCTACATTATCAAACTTTCCCTAATATTAAAAAATTCTATCAGTACTAGTATAAGAGTAATGATGCATTTATTAGATAATAATATATACCTACATGAAAAAAATCTGCAAGACTACACATCTTGATTACAACTGAGAAAGGAAAGATTAGCATGCAAATCTTTATGTCCACCACTAATTAGTTAAGAGCACTTTAAGAGTTCCTTAACAATTCTAAGTTCCTCTTTTTAACATTTAAATGAAGGGTTAGTATTAATCTATCTTTAAGATCTTTTCCTTAGGTCAATAAGTTTATGAAATAACTTATTTTAACAGTAGGTGAATTCCTATTTAGTAAGAAAAAACTTCATTAATGTGATTAGATAGCTTATTACTTTTTGTCATTAGTATCAAATCTTCTAACCAAATTCACTTTTGAGAAATTGTAGCTTACAACTTTGTAGTATTACTAAGCAATACTAGCTATACAGAACACATCAGAGCAGCCATTTAAAGGAAATTCTATTCACCATTGTAATACACGCATGACTTGCATTTAAGTGTTGCTTCATTAAACTGTCTAGACATTGTGCAAAGAAGTCTAACACTTTGGGGTGTAAAGTTCTTCTAATTCAAATTGGGATTTACTATTCAGAATTTGAAATTTAAAATCAACCAACAACTATTCAGATAGCTGAAGGCATAGAGATAACATAGTGACCCAATTCTCTCCCTCTGCATCAACATGTCCTTTTCATTTTTATGCTCCCTATATTCCTCTCTGCTTGAGCTTGCTCACTGTGTCCCTTTGCTTATTAGTTATTGATTTATCAGGTCTTATCAGTACCTTTCAGGATCCTTCTGTTTGTCTCCCTCTTACCAAGATGCTGCACTCTTGATTTCTCCTTATTGTCTATGTTGCCACACTCTTCTTTATTTTGATGTCCTTCTACCAATATTTTCTTTTCTCATTCAGCTGGTGTCTGAATTTAGTTTCTATTTCAATTTTGCCTGTTTGTGGTCTGCACTGTACAAACTTATTCATGACAATCTATGATGGCTGATACTTTTATTCATTGTTTTGAGCATTAATATTTATTGTTCCTCTGCTATGCACTATAAGACTTTTTCTGACTCCATTAGGATGAAATATTAGAGTACCAAGTATAATTTAAGAATAAACTAAGAGAGTATTTTATCATGCCACTTGTCAAAACAGTGAAATAATTCATAGTTATTTATGTAACCAAAAGTAAAAACACAACTAAATGCTGTTAAAAAATATCACTGTACTTGGTCATATCTACCTGAATGATGCAGGACCCTTGTATACAGTTTTAAATATTATATTAAACAATATATAAACTATATATATATATAATATATATATATATATTCACACAAATTAATCATATTCACATCTATGTGAATAACTAAGTTCTTGTATTTACTATAGCGGACCTAGGTCTATATGTCCTGGTAAATACAACATTCATTAATATGACTTGAGAGTTTATTTTCATGGTGAGCCTAAAAAATACTGCTATATACCTGGCTAACCTGGATTTCATCTCTGGCACTGCATAGGGTCTCCTGAGCTCAGTCAGGAGTAAACCCTGAGTCCACTGGGCTCCCAGACAAAACACAAAACAACAAACATACAAGACATATAGTCAGTCAATTGTTAGCGTCACTATACATAATGGTCGGGCTAAACATAAAGGCATTAAAAAAATGTTGTAAAAACATGAATAGAAGTTGAAGGCCTGATCATACGGAGAATATTATAATCTGGCTAAATTTCTTCAGCCAGATTTCATTTCCGAAGAGTCTTGAAAATATTGTTACTGCTTAAGTTGCTTAAAACTCTACATATCTAAAGTTTTAAGACAAACATAGCTCAGAGAATTTTCTTTTAAAGATGAACCACACTTGAGTTGATCTTAAAAGGTGTAAAAGACTCACCACTAAAGTGAGACAAATATTTTGATTAGAAGAAAATATTATTTCATTTCTTGTGTTTCACCTGAGTAAGAACACTATATTTTTTAAAAATGAAATAGCTTATCCATTTAGAAACAGAGCTAGATTTCTTTTCCTCACTTTTTATCTGTGAAATGAAAACTATCTGGCTGTTTGTATAATCTTAAGAAAGTTCTTTCCCTGAATATTGTAGATAAAATCAATGAGAATCTGAGAACATATAATACATATGCAAATATGAATTGAGAGAGAAAACAAATCACTATAACAAACTGAAAGATGTACGCCTAATTTAAATAAGTCACAACCAACAATATCACTAGTAGAGTAATTATTTAAAAATCTATCAGCAGATAAAAGAGCAAACCGAAAGGAGAGAAGAAATGGAGGGCAGGCACACACAGTGGAGAGGAAGGATTCCAAGGTCACAGAATAATTTTTTTTGCTTTAATGTTTTTAAAGTTTTCTTTCATTGCTCATTGAAGAAAAGTCACTTATTGAGTAACATTATATGGATCATTTAGGGTTTGGGGAAGAAAATCTTGGGTCGGTTGTCATTTAGAAATATTTGGGCTGCAAAAAAATTTCAGTACATCTCAGTTTAATTTCCTCTAGCCACATTTTCATTCTTCCAAAGTGATTTCATGGTCCAGATCTGCACAAAAGCTCCATTCTGGTGGCAGATGCTATATGATCCTATATAGTTTTTCACTTCACTAAATGTGAGGGCCTCCAAGTCTTCCTATAAGAAAGGGAAATGGAACTAGTTAAGTATCCAATGAGTTCATGGCTTTATACCAAAAAAGAAATCTTAACACTGAACACAAACTGAGTATTAGCATGCCATTGATCATGTGGACCCCATTGGATACATTACCCTATGTCACCATGCACTCTGACACATGGCCGGAAGATAGGAAGACGATATAGCAATGTGCCCCTAGGTTATAGTTATGTCCAATCTCTTCATTTTGTGTGAGGACTGAAACTACTTCTAACTTTGATGTTTTACTAAACCAATTTCCTGAGTCATTTAACAACACATAACAAATGCCTTCCGAATGCTGATCATTTCAGTAGGCACACAGAGAGATTAAGACAGATATAGGACATTAAAAGAAATGTTCACAGAGAAGTAGAATAGCATCATTGATAGAGGAAACCAAGCAACACCTAAAATAGAGTAACTGTGGATCTAATTAACAGATATTCTATTTTTATCACTGTCCAGCTAACAGGGCTAAACTAAGCTGGTCTTAGTCTTTTTTAAAAATATATTTTATTATATCACCATGAGATAAACAATTACAAAAATGTTAATGTTTGGGTTTCAGCCATACAGTGTTCCAGCACCCATCCCTTCACCAGTGCCCATTTCCCACCACCAATGTCCCCAATTCCCTCTCCTCCTCCCCTAGCCTTCCTCTATGGCAGGTTCTTTATGTCTTTTCTCTCTTACTCTCTCTCTTTCTCTCTCACTCACTCTTTCTTTCTTCCTTCTCTTACATATTGGGGATTGTAATACATATACTTAGAGGTTATCATGTGTATCTTTTGGCCTGTATTTAATGCTAAGTTCTATCTGGTAATAGCACTTTCGACAATTATAGGCACACTGTTCCCTCCTTTGTCTTACCTAACCTCTGATCCCACACGTTTATGGTAATTTCCACTTTTGACACTAGTCTTATATATTAGACAGGAAAATCCAGCAAACACAACATGAAAGTTTATAAGAAATACCACAAAAAGTTATTTTTAGTCAAAGATTTATTAGTAAAAGGGACGAGGATTAAACACACAAGTAACTTCTGGAGAAAACTTCTGGAGAAAAACTTCTGGAGAAAGCCTAGCTCTTAAGCAGAAGTAGTCTTAATTTCAAAGGATAGGACCTGTTTTCTGACAGTAGTTACTAGTAAATGGAACTTAGCACTGTGATGAAGTTACTTATTCAATTTTTTATTATGTGCACATCCCTCTATTTTAGGAAATTCATACATTTTCTGCAAATAAACACAGTCTAGAAAAGATGCTGTCACCTTGACCAAACACAACATTTTCACTAGTGAATGATTTGCTTTTAAATATTTTAGGATAACATATTTACCTTTATGCAATTATCAGATTTTACTCAGTAATATAGTTTTGTAGAATGTCTGAAATGGAGTTAGCAAGATACTATCTTTTTTTTAAAGTCACTAGAACTTAAACAGAAATGTTTATAAATTAAATAGGTTTCATATCTCAGCTACCTAACCTTTATTTAGAGAAAGTTTCGGATCACTTCCAGTGGTCATCAGAACTTACTCCTCGCTCTGTATTTAAGGGTCACTCCTGATGGTGTTCGAGGAGCATATGAGATGAGTGAGGGTTCAACTCCTGTGAGATCAAACCTGGTTAGCTGTGTAAAGGCAAATACCCTTCTCAGTGTACTCTCTCAAGTGCCACACTCATATGGCATTCTTTCTTTTATATAATATTCTGAAATTGCCCTCCCCCCCTTTCGGTATTGAGTCACACCAGCTATGATGAGAACTTATTCTTCTGTGTTATGTGTTCTGTGTTCAGGCATCAGTCCTGATGGTGCACACAGGACCATATGTGGTGCTGGGAACCTGGGTTGGCTGCTTGCAAATCAAGAGAACTAACCAGCTGTACTCTCATTTGCTCCCAATTTTCTAAAATTTCTGTGCCAGTCTTTAAATATTCCCTAAATTTCTCAAATGTGGAAAGGTATCCTAAGAAATATCTTGTTTAGTTTCTATTTAAGTTAGCCAATTTTTAAATACATCTGGCTTTAAAAACGTATACATTTTCACTATAGTTCATTTTTTGAGAAGGGTCTTGGTAGTTCTAGGAAATAAATTTAGGGTACTATATTTCTTCCTTAATAATCAATCCTGAAACAGTTAATTATAACATACATAACTAATCCAATATTTAGATTATTATAAATATTAAGGTAAATTTTTTGAAAAATATTATTGACCTTTAAAGGAACTTTAAATTTCAATACATTGAATTTATTTACTCAACCAGAAATCTTTTATTGAAATTCACTATTTAGATAAAGTCAGACACACATGTGTAAAAGATAGCTTGTACAATTATATTTTTCTAGGTTAATAGTTTTGAGAAATACATGGTAGTTTTCAATGTTCTATGATGAAGTTAACTTTTATGGTATATGTCTTATTCTATACTGATATTCAGAAACTGGCTTGTCATATAAAACTAATTTTTACATTTAACTGTAATTATGTTAATGTCACTCAAAAGTCAGAAATTGTACTTCCTATGGCTAATTTGTGTATACTTTACTTGGAAAAAATATTTTAATGTGGAATCAAAACAGATTTATAAGATAAACTCTTATTCTATAAAATATGACTATATATAGCTGTGTATATATACATATGTACAACTATATATATGCATATATATACAGCTATAGATATATTTGTCGCTCATTGAAGATTAAACTTTTTCATGGCATCTTATGTACATAAGATGTGAGGCAGAACCCACAACAAGCCGACGACCCCCCACCCACTCCATGGGCGCCGCCATTTTCCACATTGGACTTCCCTCTCATCAGAACCCACCCAGCCGACAGCCCACACAGCCCGGATCATCGACACCCACCCTGGAGCAGTTTCTTCCTCAATCCGCCCAGGTATGCTGGTCCAGAGACTCTCAGACATGGGGCAGAGCGGTTCCTTGCTCTCCCTGTGCCCAGCCGCTCATGAGGCACGGGAGGCATGGTGGGATCCAGCCTTGGCCCACCACCCGGCAGAACCCACAACAAGCCAGACGACCCCCACCACTCCATGGGCGCCGCCATTTTCCACATTGGACTTCCCTCTCCACCCAGCCGACCAGCCCATCACAGCCGCTCCGGTTCATCAATAAAGGCTTTATTTGAGGTGTTTATGAGTTGCCTCCCACGGCAAGCCTAGCAAGCTGCTCGTGTTGTATTTGATATGCCAAAGCCAGTAATAATTATATTAGATCATTCTCATGACCTAAATAATGGTTTGAGGCTCTTTATGTTCCTGTACCAAGCCGATGCCCTTGGCTCTACAGCATGTGACAGACATATTGAGATATTACTGGTGCCCGCTCTAGCAAATAGATGATTAACGGGAAGATCGTGATCGTGACGTGATCGTGATCTTATGTACAAAGACAGTACTATTACATCTGTAATAGGAAGAAATTGACAAATCTTATGAAAAATCATGCCTTAGTAAATGAGGAGTGCTGAGTGATGAAGTCATATTTATTATTACTGTGGAGTAAAAATTTTGTTACAAAACTTCTGGTACATAATAGAGAAAAAATGTGAGATTTGTGTTTTGCAAAATGTGATTCAGTTTTCTAGCTTTGAAATCTCAGCAGATCATTTAGCATGTTTGAAATCCAGCATTTTAATCTAAATTATGCTTTAAAGAATGAAAATTAGATTTATGGATCATGAATGTTAAAAAAAAATTTGGATATTTTAGGCTAATTTATAATGTACATAAATATAAAAAAGAGGGCCTAAATATTTAGTATAATAAAAAAGAAGTTAAACAGTTAAATTACTTTTTGGTTTTCTTTAAAATTACATAAAAATATATGCAAATATAAAGATGCATATAATATAGAAGATTTAAGACATTAAATATATGCTAAACATAATTTTTTATTATATAAAGTATAAAGTTTGGATATAGATTTCTTTTTTGAGAATGAGATCAATATACTTAATCTGGGGATATATTTGTGATATTAATAATGAAAGAATGAAGAACTTAAAGGGACACATCGTGTAAGGATACAGATAAAATGAAGAAGTACAAAAAGCAAATATCCAGAAGTATTTTAATTAGATTCTATTTCAATAATATTTTTGTTATATGAACTTAAACTAGACATCAAAATCCCAGCAGCAGTAGGACAAGTAAGTTCTGAGAGTTAGTCTTGTGAAGAAATGACAATGGGTGGTTTTTAAGGCTCTGTATTCGTAGGTAGATATGAAAGTGCTGTGCTTTTATTTCTTTCTTTTTTCATTATCTTTTATCTTTATGCTTCATAACACAGAACACTAGATATTCTTTCCAGGAAATTTTTATAATTGGATTTTTAAGTATCAAAAATAAAAAAAAAGAAAAATGCTTAGAAAAGTTTTAATAAGATTCATACTTTAAAAAGAAATATTCAACTCACTGATGCAATAATGCCATTAATGGTGTCTTATTTCATTTCATGTCATTGCATGGATATTAAACAGTGAGACTTTGAAGTTTTATCAGCCCATTGCATCTGGAAGGCATTTTTCCTGGGGTTCCCACATAGAAGTCCACTAAAGTCAGTGGGCGTCAGGTGCCCAGAGGAAAAGAGATTCAGACACTTGAAAAAAAATTTCCTGTTATCAATGTGATTTACACTAGACCCTAGATTAGGCTGTTCTCTAAAAAAAGGTGGGTGGGGGAAAAACTTGGTTAGAACTTTTGTTGGTTTGTCTCCAGGGTATCTGGATGGCACATGCCCTTTTGGAGTAACCATTCCAGGAGGACTACCTCATTTTATTTTTAAAGTGTGTGTTCTCCTTAGAGCCAACATTAGAGGATGAACATTAGTGGAGGAAGGGTTGGGCAGTGTGGGAGGGAACGGAGGAGAGCACTAGAATGGCAGCCCTGAATGAGCTGCTGCCATTCACAGAATCTGGGTAATTGGATGTACTGGGTCGACCAACAGTTGGAGAAATGAAACCCCTAGAACATCAATCAGATTCCATTTTAATTCTCTGAATAAGTAAATGAGCTATGTTGGTTATAAGAAATAGTCTTTCTCAACTCTCCTGCCCATGTATTCACTCTGCAGCTAATTTTAGTAACAACCAAATTCTCAAAAACTAGCATAAAACCTTTTCTTTCCTGACACACTTTTTAAGAATTTTCATTACCATTTTAGCCTGTTCTCTATGGGGAATAAACATTTACAAAACTATAAATCATTTAAATAAATGGAACTATATAACATTGATAACCACGATCTACTATGCCTTTTATATTTTTGATATATTTTTATGCAATACAACTATTTAATGAAAGGGTTTAAGAAGCCTATTGACATTTACTTTTTTTCTTGTCATATATTTATTAAGCCCGCATATAACATTCACATTAACATCAAATACATATAAAATATGAAATTGCTGGAGAGGAATGATGACATATTTTAGTACTTTGATGATGGCGCCAACATTTCATTTAGGATATTTATATATGTCATCTAAAAAGGACAATAAATTCCAGTGAAGGCTCAATATATTACATGACTTTTCATCAACACACTCCACAGGGTAGGCTAAAGCCACGAAGGGAAGGAAGAAATATCGCTGAATAATCAATCTTTGAGAACATTCGATGTTATTAAAAAGGATACATTTAAAATATCCATAAATCTTAAAAATGAATTGTGTCAGAAGTAGGGTGAGACATATGTGTAGAGATGAAAGTTATATACAAGACTTTCTATTTACTCATATTGAGATTATTTAGGTAAACAAAAATAGAAGAAAACAAATGGGAAGAAAACACATTAGTGATGCAAAGGGTTGCTACAAACTCCACCTGAGGAGGCAGAGAAATCTCTATGTGAAGCATTTATTAGTTTCCAGTGACTGCACTTGCTAGCTGGCACAGAATAATCTTCAGTATAGCCCAGATAAAATAAGGCAAACCTTGGTTTTAAGGATGAGTGAACTGACTAGATACATTTATTATTATTTGCTACTGAAAATCAGGAATTGCTTGTTTACATACATTTTTCCCTGTCCTGAGTTTGTATGGACTTTATGAGTCTCATATTTCTTCTCCACACACAAGAATTGACAAGAATCAATATGACAACACTAAGCTGATGTTGTTGTAAAGGCCCAGCAGTTAATGAGAACAATGTGGCAAATAAAGCTTAGTCCCAGATAGAGAGCAAGGGTGGAGTCACATAGTTCCCTCAGGAGTTTGAAGTACCTTGTAAAAAGGGTGGAGGTCCATGGCTGTGCCCTTTATTTGCAATAAAAGAAAACAAACTTTACTGTTTTCTAATCTTTGCTCTGTGGTATTTCAAAATAAGTCATATTGAAAGGAGACTCTAAGATCTAATTTATAAAATTACATATTAAAAGATGATCAGCTGATTCTGTGCTCTTTCAGCATTTTTTCTATTAGCATTTGTTCCATGCTTGGAGACAGGACAGGCAGATGTTACGGCCCACTCGAGAAACGATGATGAACGGGAAGATAGTGATATGATAGTGATTTGTTCCATGAACAAATTCAGAAAACCAAAAAGGATTTTATCTTCTACTACCAAAAAGGAGACCTCTTCTCCAAATCACTTCCATCAAAGCTGTTGTAGTATCTCTTTTTCCATACTTTATTAAGTAGTATCAGTGTGTAAGCATGTGTGTTTGAAGTTCTTTTATGTATATAATGAAGCACTAAGGGAAAACCATTCTACAAAATACATTGAGAAAATAACTCAGTAGAGTAGTGAGGCAGACTTGCAAATCTGCATATCTTTGCATTTCACATTAGTAGACTTCTCTCCCTCTTTTTTCCCTCCTCTTCCTTACTTACACGCTTACTTTCTCACCCCCCCATACTCACATACACTCACCACAACACACACACCTACACACCAACATACACACACAGTTCTTCTCTTTCAGGGAGAGGAAGGGTGAGTTTCTTCAGTATGAAAGCACTATTTACAAATGGGAATACAATCAGACCTAGAAAGATAATTATTTATTATCAGACTTAAAACCCCAAGAAACACACATATATCATTTTGATACCTCCACAAAGAGCAATATCATCTACTGTCCTGAGGATTGTTACAAAAATAATCTCCATCTGGAATTTAACCCTCAAGAAATTAAACACACAAGTTGGTTCATTAATTATCTAGTGACTAGTAAGAGGAACATCCAAATCCCAGCCCCAAACATGAGGGAACTTGGTGGGTAGTTTTCAGGTACATCTATTTTGAAATTGGCAATGGCCATGTCCTCAGAAGTTTATTTAAGGATGGTCTTAAGCATGCTAACAAAAACGCCCATAATTCCCTTTGTACTGTTTGTCTCACAGGCCGAATTTATCAAAGTGAAGACTGTTTCCATGGGGAGTTCACACTGAAGATATTTTAAGTATCTTTATTATTTTAGAGTACATTTAATCCAATGTCACTACATTCATGCATTTTTTCTCTGGTTTCTCTATAGAGTATTTCCTGTTTCAGTGCTATTTGTGTTTATAAGGAAAGGTTATCTTTCTGTGCCTGCACCTATATATTTTATTTTATTCTAGTTTTTGAACTAGGCACTCCATTGAGTCTTCATTTCATAATTCTCAGTAAAGGCCTTCCGAGAGCTAATCTCTTTGAATTGGGTCCTAGAACTCTGTGATGGCTATCATACTTTTCAGATAACTCATAAAGATAAAAATACTTCAAACATTTCACTCATCTTAAGAAATTTGAAGAACAGAATGTTCTAATTCTCATTTAATAAAAACCATAACCGTAAATGTATTTATTTTTCACCTGTTATGAATCAAATTAACCTACTAACTACATACAAAAGGTGTATGGGCCTCTAGAAAAGTGGTACTGGCCATTGGATGCTTATATCAGAAAAAAGAAATGAAATATTTTTTATATTATTTAGATAACAATGTCAATAACCAGTAACATAACTACCAGATGTTTCTTATATGTTAATGGGTTATTATCTTTAAATTGATAAATGCAATGTTTTAATGAAAAAAATTGAATAAGAATAGTCTATTTTAAAGTCCTCTGTTTTGGTTCTGGTTATAACACTAAACTTTGGCAGGGCAGTATTTATTATAAGAAACATATTTCATTCTCAAAGAGGTTTTATAATTCTGCAATTTGCTTTATTTCTATTTATCTTTTTATTACACCACTGTGAGATATACAATTACAAAGATGCTCCTATATAGTGTTCCAGCATTGGTCCTCCACCAGTGCCCCTTTCCCACCACCAATGTCCCCATATTACCTCTCACCTCCTCCAGCCTTCCTCTATAGCAGGCATTTTTCCTTTTCCTCTTTCTCTGTCTGTCTCTCTCTTTTTCCCTTTCTGTCTTAAATAAGTTTTTTATTTGTCTAGTAATTCAGAAGCAGAGGAAGAATGTGGTCTTCATACATAATGTCCAGATTCTTTTTTGTATCCTCGCTATTTTTTTTTATTTCACTCATGTTTAGAAGTTTGTGAAAGCAAAAAAAATAGAGTTCAAGTTATGGGAACTTAATTTGAGAACTCTCGTAATTCATCAAAATTTTGCACACATTTATTGGTGCTTACTACATGTTACAAAGTGTATTTTAATTATAATTAAGATAGACTTATTCACCTGTCTAAACTGTATGTTCCTTAAGGGTAGACACACTTCTTATTAATTTTTTGGCTCAGCAAATAAAGCAAATGATCAATATGGACTACTACGTAATAGATGTCTACTGAATAAAATTACACAGTATGCCCTGAATATTGACAAACTGTTTTTTCTCCAGTAAGCTTACAGAATGGAGCTACAAAGGTGGAATTTACTTAGATAACTTGTGTGGCAGAGGGGTTTAGGACACACCCAACAGTGCTCAGAGCGTCATTTCTGGCTCTCTGCTCTGTGGTCGGCTTGGTGATACTCAGGGGTCCATAGGTGGTTCTGGGGACCAAAATGGGTCTTCAGTGGGAAGGACAAGCATCTTACCTCCCTGTGCTCTTTGGCCCCAAAGAGTGGAATTACTAAGCACCAGTTTTCTAGCTAATAGCTGTAAGTCCCTAGTTGTGATAACTAATTGTCTCGCTGTCAGAGGATGTAGAAGTATAGTGGGAAAGGGTTGAAAAGCTACACTATTACTTCATGAGTAGTAGAGCAGTAAGTGGCATGTTTGGTATTCTGCAAAATACTTGTTCCATTATATTTTTAATAACTGGACCGATGTTCTTTAGTAGTTCACAGCACAGATCCTCATGCACAGTTCTTCAACACAGTTTCATGTTAAGACTCATCCAGTTACAGTATTATGTAGTAGAAGCTTTAAATATGTGGGATCTCAATATCTTCATAGTGAAAAAAAAAGTACAGCTTCATTTGGTAAGAAGGAGAATATTGGCAAACAAAGCAAAAAAATTCTAGTTAATCACAATTTTTAACCACTATCTAGTTGACATGTGCCTGCTGTGCTAATTGCTTCATTACTTAATTATGCAAAAATAATAGCATCCACAGCACACATACCCATGAAGCATTATTAAAATACAAAGAAACATGCTCTAGCCTCTTTAGTGCAAACATAAATATTTCATAATGAGAAACAGCACTGATTATATATTAGTAATGAGGATTTTTCAGCTAGCTGAGTTTTCCCTTTCAGTAAACCTGTTTAATGCTCTATACACTGGGTCCTCAGATGACTGTGCTTATGAATTTGCATTTTGAATTTGTCATCCCACAAAATGAGGTCTTAAGGATGATCTTATCTATTCATTTTCTAGCATATAACTCACCAACGTGTATTTGTTAAATATAAGTAAATAAGCAAAGGAATCAATCTGAAAATAAATCAATCAGATGAAACATCAGCGGTGAAATCAGAGGTGAGGTCTAGGAATAATTTTACTTAGAAAAAAGTCATTCTAGAGGAAAAGATCACAGCTATTTTCTAGAGTCTAACAACTGTCTGTCCAGAGGTGTTTTTTTTTTTTTTCTTTTTTGGGTCACACCCGCAATGCTCAGGGGTTACTCCTGGCTCTGCACTCAGGAATTACTCCTGGCAGTGCTCGGGAACTCATATGGCATGCCAGGGATCGAACCCGGGCCGGCATGGGCCGGCTGTGTGCAAGGCAAACGCCCTACCCGCTGGGCTATCACTCTGGCCCCAGAGGTGTGTTTTTTAAGTAAATATTTATCCTTGATCAAGGGAATTCTTATTGTTATTTGAAGGGCTCTTAGCTCATAACTTTATATATTTCTAAATGTCAATACTTTTAATTTCACTTGCTCAAGAAATGGATTTCCCCTTTTCACCCTAAAAATCAGAAACATTATTTTGTTTCTGCTACTATTCTCACCATATATATAATATATATATAAATATATATAGTATATATAAATCATATATATAATATAATATATATAATATATAAATTATATATATATATATATGGTGAGAATAGTAGCAGAAACAAAATAATGTTTCTGATTTTTTAGAAACATTATTCATACACATGTATATATGTATATATACATACACATATATATGTATATATATGTATGAATCTCAAACATGAATGTCTCTAAAATATGAATGGTTCAAAAATTCAAAAGTATACTTGAAGGGTAAAATATTTGCAATTATTGAAAACATTCTAGAGAAAGATTAGATAACCATGAATATACATTAAAATAAATTCTAAAATATCAGCAAATATTGTAATTCTGCCTTGGAAAAGCACTTATGTTCCTGAATATCTGTTTGAAAGAAGAAAACAAACATCATCTGATGATCTCTGCTGTCTTTTCAATTATTAATAATGCTCCTTTTCTTTATTTATCATTATTTGAATTGTTCTCACAATGTTCTAAGCACTGTGTTAGGACTCAGTGTTGAGAAAATAAAATAAAGGTACTGTCATTGTTCTTAAACCTTTATTAAATATTAGTATATAGTAGGCAAATTGGAGTAGGAATCATAACTAATACTCGGTCCTTCAGGTCATCTCAAGATGAAATACACTGATCCCTACCCAGTCAATTATACCTTATTGTATTTATACTTTAACTCATTTGTTTTCAGATCGTTTTTGAGAGTAACATATTTATGTGTGCATTACCCTAGACTCTATGATAAGAACTATTAACAAGACATACAAGGTTATGAAATAAGATGGGCTGGAATGATAGCACAGCAGGTAGGGCATTTGCCTTGCATGTGGCCGACCCGGGTTCCTTCCCAGGCATTCCATATGGTCCCCTGAGCACCACCAGGAGTAATTCCCAGTACAGAGGCAGGAGTAAGCCCTGAGCATTGCCAGGTGTGACCCAAAAAAGCAAAAAAAAAAAAAAAACCCTAGGAATCCATGACTATTTAGGAGGAGTGTAAAAGTAGTGATTCTCACTACTCAAACAATTTGGATGGGCAAGAAAAGGCCTATAAGAAAATGATATCTACAAGGATATATTGAAGAAGCAAAGTAGATGCAGTTAACAAGAAGCTTTTGATTGAAATCATTCAGGTCCTGAATCTTAGACCATTATGGATAAGAATGAGATGCAGATGGAGGAGGGGACTTTGTGTTATGTCCAAAGTCATGGGGTCCATCATAACTTTGGACATAACACAAAGATCTGTGGGAAGATATTTTCTTTTAGGGTTTTAAACAAGGTTATAGTGTTTCATTTTGCTACTTCTATTTCCCAGTAGATAGCAAAATTAAGAAAAGATTGTCAACCCAAAACATGAGGAGGCTTTACGAATCTGCTGCAGGTGATAAGTGGTGGTGGCAGCATCTACACAGAGAAGGGGAGGCTTTGACAGTTACTGGGTTTCAGTGAAGAGGCAGAGCTGATGGACAGGATGTGGCAAATGAAGGAGATTATAGTGAATTGCCGAATCCCAGACTGAGTATTCAGAGTACTGCATTACCAATTTTTGTTCTAGGCAACGTGGTGAATGGATTCAATTTAGAATGAACACATATTTGAGACATGTGACAAGGACATGGACAAGCGTTCTATGGAATTGTTAAATAACATGATCCAGTTCAATTTTAATGTGCTCATATCATGCTTTCTCACATGTATATATAAAGAAAAAATAACAAAAGAAGGGAATGGAAAAGTATTGAATGTAACAAGTTTTGAAATAAAGCAACCAGGCTGTTTGAAGGTATGTCTTGCCCGATAGGAGAATACTAGCCTAGAATTTTAAATTCCAAATTTTATCACTTGTATCACTTGTCTTCCTGGTATTCATCGATTTGAGCACCAGTAAATGTCTCCATTTGTCCCTGTTGAGTGCTAGTGTAGCCCTAGGGCATCTGCTCACTACAGGAACATGAAGAGCCTCCAACCGTTCCTTCAGGTCATGGGAATGAGGTCTAGCATTGTTACTGTTTTTGATGGTAATTTTATACTCTACCATAATAGCAATATTAACCTGTCTAAAATTAAAAGGTTTTACAGATGTTATTATTCATGTTGATATTTGGTAACATTTAGAAAGCTTATCTTCATAACCATATCCTTCATGTATTTAATTAAATGTTTTCTATATACTCAAATATCTTCAAAACACTTGCAGATGGTCATATTAGAAATCCTTGCTGTGTTGGCCAATTTAAAATTACACATTCTCTAAATTACACAAGAAGACATAAGATCGATCTTAGAAGTTTATTAACTATAATGTGAAATAAGCCATGCTGTAGGAAGAGATTACAAGCTTTCTCTGGAGTTTACCATGTATACTACAATTGTTGAAAACATGCATTATGGGATTGATTCTCTGGATGTAAATTAAATACTGGGCTCATAGCTTGAAAGTAATTTTTATAAAGTGCACAAACTATCTTAAATCAAGTTTCTTAACTATAAATAGGTAATAGTAACACTTAGCCAATTAAAAGTTTCTTTATTATTATTTTCCAGGAGGATTTTGACTGTTCATTCCAAAGTAGTGCTCAGGTGGTCTAGAGGCTCCAGCAGTGATTTCTGACCATATGGAATAGTGGTTTAATGTTCAGGCCCATACATCTGACTCCTGCTGTGCAGAGGATTATGTGGGCTAATTTGTGGTGCTTGTGGCCTTTATGGTTCTACCCTGTGATGCTCATGAACCATAGGGTGCTGGGTTAGAAGCAGGGTTGGCCACATGCAAGACATGAGTCTTAACTCCTGTACTGTCGGGCACGCCGCCAGGGTCCCCGACAGTGCCGGGAAGCGGAGTTCCCTTCTACCTCCGAAGCTGGCGAAGAATGGATGAAAACTCAGGAATCCGATGCAGTTTTAAAAGGCTTTACTTATCACAGGTTCAGGCATACAAATCAGCAAAATGAAAAGCTCGGTGCTTAGGATTCCAGGCTAGAACCCTAGCCACGTGTAGGCCAAGATGGCGGCCACCACGTGTAAAGGCCTTGTAAAAGGAGAAGACAAGACTTCCAAGAAGGGTGAGCGCTCACAAAGAGAGAGAGCCCACAAAGAAGCGCGGGAGAGAGGAAACAGGCTAGGTTTATACCCCTTGCAACTCAGACCTTCCTCCCACTGTTATGTAAAGCAGGCAGGGTCAAATGCCCTTAGATAATCCCTCCCTGCACCTCACCTAAGCCCTTTAGTATGCTAATGTTTTGAGCCAAGAAATGCCTGGAAATGCCTTTACAGGGTAGAGAAGGGGTTTCTGAGATGGCATGTCTCTGTACCAAAGACTAATACTAATGCCAGTTAAATATTTCTCCAAGCCTTCACAAGTCTCTTCTACTTTATTGTAGTTTTGTATTTTAGTCGCCTTTGAGTATATCAGGGAGCCATGCTTGTTTGCTTGGAAGCAAACTGCATTTCTCTCTGGTCTAATTACTTAGGGGTCCCTACGTGGCCAGGCTAATATGCTGGTAAGATCTAGCTAGTCCCACGATGATTGTGGTAGCATGGGAGAATATTTATACCAGCTAGTACAGCATACATGGTCATATAAACTGCCACATTTAGACTACCCCTTATCTACGAAGTGATTTGTAGGCGGCAATTCAGAGCAGATGCAGCGGCCCTTAGGAGTCCTGCAACACTGTGCTATCTGATTGACCCCATAATCTTAAAAATTAAATTCTACAGACTACTGGATAAAGAAACCATGGTACATCTACACAATGGAATATTATGTAGCTGTTAAGAAAAATGATGTTATGAAATTTGCCTATAAATGGATGGACATGGAGAGTATCATGAGTGAAATTAGTCAGAAGGAAAAAGACAGATATAGTAAATATTCATTTGTGGGATTTATATGTTACTTTTTGAGGGGGTCATAGCACAACTGACAGTGCTCAGGGCCTACTTCTGGAGCAGAGTTTGGAGGCTTTTCCTTGTGGAACTTGGGCAATTAAAAACAGGGCACCAAGGTGGCCTCCAGATCTTTGTGCTATACCTCCAGCCTCCGGCTTGTTATAGTTAAAGTGAAAATATGATTCCCTAACCTTCAGGGATAAGTGCAGCTGATTCACCTGAGAGATGACAAATGCTTGTTCTGATTATTTGGTCACATGTAAGACATGAGTCTTAACTCCTGTACTATCTGACTGAAACCAAGTTGTTCATGTTTTCTTAAAAATTAAATTCTAGGAGCTGGAGAGAGAGCATTCTGGAACTAGAGAGAGAGAGGTAGGATGCTTGCTTTGGCGCCCAGCCATGCTGGGCTTTATCCCATGACATTCTCTATGGCTCCCTGAGCACGACCAAGAGTAGTTACTAAGTGCTAGCCAAAAGTAACCCTTGAGCAACGCTGTATGTAATCCATCCTCAAAAGAATTAAATTCCATTATCCTAAAAACAAAAGTTTTAAGTTAAATTAAATTCTTTAGATTTTTAGGCCACACCAGGTACTGCTCAGGGACTATTCCTGACTTTGTATTCAGGGATCACTCCTGGGAGTGCTCATGGACTATATGTATTGCTGGAGATTGGGTGGGAATCAGCACATACATACAAGATAGCAAGATAAACATCTTAATTGCATACTATCCCTCGGGTCCCCATTATGTAACTTTTAAAATAGAGTTAAATATGATACTGAAGTTTGGGCCATTACTATCTGGCTGGGCCAGATATTTATCTTTGTTTCGCATGAAAGTGTCTGCCTTTTCCTTCAAAATGTTTTTTGCTATTCTTGACCATCTATTGTGAGCCTTACTCTTGGTTTCTTTCTATAAAACTATGTTTTAGATTCAGGTCAAGTCTCCGTATGTGGTCTATGCTTGAAAAGTGATTTTCTCTGCATTAATAAATAGCTTCCCCAAATGGACTAATCTCTTTAGTGCTGCCTGCAAAGCTTTCCTAAAAAGGAAACTTTATAACTAGTAGCATTGCTCTACTTTAAGCAAAGCTGGTGAAAGGGCAAGGGATTATTATAAGAGCAATGGTAAACAAATTGGCAATTAACATAAAATATAAGATGTTCTTTATAAATGAGCTTATCAAATGTGTATTTATTTACTTATTATTTGCTTTATGGGTGACACCTGACAATGCTTATGGGTTATTTCTGGCTCTGCACTCAGGAATTACCCCTAGTGGTGGAGGAGACCATATGAGAAGCCGGGGATCTCTGGTCAGTTGCATGCAAGACAAATGCCTTATCTACTGTACTATCACTGCAGCTCCAAGACAGAGGGTCTTAAACACACATCCTCAGTTCCTCTTTCCTTTCAGTAGGGACATTTCTTTGAATAGTTGAAATGGTAATAATCAAGACTTTACCTATAATACAATATCAAGACTTTATCTATAATACAATGGATAATTGATCTATAGCAGTGCAGTTACCAATGGAATTAATTTTCTTATAGTTCAATAGTGTAAGGAATGCTGTAGATTTTAGTCTCTTCTGTTAAAACTGGTGATTCAACCTAGTTTAGTAGGGAAGTGAGTTCTTGACAATCATGGAAGATTCTCTGTAAAATATTTAGATACCCAACAGGTAGAAGAAGGACATGGAACCCTTCTAGGTTCAACACCTTAAAACATAACAAAACACGACATTGACACCAACTCTTCACTACACTATTTGGGGCAAGCTACCTAAACTCTTTACGCTCATTTTTTTCACCTATATTAAAGATAAATGAATATGCCATAGTGTTGGAAGAGTTCATATATGCAGTATGTATATTAAAGGGCAATACGTCATTACCATTTAGTCAAATAAAATGAAAAAGGATGGAATGAGAAATTTCGATCAAATTCTTAAAATTTTCTCATCTTTTAAAGCAAAAAGTAAAGATTTCTACATGTTAATAGTAAATGGCAGTGTCCGCATTTTTCTCTCTCCTCTAAGTAACTCCAGAGAGAAGCATTTTTCTTATATGACTTATGCACTTTACCTCTCTAAAGACAATAGTAATTGGAACTTACAGGTTGATGTCTGGTTTTAATTTTTTATTTATTTGAACTACTTTCAAACTTTTAGATGCAAGGTATATAGGAATAAAAGATGGATTTATTTTTTGAAATATGTCTTTGTTTGCTACTGTTCAGCATGTGTACATGTACACTGCTGAAATTACATCCTAATGACAGCAAATTGCAGTGATATGAGATATTCTCTAGCATCCCCACAGCTTTTTTTTTTAAAGAAATAGAAAACTGGGTGACTTTAATAGTGATGTTGCAGTATGAATACAATTTGCTGGAATTGCTCTTTTCTAATCATTTAGAAACCATGTTACATCCAGAACAGGTTATAAAAATATATAGAAGTCCATTTGTCCTCTAAGACAATTGAGGTCTTATTTAGAATAATGACAAGAACTTGAAATCGAGTTTGGAGTTGCGACATGAGTGGAGACAATGTTCTAATAACCTCATTTTGAGAAGTCACAACAAGCTGAATCCATGAATAAAATGAGGACAACGATTACTGCATAGGGTACCTTTCATCATAATCTTTAACTCCCACTCCCAGTAGAAATATTTTAATGTAGAGTATGTATGCTTGTAGAGTATGTAATAAAGCTAATAATCCTGTTTTCTAGGTTAAATTGAGAATTGTAAGCTCTTTGTACTTGAAAATCCTATTATGAGTTGATAAAATAATTCATATCTAACTAAAATTATTTTCTATACTTTATTTGTCTATATATGAAAGCATGTTTATGCAATGTTCAAATAATAGTCATTCCTTTCCTATGACATTCAGAAATCTAATTACAAAATACTCTGTTTTAGAAAGTATTGCATTGACTAGAACATACAATTTTAATTCCCATTAGAAAAAAATTCTAGTGTTGATTTTTCTGAAAATCCTGAAAAATTAAAAAAAGGAAATGCTCGTATAAAAGCTTGCATATTTAATGTGGACTTTCAAATTTGCAGTATTTTAAGCCTTTGCAGAATAATGAGTTTTGATAACTTTAGGCACTTAGTTTTGATTTTATAAGTCACTAAACCTCAAAAGGAAATGCAGTGATTATGTGGATGTTGGACTTCTTCATGTGGTGTATTCATTATTTCAGTTATAGACAAATAGAGCAGCTTTTTCAGTTAAAGAGCTTGTTAGATAATGACAACATATAAAGTTTTAAAGGAATTACTTAAACTTGAAAAAGCAGCATTTTTATTACACCTTATGTTTGATAAAATGCCTTCCAAATGAAGAAAGGATCAAAATAATACCTCAATAAAAATTTCAGGCATTTCTCAAGATGATTGGTATTCATTCCCTTTTCTATCAACAGTTTTTGGAGCAGTTGTTTTAGAAGTACATCTAATCTCTTTTAAACTGCAGCTCCTTAAGGCTGATGTGATCACTAAACCAAAGATTTTCTAATTTACAGATTTAGTTAGCAGATGTAGTTAGCACTGTTCTCATAACATTAGCAAGCATATATACCTAATTTTAATTTCTTCCTTAAAATATTGTTGTAATCTGCTTCTGGCAAGAATAATTTTCATATTAACACAACATCAAATAAAACGCACAACTTTAACTTAGATATTTTAAAACACATGTGATTTATTTTAGAAAACCATAATGTGAAAAGTATATGACTTAAATGTCTTTAAATGAGACACCACAATTCTCATTACTGCATTAGTTTGGAAATTCCTTAATGGTACAATGCAATAAGAAGAAATTTTATTAGTATAATATGAACATTTTTATTTACTTTGTTTTCCTAATGGCTTTTTAATAAAAATGTTTATAGCACGCTGTTAGGAAATAAACATAGCTGAACTTGTGCTAGGAGGGTTTCCATAGGATTCATGTCTGCAGTAACGAACCTGACTGAAACACAGATGAATCTTTTCTGTGTCTAGAGTGATGAAAATTAAGTTTGAATAGTTTGAAGGAAAGGAAAGCATGCATTTTAACAAAATACAGCAGCGTTTTTGTTTCTTCAAATTACTGCACTTGAGTTAAGATTATGTGCCACATTTCCTCTTTTAAGGTCAGTACAGTTCCTAGATCATTTCCAAAATGTTAATTTGTATTGTCCAGAGTAACTGTCTCAGAATATTGAGGTCAATAATGTTGGGGTCTGCAATACCATTATGAAAGTGACCTGCTAATTGCCTATGTATACAGGATACAAAGTTGAGTACTGTGAGACAACTAATTGCCTTTTGGGAACTTCCCCTTAGTGTCAGGATACTGAGATTGTGTGTTCATCATTCCTTCCTTAAATGTCAACAATTATGTGATTTTCTTTTGGTACACTTGCTCATAGGTCTTTAATTATGTTGTCCATAACAATGACTCTCAAATTTATAACTTCAAACCTAACTTCTCCCTTGATCTCCAGGTTCATATGTCTGATTTCCTATTAACATTTCTACTTAGATGCTCAACTGACAATTCAATCTTCTAAAGTCCAAAACTAAACAATTGCCACCCATCTGTTTCATAACAGTTCTCTTACTTATGTTGTTCAGAACAGAAAGTTAAGAATCAACCCTCACTCCTCTTTCAAACAACGTTCCATCTAGTAACTCCCAAATAAATGCAGAACCTCCCAAATATTTACATATCTCACCAAGTTTAGGCAGCTACCCACCCAATGTAATTTAATATAACTTTCACTTGTAATATTGTAAAAAGCTGTCTAAATAAAGCACTTTTCACCTTAACCATAGTCTTTATTAAGTAGGCAAAGCTATTTATTTAAAGGACAATTCTGATTAATTTCCACTTTATTCAAAGTAAAGGTCTTTCACTTAGTTTGCAAAATCTACATCACTTTGCATCCTCTCCTCCAACCTCAGTTCATCCTTGCTTACTATGGACCCATTGTCCAAGGATTTTTTTTGTGATACTCATACAAATTGATGACCTTTTCATTTCATTTTCAAAGTCTTTATTTAAGACATTCCTTAATTAATTGCTTATTCAAGAATTCCTCCATGAGTTCCTTATCACTCACTTCCTTATCCTGACCATTTCTTTTCTTAAAAGCTTCATTGTATTACTAATCACTTGTATCACTTGTCTTCCCGTTGTTCATGGATGTGCTCAAACGGGCACCAGTAACTTCTCCATACGTCCTGTCACGTGCTAGTGTAGCCCAAGGGCATCTGCTTGTTACAGGAACATGAAGATCCTCAAACCATTCCTTCAGGTCATGGGAATGAGGTCTATATTGTTACTGGTTTTTGGCATATCAAATAAGACACAGGTAGCTTGCCAGGCTCTGCCGTGTAGGTGGTATTTAGAGCCATGAGCTAAATGGTGCCGGAGTTGGAAACAGACAAGGAACTCAGCATTCCCTGGCAAATTCTCGGATAGCAGCATCCTGTGTTGGAGGACAGGTTTAGCTAACCTGGGAGTTTTGTTGTTTTGCCCACTCCCAGCTTAATCTATTTAAGTCAAGGTTCATTCTAATGAGACCTCTCTTCTATGTAAACACTGCTAGAGGGTGTGGCTGTTACAGAAGTCACCTTGATTGAATAACTTCTGACTTATACATCTACTAAGACTTCTATGTTTTCTAGATTGGGCACAGCTCCTCTTTATACCCACTGCACCCAGCGTGGGACAGTTAGAATTTACCAGGAGACTACCACCCTGGCTACACTGAGACTATAGGAAGACTATAGGAAGGATCATACTAGTTTGCTCTAAGCAGGCGAGTGTGACACTTTCAGTACACAAGAACAAGATACTCAGAATCACCCTGGTGCAGATAATAATAAGAAGGACCTTGTGGGTACCATCTAGATTACATTAAGCTCATGAAGTTAAGATGTATTACTTTATACCAGCCCCCTCTCTCCAGTGTTTTACATAAGAGATAATCTTGGTAGAAAGGATTAGACCTTGGCATAACCTTTGTTTATACCTGCAATAGGGTGTGGCACTACACTCTGTTTAGAGTTCTTTGTTGACATGACCCTCCCGGTTGGATTACTTTGGTATATATAAGGGGACTGACTTGAGGCCCCTTCACCTTTTGCCTTTTGGGCCTTTTGGCTTTTGGCTTTTTGCTCTTTGGCCTTTTTGCTCCTTCTGGGTAGGACTCAGCTCGGGTGAGATCCTCTCTCTTTGGTGGGAGGCTTAGGCTCTTTTGTATGGTCTTAAGTCCGTACCAGAGCTAAAGTTTGTGTTTCATTATATTGGAGTGCTGTGGAAGAGCTTTTGTACTATTAAAAGTCTTTTTTGGAACTGCACCGACTCGTGAGTTTTCATCTGTTCTCCCGGCATCCTTGGAGGTAGAAGAGAACTTCTGTCCTGACACTGTCGGGGACCCCAGCGGCCGTTCCCGACAATCCTGTATTTTGGGAATATAGTCAAGACCCTGAGGGTTCCCCCATGGCAAGACCCACCTGCTCAACTCTGCATCCTTGGAACGGTGCATGTTCCTATGACTCTGCAAGCCCAGACACGAATGCAGAGGCTCTGATGTGTGTCTCAATGCAGCTCTTGTTGGCTCTGTACCTGCCCCCTGGAGAATTGGTTTTCCTTTCTCAACTCTTTCAAGAGGCTTTTCTCTGAAGTGCCCATTCAAGTCTGGGTTTCCATACTAACTAATTTGAAAGAGGGGTGAGGGATGATTAACTGAGGTGGATTGTGTGAGTGTATGTATGGGCGAATATTTGCCAAGCAAGGAAATGGGGGGGCTCCATTGAGCAGACGCGCCAGTGGATGGCTGCCAACCCATGAGATAAAGAAAAGAGCCAGACGCGGGTATGGAAACCCAGACTTGTATTACTAATAAGATATTTATTTTCTTAACCCTGTTACTAAATTATACTTTCTATTTCTGGGATTTTGCCTTATTTGCTGTGGTTTCATATCATATAAGACACATAACAACCTCTGTTGCCACCACCTCCACCATCATAGTCTCCTCTTTCACCAGTTTCCACCATAGAATGTTTCCGCAACTGTTGGGGAAAACTAGTTGGGAAACTAGTTTGGTCATTTGAGGCTAGGATGATGAACCTGACCTAATACTGTAAATAGGGGCCCCAGGAGAACATTCAGGGAACTTTATGAGGGAGAGAGCTGCGGGCCCCTGGTGCCTAGGCATAAGGCTAGCACCTTGGCCATGGGGCCCCTGGTGCCTGGGCTGGAAAGCCAGGAGCTTCTCCTCCCTGGTGCTGGCTCTCTGGTGCCTAGGCCCAAAGACCAGCATCAGAGCCATAAGGCCTGGTGCCTGAGTTTGAGGGTTAGCACCAAGGCCGCAGGAATACAGGGCAACAGGGCAACAGGGCAACAGAAACAAACTTCAGAGAAACAAAGACATTGATTAGGGACACTTCAGAGATTAGGGAAACTTCAGAGAAACAAAGACATTGATCAGAGAAACAGAGGCAACAGGCCAAAACAATGAAACAGGGAAAGAGTCAGGGACTGAAGAGAAAAGCCCTGAACAAAAAGGACCTAAGAAAAGAGATCCTGAAAAGGGGGCCCCGGGGGCCCAAAGGTGACGCTCTGAACAAAGACCTCCAGAAGACAAAAAGCCCTCAAGAAGAGAGGAGCCTGCACAGACGCCTCCAAGAGAACAGCCTGCTGGAGAACCTCCGGAAGAGAGCCAGAGGCCCCAGGTTGGGGGCCTTAATGGACTGTGAACACTGCTGGAGACCCTGCTCGGCCCTGGCATCTGCTGCCATGGTTACCCGATGTTACCCATGGTAGGGCCATGGCATCCACAGGGGGTCCCTTGATCCTTGAACCTACCTGGGGGGCATAATCCCTCCTCTACTTCTTTTATTTATAAGTCCTAACACCCAACCACCTCCAAAATTGCCTATATGACTAGTAGAATAACCAAATTCACCCTCCAGGATCTACCTCATTGTGCTCTGGCACACTTGTTTGGAAAGGGCCCTTTTTGGTTCACAATTATGTCCATTACTAGTGTGTTATTTCTGAACAACAATTTTTATCAACTGTATCATGATCACTAAACGTTATAAAAACAAAACCTCTCTTTTTCCCACTCTGCCTTCCATAACTCCTAGGGTTTTGATTTTACCATAATTCTCAAGGCAGTCTCTGAACTAATTCTTAGCATCTTAATAAAAGTGGGAATTTTTTCTTTTATTGTTAGATGACCACCGGGCTTTCCAGAATCCTCTGTAGAAGCAGCTCTCTTTGCACCCACTGCATGCCCATTGATCTTATCTGGACAAGCCGGCACTGCTGCAGTCACTGCTCCATACACATGAATAGGTCACAAAACCAAAGCCTCTGGAACATTTTAATGGGAGGGGTCTCTTTTTAATTTTATCAATATTTATTCTGTACAAATTATATCTAGCTGGTGTGCATTTTACACTCTCTGATATTTCTCAGGTTTTTAAGAACTTAACTCTTTCCAAAAATATTTTCTTCTGCTATTCATATTTAATCATTTCTACTGCTTATTTTCATTTCTCTCTTTTAAAAATATTTTATTATGCCACCGTGAGATATACAATTACAAAGATGTTCATATTTGGGTTTTGGTCATACAGTGTTCCAGCACCCATTGGGAGGGGGTCTCTTATAAGCACATGATCTATAAGTGTGCCCAGTTTCTCAAAATGTTCTTTTAAAATTATCCTCTGTAGGTAGCATTGAAACCTCAGATAAAGAATTCAGATAAACAGTTTAATCAACTGCTCTAGCCCCCTTTGGATTGTGGCCCTCCATTTTGGGACTGAACTTGCCTCTTCTACCTTATGATCATTTATGAACAATTGTGTTAAGAAAACATAGGTAGAACACTCCATAACATTGAAAGTAGAGGTCTCTTCAATGATTAAATGTCATTGGCCACACAAATGAAAGCACAAATAAAACAAATGGAATTACATCTAATAAGAAGCTTCTCCACTTCAAAAGGAACTAGAATAAAAAAGTGGGAAAGACTATTTCCTCAGCACTCATCTAATAGAGTTAATATCCTATATATAAAACCAGTATATATATATATGCAATATATTTACCAGTATATATATATATATATATATACACACACACATATATATAGGTAAATAGTTTTACTGGTGATATATATATGTATATATAGTATATAGTTTTACTGGTTATTATATATATATAAAACCAGTAAAACTTTGCAAGTGAAAAACAACCAACCTCATAAAAAATGGGTGGGTGTTAAACAGAAATTTCCTCAAAGAAGACTTCAAATAAATGGTCAATATGTATATTATTATATCAATAAGTATAATGAAACAACAATTACTTGTCTTAGGAAAGATGAATTATGCAAATTGCTATGGCATAGATTGGGAGACTAACAGGTTGAATGAAGTTAGTCAGAAGGAGAGGGATAGACACAGAACGATACCCCTCGTATATACAATGTGAAGAACTATAGTAGGGGTATAACAAATTCTCAAAGGCAATAAAAACCAGGAACCAGTCTTCAATAAGAAGCTTATCACAGTGGAGAGATATAGCTGACTGGGGGACAAGATGGAACAGAGGGTCACTGGGACAAGTGTGGAAGAAACTGTGCACACTGGAGGAGGATACAGTGCTAGATTGTGTGAGGCATGGAATTCTATCATTAACATTATTGTATACCACTATGCCTAATATTTAAAAAAATATGTGCTACATATTTGTCTTTCACTTCTCAAATTGCTATTTATTGTATATTAACTGAATACTTGGGATTCCTATACCTATCTAGCAAAGGGAATGAAAATAGCAATTATTACTTGTCTGCAGACAAAACAATGATTTCTTCACCTACTTATGATAGAGGATTTTAATGTATGCGTATGTTTTAAATGCATCTGAATTGTAGTTACCGACACTTTGGTAAATATAAAAATGTTTAACAAATTTCGGGTACTGTTATTATCTTCCTAGAACGATTACAAAGTGAAAAGCAATAATTTGCCCATGGTAGAGTAAACCAGTTTTAACATTTTTAATACAGCAGCATCCAAATTTACAGTGAAGTGTGCTGTACATTTTTTCAAATAAAGTCAAACATTCCATAGAATGGTGATATCAATTATTATGAATTGATCTAGATATTTGCCAATTTTGTGTTTGTTAGTATTGATGAAACTATGTACTATACACAGAAATCATTAGCCTCAGAAATTGCCTTGGTTAGTACCACCTATCTTGTTTGCTATTGAAAAATATTTCATTAAAATTATGTATGTCAATGCAAGCAATGCTAAGTAAAATATATTTTAATGAACCTGGTTACCTCTCAAAGGATATGCACAATATTTTAAAAAAAGTTGTATGCCTTCTCTTTGATGTAATGAAGTGGGTTTCAGAAATTTTTATTGCCTATCTTTATCATGAATGTACTCTTTTTTAGAGTTCAGTTTTTTATGGAGAAACAAAATTAAACCTGGTAAATTTATAAGGTATTCTTTATGAACACGAAAAATAAAATGCAAAAGTAAATAATTAAATATTAATGCAGAATGCACATTTTGCATGTTTGTTTTGGGGACCATACCTGATGGTTTTCAGGTTTATCCTTGCTTTGTGCTCAGGAATCATTTCTGGCAGAGATTGTAGGACCTTATGTGGTGCTGGCGATTGAACCCAGTTTGGGTGAACGCAAGAGGAATGTCTTACTATCTCTCTGCACTATCACTCTTACTCCAAGACCATGCATTCTTATGGATGATCCTAAATTTAAATACATGGGAGGGGCACCTGAAAGACAGCACAGCTGGTAGAGTGTTTACCTTGTATGTGGTTGACCAGGGTTTGATCCCCAGCATCCCATATTGTCCCCAGAGAACTGCCGGCAGTAATTCCTGAGTGCAGAGGGAGGAGTAACCCCTGAGCATTGGTGGGTATGACCCAAAGAACAACAACAAAAAAAAACCATGAGAGACATTTAGGGGTTAGTCACTTAGTGACTACAGGGGTTAGTCACTAAGTTTGTATGTGGTTTACTCCATTACAAAGTTTTTGAAGATTTTACATTTGCTTTCTGTTCCTGATACTGTCTTGAGTCTTTCAACTTTACTATATGAAACTTATTTTTATGAAAATGCCTTCTTATTATCTTTGGATATTTTTTTCACAATTTCTGAAAGCAATTTTTCTCATATGTAATGAGAATTAATGAACCCTAACCATAGGACTGTTTCATCTGAATTAAATGAATTACAGCAATCTCAGATTAGAAAAGGAGACGGAAAAAAAATCAATTGAAATATTAATACTGTATATGGAGCACTGCAATATAAGTATGAAATCTCTAATAAAGTTCCAAAGATATTCATATTTTACATTTGAATTAATGTTAAAATTATGTGAAAGATATACTATTTTTTGCAAAGCTCAGAGAAAAATATAGAGATGTGAAATTGGAATGGAAGAGTGTTTGCAATGTCTTTAATGAGATCATTACATTTTTCTGTTAATGGCAGTTGCCTTGCTTTGCTATTTTACAATGTTTTAATTTTTTCCCTGCCAATTACTTATTCTGCTTCATTGATTCTAAGTGATGCAATACACTAAATCACTTGATCTTAGACATCACTTATGAGGGATACTCTTCGGTTAATTTTATGGCAGCTATAGACTATAGTTAGCTGTTAATTCCATGCAATATGGGCCAAGGCTCATTCTATTTCCCCCCTGGAAACAAATCACATAATAGACAAAGTTGCAATTAGATGCTTTGAGATATACATTAGTGAGTTATTTTCTCAGCTGTGAACTTCATAAATTTGATCAAATCTTATGCTGTTTCTTTTTATAATAGTCAAAACTGCTTTCAAAAGGATGACTGTATGCTCCCTCTATTATTTCAAAAGGAGGACTGTATGCTCCCTCTATTATTAGACAAAGCTCAATTCTGTTTTTAGAGATCAAATCTTTATTGACTATATATTCTTATCATGCCACAGGGGTTATTAATATTTTTGTGCATATAGAATTTAACATTAATATTGTTAAATATAAGAAACCAATGACAATATGGATAAAATAGAAAACTTCAATAGATGCATTTTTTAATTTTTTTTCCAGTGGAAAACACCTTGGAAATCTTAATTTCCAAGTTAAGGGAGTTATAAGCTTAGAAATGCTTCATAATACCTAATACATTTTTCTGGCAGGAGGATACAGGAAACAATTCTAACTTGAGATCAAAATACATGAATATTACTGTTGAACTAATGTCAAGATTAGTTAAGCATAACTTTATCATAGCAAAGAGAATGATCTGTAGTCATGTCTTAATTTAGCATTAAATTGGTGTCCCAGAATATTATACATGATATAAAGTTTAAAGATTTTTATACCTCCAGTCTTCCACTTTTCTATTTACTGTCAACCATTCAAAATCAACTGCCAAAGACTTAAAACATAATGATCTCTTCATAGAATGTCAAAGTCCTAATATTTATGCACTTTTAATTTGACAATCATTTGCATTAACCAATATTTTCCAATTAAATTTTGACCTCACTTAAATTTTAAACTTTGGACACATCAGTTATACATTTCTAAGCTGCTCTGTACTTCTCCACAATTAACTCAAAATATTCTACACATCTACAGATTGCCCTCTATCTATTCATGTACTTTTTAATTCTTTAAAACTTGGATAAATTTTCACTTATTCTGAAAATGTGAAGTTTTTTGGTAGTTGTTGTTTTTTGGGCCACATCAGGTCATTTCAGGACTTAGTTCTGGTTTTGTGTTCAAAAAATTTCTCCTGAATGTGCTAGGGGGCATTCTATGGAGTACCTGATTGACTGCATGCTAAGCAAGTACTCTTCTCACTGCATTATCTCTGTGGCTCCTAGAAAGGTGTTTCTGTAGTTCTTTTTTCCTAAGTATATATATATATATATATATATATATATATATATGTATATATATACATATATATAATTTATTTTGTAATATATATTTTATTTATTTTTCCTTTTTCCCCCTTGTTGGGTCACATCTGGCAATGCTCAGGGATCACTCCTGGCTCTGTACTAAGGGAATTACACCTGGAGGGGCTTGGGCGACCAGATGGGGTGCCACAGATCAAATCTGGGTGGGCCACATGCAAGGCAAATGCTCTACCCACTGTGCTATTGCTCTGGTCCTTCTAAATATATTTTTAAATCAACTGATTCTGATATTAATTTGACAAACTTAAATTATGTGTTTTGTGCTAACCTTTAATTACATGAAATACTGAATATGTGTAAATGATATTGGCTCTTGGTAATCCAACTCTAATCACTGTTGAGGAGAAGATCTAAGAACAGCCTAGACCTGAAGAGACAGAATTAAATCTTCGTGCTGAGAAGATTTCTAGGTGATTATCTGTGGAAAAGCACTGTTCTGGAGAATGAAAACAAGCAACTCAAAATATTTGTTTTATTCCATAACCAAGGCAGAATAAAAGCAAAGAAATAAAGGCAGAGAGATAGAAGTATAAACAAAGTTTCCAGGGTAGATGATGTTAAAGGTAAAAAGCGCATTACTGAATACAATTATAATTAGCACTATGAAGTACCATGAATAATTCATGCTTATTTGCTGATTCCAACTACAGTGCCAGTGTGAGATGTTTAACATGACTATTTCAATATCCACAATGATCACATTATATAGTACACAGTATTTCCATTTTACATAAAAGCCATTATTTACAGGATTAAATGTTAGCTTGCAATTGAAAGGGGAATAAAAAGCTATTTTAAGGTATGAGGGAATAAGTAAAAGACATCAGTGCTCTTAATTCTGCTATAGATCTTTGAATATGTGGGAAACTGGGACAACTCATATAGTCATTTATATAATTAACTTTTTACAGAAATTATGGTACCGTACATAATCTATGCATGTTAATTATTTTAATCACTAAAATTTAATTATATAACAATCCTAGGATAAATATTTGACTGAAAACTTCACTTTGCCATCTGGCATCAAGCTCCCTCTCTGATGCTGAAAACATAAATATATTAGTTGTCATGCATCTCTGAACACTGAAGTTGATTTAGTACCCTAATAATTAAGATTTTCTTCTTAGACAGGTTTAACATATGTTGGGTTCTTCTATAATAAACTCAGACACATCAGTTCTAGGTTAGTTAAAATCCAATATAACATGGCAATAGGCCATTTCCTTAAGTAAAGTATTATTTATTTTGGAATAATTGGCCTTTTTCTTTTTCTAGTACAACATATAGAGTGCATTGTAAAACTATCCATCATGATTTGGCCAGCTCATAATAAATTAATGAATAAAACTATACTTTGAGAAATAAGGCTAGTCCTGTTTTACAAAAAAAAAGGCTTCTCTTCATTTTTCATATCATTAAATGCCGTTCTTCAGATTGTCAAAGGTAGCTGAACTCATTTTGAAATGATGAACAAAAGAGGAAGAAAATCTTGACATAGCTCACATAGATTTTCTGTCTTGGTTAGGCAACAACAGTAGTAAATGAGGAATCCTAAATTTCCCCTTCAGTTTTGATCTTTTTCTTTTTTCTTGCATTAAGCTATGCAAAATTTTAATTTCTTTTCTTTTTTTAACTCAGTTTCAGATTGCTTTTATATACCAACTGTCTGAATGCTTTGAGCTGTTTGTATTTGGTAACAAGAGAGTTTGACATCTTTAGTTTTGTTTGTTTGTTGAGAAACCCTACAGCTAATATTATAAATATTTCATAAACAGAACAATATTTTGTAATATAATAACTTGGAAATTGAAATTATAAATAACTTGAGTGAAAGATCAATTCATTTTTCCATATTGTATAATTATTAAAATAAAATATCACAAATTCAGACCATAACAATTTGTATTTGGGATTTGCTAGGCAAATAATATAGACACGTGCATCCCTCACAGAGTTACTATAAAAGTTGACCCCTAATCCTCCAATGTTTATAATTATTACAAGTGAAACTTTGAATGAGAGATTACTTATAGATCTTTTATTTACTCAGATGAATCCAGGTTCATTCAGGACTTAGATCTTCGTGTATCAGGGTTTTAAGTTGCCAAAGAGCCAACTATTTAGTTCAACTAATACTTATTCCATAATTTTTTTCTTCTTTATGGTAGTTGGGGAAAATTTACTTTCTCTAAGTCAGATTATATATTTTCTCCAAGTCAGGCCACAACGATACCTCCATAAAGCCAAAGGATAGAAATTGTATGAACTTTTTTCTCAGACCATGGTTTAATGAAAATCAAATAAATCACAAACAGAAAAGGAGAAAAACCCTCAAACACCTTTATATTAAAAGTGACTCACTGAACAACTGTGAGTCAAGAAAAAATCAGAGAGAAAAATCAAAAGATTCCTGGAAAGAAACAAGAATGAGAGAATTACCTATCAGAAATTGTGGGATATAGGAAAAGTGCTATTAAGAAAAAAGTTCAAGCAATGAAAACCTTCATTAGAAAGGAAGAAAGGACCCACATAAATAACCTAAGTGCACAGTTTACAGAGCTGGAAAAGAACCAATAAAAGGAGCCCAAAGCAGGTAGAAGGAAGGAAACTAAATCTTAGAAGCAGAAATTAATAAATCTGAATCTACAAAAAGTCCAAAAATAATAAAACCAAGAGATGGTTTTTTTTTCAAAATGTAAATAAGATAAACAAACCACACACAAGAGTTACTAAGAAGACAGAGCCCAGCCAAACTAGAAATGAAAAGGGAGGTGCAACAGCAAATAGCCTAAAAAACTGGACATATTTTTTAGACTCTTACAACCTTCAAAGTCTAAACCAAGAAGAAATAAAATATCTGAAGAGACCAATTACTACTGATGAAATAAAAATGATAATTCAAATTCTCCCCCAATAACGAATGCCTAAAAATGATGGATTCACTAGTTATTCCAAACCTTTAAAGAGGACTTATTGCCAATTCTTTTCATATGCTTTCAGAAAATTGAAGAAAAAAAATTTCTCTAAAATAGTTTTAACCAGAAAAACATTATTCTTTTTACAAAAAAAACAAAGACAACACAGACAGTAAAAGTGATACTACCAACCTATATCCCTGATGAACACAGATCCAATGATTGTCAACAAAATATAGCAAATCAAATAAAACAACACAGCAAAAAGTTTATAAACCATTACCAAGTGAATTTCATGCAGAGGATACAGGTTGTTTTAACATACAAGACAATTAACATAATGCACTATATGAATATAAGTAAAATACAACTCTGTCAGTATATTTAGATAAGAGGTTGACAAGATCCAACACTTACTTATAATGAAATCTCAGTAAAATGGTAGTTGGAGGATTTTTTCTCAACATAGTTAGAACCATTTACCACAAGTGCACAGCAAACATTATACTCAGCAGTGAACAACTGCAGTCTTTCACTCTAATATCAGGTACAAGACATGGTTTCCCACTCTCCCACTACTATTCATTATAGCATTGGAATTCCTTGATATAGCAATTTGGCAAGAAAGAAAGATATACTAATGGCCTCCAGATTAGAAAAGAAGAAATCAAACCCACAATACACACATTACATGACACTATATTTGAAAACCCTAAAATACCCACAAAAAGTTCCAAGAAACAACAGACTTGTATAATGAAGGAGCAGGCTACAAAATCAACATGCAAAATTACATGACTTTTCCATATGCAAATGAGGAAGTACCACTCACAAATTGTGCCTCAGAAAATTAAGTACCTAAGAATCAGTTTAACAAAAGATGTGAAAAACTTATGCAAAGAAATCTATGAAACAGTACTAAAAGAAATAAAAAGAAGACAGAAGGAGATAAAAATACATCCCTTGATTATGCACTGGAAGAATTAAGATTGCCAAAATGGCAACACTGACTAAAGCATTATACAGATTTATTTATTTTTTTTATGTTTAAAATATTTTTAATATTTTTAAATTTTTCTTTTTTTTGTTTTTTATTACAATCACAAAGATATACAATTAAAAAGTTCATATTTGGGTTTTGGTCATACAGTGTTCAGCACCCATCCCTCCACCAGTGCCCATCTCCCACCACCAATGTCCCCGGTTCCCTCACACCTCCCCCAGCCCTGCTCCATGGCAGGTTCTTTATTTCTTTCCGTTTATCTCTCTTTCTCTTTTCCTTCCCCTCCAGACTATGGATTACAGAACATACATTAAAGGGTTGTCATGTGTATCTTTTGGCCTCTATTTAATGCTCAGTTCTAGGTTGGCATTACCCTCAACAATTGTAGCACACTGTTCCATTTTCTGTTTTACCTAGCCTCTGACTCCCATATGTGTGTGATAATTTCCACCTTTGACAAGACCTCCTGATACATGTTTCACTTGACCTTGGATATTGGTATCATAATATGTATGATATGACTAACATAAACATATATATTTATGTTATGTAAATAAATGCAGTCATTCTGTATCTGTCTCTCTCTCCTTCTGGCTAATTTCGCTCAACATAATCTTCTCCATGTCCATCCATTTATAGGCAAATTTCATAACTTCATTTTTCCTAACAGCTGCATAGTATTCCATTGTGTAGATGTACCAAAGCTCCTTTATCCAGTCATTGATTCTCGGGCACTCTGGTTGTTTCCAGATTCTGGCTGTTGTGAATAATGCTGCTATGAACATAAAAGTAGGTATGGTGTTTCCCTGTGTATTTTTGGCTTCCCAGAGTAGATTCCCAGGAGTGGTATGGCTGGGTCAAATGGGAGTTTGATTTCTAGTCTTTGGAGGAATGTCCATATTGTTTTCCAGAAAGGCTATACCAGCCGGCATTCCCACCAACAATAGACGAGCGTTACCTTTTCCCCACATCCACGCAAGCATTTGTTGTTCTTGTTCTTTTGAATATGTGCCAGTCTCTGTGGTGTAAATGATATCTCATTGTTGTTTTGATTTGCATCTCTCTGATGATTAGTGATGATGAGCATTTTTTTCATATGTTTTTTGGCCATTCGAATTTCTTCCTTGCTGAAGTTTCTGTTCATTTCTTCTCCCCATTTTTTGATGGGGTTGTTTGTTTTCTTCTGTAAAGTTCTACCAGTGCTTGATATATCCTGGATATTAACCCCTTATCAGATGGGTATTGGGTGAATATTTTTTCCCATTCTGTGGACTGCCTTTGTATCTTTGTCACTGTTTCTTTTGAGGTGCAGAAGCTTTTTAGTTTCATGTAGTCCCATATGTTTATCTTTTCTTCTAGTTGCTTTGTTAGTGATGTAGCTTCAATGTCGTGGAGGGATTTTCCTATATTTTCTTCAATGTACTTTATGGATTCAAGTCTGATATTGAGATCTTTAATCCATTTTGATCTGATTTTTTGTGCATGGAGTTAGATACAGGTCCTAATTCATTTTTTTCACATGTCGCTGCCCAGTTTTCCCAACACCACTTGTTGAAGAGGCTTTCCTTACTCCATTTTGGACTCTTTGCACCTTTATCAAAGACTAAATGATCATGTGTTTGAGGTTGGGTGTCAGGATACTCAATTCTATTCCATAGGTCCACAGGTCTGTTTTTATTCCAATACCATGCTGTTTTAATTACTACTGCCTTGTATTTAGTTTGAAATTGGGAAAGGTGATGACTCCCATCTTCTTTTTCCTGAGGATTGCTTTAGCTATCCTTGTGAGTTTATTGTTCCATACAAATTTCAGGAGCGTTTGGTCAATTTCTTTGAAGAATGTCATGGGTATCCTTATAGGGACTGCATTGAATCTGTACAGTCTAGGGAGTACTACCATTTTTACAATGTTGATTGACTTGGAATATTGAACCATCGTTGCATTCCCGGGATGAATCCCTACTTGGTCATGTTGTACAATCTTCTTGAATAGTCTTTGTATTCTGCTTGCTAGTATTTTGTTGAAGATCTTAGCATCCGTCTTCATCAGGGATATTGGTCTGTAGTTTTCTTTTTTTGTGTTGTCTCTCCCTGCTTTGGGTATCAGGGTGATATGTGCCTCTTAGACGCTGTTAGGGAGTGTTTCTGTTTCTTCTGTTTCCTGGAAGAGCTTGAAAAGGACTGGCAGTAGGTCCTCTTTAAAGGTTTGTTAGAGTTCACTAGGGAATCCGTCTGGACCTGGGCTTTTGTGTTTGGGAAGACTTTTAATTACTGTTTCTATTTCCTCAATGGTGATAGGCTTATTCAGGTATTGCAGGTCCTCTTGTTTCAGCCGTGGGAGGTAAAGGACTTCAGGAATTTATCCATTTCATCTAGATTCTCATGTTTCAAGGCATACAGGCTCTCAAAGTAATCTCTGATGATCTTTTGGATTTCTGTGGTTTCTGTTATGATGTCACCATTTTTATTTCTGATTCTGTTTATTTGGGTTCTCCCTTTCCCTGTCCTTACAAGTCTTGCCAATGGTTTCTCAATCTTGTTTATTTTTTCAAAGAACCAGCTCTTGGTTTCATTAATCTTTTGGATTTTTTTTTTTTGGTTTCCAACTCATTGATTTCCTCTCTAAGTTTTATTATTTCCTTCCTTCTGCCTGGGTTTGGCTTATTTTGATGGTCTTTTTCTAATATTTTCAGCTATGAGGTCAGGTTATTTATGTGGGCCCTTTCTTCTTTCCTTATGAATGCTTGCAGAGCTATAAACTTCCCTCTTAACAGGGCTTTTGCCGTGTCCAACAAGTTCTTATAGTTGGTATCTTCATTTTCATTTGTTTCCAGAAATCTTTGGATTTCCTGTTTGATTTCTTCTATGACTCATTTGTTGTTCAGGAGTGAGCTGTTCAGTTTCCAGGTGTTTGGTTTGACTCCCTGTTTCTGTGTACAGTTAACTTCCATTTTCAGTGCATCATGGTCTGAAAAGATAGCTGACACAATTTCTATCTTTTTTAATTTTATTGAGGTATGTTTTGTGGCTCAGCATGTGGTCTATCTTGGAGACTGTTCCATGTGCACTAGAGAATAATGTGTATTCAGCTTTTTTGGCATGAAAAGCCCTGTATATATATCCACTAGCTCTCTTTCTTCCATTTCTTCCTTCAGGGCCAATATTTCCTTGGTGAGTTTCAGTCTTGTTGATATATCCATAGTTGATAGAGCAGTGTTGAAGTCTCCAACTATTATTGTGCTACTGTTAATGTCCTTTTTGAGGTCTCTTAGCAGTTTTATATATTTTGCTGGACCCTTGTTGGGTGCATATATGTTTAGTAGTGTAATTTCTTCTTGGTGTACATACCCCTTAATTAATAAGAAATGGCCTTCGTTGTTCCTTCTAACCTTTTTCAGTCTGAAGTCTATATTATCTGATACTAATATGGCCACGCCAGCCTTTTTGGAGGATTTGTTTGCATGGAGAATGGTCTTCCAACCTTTGACTTGAGTCTGTGTTTGTTCTGATTATTCAGATGTGTTTCTTGTAGACAGCAGAATGTTGTGTTCAATTTTTTAATCCATTTTGTCACTCTGTGTCTCTTAATTGGTGCATTTAGACCATTGACATTGAGAGAGATTATTGCCATCGGATTTTGTGCCATCTTTCTGTTTGTGCTTGTTGTGCTTTTGGGTTTGGTCGTATTACAATAGACCCTTCAGTCCTTCTTTTAAAGTTGGTTTTGAGTCCATGAAGTTCCTGAGTTGTTGCTTATCCATGAAATTGTGTATCTTTCCTTCATATTTGAATGTGAGTCTGGCCGGATAAAGAATTCTTGGCGAGGCCTGCAGTTCATTGAGCCTTTTCACAATATCCCACCATTGTTTTCGGGCTCAGAGTGTTTCATCAGAGAAGTCTGCTGTAAATCTTAGGGATGTTCCTTTGTATGTGATTTCCTTCTTTGATCTTGCTGCTTTCAGTATTCTATCTCTATCTATAGTTTTTGTCATTTTAATTAAGATGTGTCTTGGAGTATTCCTTTGGGGTTTCTTTTAGCTGGTATCCTACAGGCCTCCTGGATCTTGAGGCAAGCGTTCTTTAGTTCCGGGAACTTCTCAGCAATTATGGCTTTGACAGTTTCTTCTTCATCAGGGTTTTCTTCTTGGCCTACTGGGACCCCAATGATCCGTATGTTGTTTCTTCTGGCTTCATCCCAATTATCTCTTGTTGTCTGTTCGGTAATTGTGAGTCTTTTTTCTATCTTCTAGTGTTGTGTAGAGAATCTTTGTATCTCTTCTTCGAGATCACTAATTCTTTCTTCAGTAGCTATTTTTCTGCTATGATGGCCTTCCACTGTGTTTTTTAATTTCATTTACCTCATTTTTAATATCTGTCATTTCCATTTGCATTTTCCTCATTTCTTCTCTCAAGTCCTCTTGTATTTTATTGATTTTGCATTCCATTGCTTCTTTGAGTTCCTTATGCATCCTTAACAATTCTTTCTGAAATTCCTTATCAGAGAGGTTATACAACTCATCGGTATTGCTTGGCTCATCTGGACTAGTGACTTCACTCACAGAGCTTGATGGAATTTTGCGTTGCTTTGCCCTATGACTATTGTTGGTTGCAAATGTGAGATCTTGGGTGACTAGATAGTACAGTTAGTAGGTGTTTGGGCTGTTTGCAGAGTTTGGGTGGGTGGCAAGGATGTAGGAACAAAGGTTCACTGGTACCTCATGCAAGATAGATAGTAAGAGGATCATGCGGACACGCTAGCTTCCATGCGGTTTTGAGTTTTGGGATGTGGATGTAGGGTTTTGGCCTGTTCCCTGGGGCTGATTGGGTCGACGGAGAAGCAAGGATCACACACCCACCTGTGGGGGAGGTTTCAGACATTCCCGGAAGCGCAGGGCCCAAGGGGTCCAGGGTGAAACCAAGGCAGTTTACCTCAGTTTCTGTTGATGGAAGTTCCGGCTCTTCCCTGGGACTGACTGGGTCCACAGAGACGCAAGTATGACACCACATTGTACAGATTTAATATAGTCCCATAAGGATACTCACACCATTCATTTATGAAAGAAACAGATCATATACTTTGAAAAGTTGTAAGGAATAATTAGTCCCTTCCGCGGCAGAGTAATCTTAGGTATGAAGTTTGATAGCACTTCCCAATTTCTATTGTACTATAGCACTGTAGCAATTGAAGCACTGTGATGCTGAAATAAGGGCAGACTGTCAGGTCAGTGGCATGGGGTTGAGAATCCAGAGACAGTTCCTTGGGCATAAAAACAATACTTGATAAGTATTGATAAGAGCAAAAAAGTTTTAAAGTGAAGGAACAATTCAACAAGTGTGTTTGTAAAACTTGTTGGCTCAGGCAAAAAAAATGAACTCGAATTTACCGCAAGTGTGTGGGAGTCAGAGTTTAGGTAAGACAGGGAAGGAAACAGTGTGCTAATAATCACTGAAAATGATAATACCAGCCTAGAACTGAGCATTGAACTTAGTAAAAGGAATATGAGAGAGACATGGAGAGACAGAAATAGATAGAGATAGAGATAGAGAGAGGGAGAGAGAGAGAAAGCCTGCCTGTCATAGAGGCAGGCTGGGGAAGGAGAGGGAATCAGGGGACATTGGTGGTGGGAAGTGGCTGGTGGAGGGATGGGTGCTGGAACACTGTGTGACTGAAACCCACACATGAGCATCTGCGTAATTGTATGTCTCATGGTGGTATAATCTCTTGTATCACTTGTATCACTTGTCTTCCCGTTGTTCACCTATTTGCTCTACGTGCACCAGTAACATCTCCATACGGCTTGTCACATGCTAGTGAAGATCAAGGACATCTGCTGGCTCCAGGAAAATGAAGAGCCTCAAAATTCCTTCAGGTTATGGGAATGTGGTCTATAATCGTCACTGTGTTTTGGCATATCAATACGACATGGGTAGCTTGCCAGGCTCTACCGTGTGGGTGAGATACATTTGTGGTAGCCTCTCATCTCACACATTTATTGATGAACAGCGTGGCTGCTTTGTGGGGGAAAGATTGACTTTTCTCCTGCGTGGAGCTCTGATGAGCTGTGGAGTCTGGAATTTGAAAATGGCAGCCCTCATGGCATGGGGGGGTTCCTATGTCTTCTTGTGAGCTATTGGGATGGTGGGCCAGGGCTAACCCGCCTGCCTTCCTGGGAGCCTCATGATCAGCTGGGCACAGGGAGAGCCAGTAGCAGCTCTGTCCCTTGTATCTGAATCTCTGTATCAGGCATCCCTGTGCTTGAACTTTCTTTCTTTCTTTCTTTCTTTCTTTCTTTTTCTTTCTTTCTTTCTTTCTTTCTTTCTTTCTTTCTTTCTTTCTTTCTTTCTTTCTTTCTTTCTTTCTTTCTTTCTTTCTTTCTTTCTTTCTTTCTTTCTTTCTTTCTTTCTTTCTTTCTTTCTTTCTTTCTTTCTTTCTTTCTTTCTTTCTTTCTTTTTTCTCTCTCTTTCTTCTTCTTTCCTTTCCTCCTTCCTTCCTTCCTTCCTTCCCCTCCCTCCCTCCTTCCCTCTCCTTCCTTCCTCTCTTTCCTTCCTTCCTTCCTTCCTTCCTTCCTTCCTTCCTTCCTTCCTTCCTTCCTTCCTTCCTTCCATCCTTCCTTCCTTCCTTCCTTCCTTCTTCCTTCCTTCCTTCATTCCTTCCTTCCCTCCCTCCCTCCTTCCTTCCTCTCTTTCCTTCCTTCCTCCCTCCCTCCCCTCCCTCCCTTCCTTCCTTCCTTCCTTCCTTCCTTCCTTCCTTCCTTCCCTCCTTCCTTCCTTCCTTCCTTTCCTTCCTTCCCTCCTTCTTCCTTCCTTCCTCCTTCCTTCCTTTGTCCTTCCTTCCTTCCTTCCTCCCTCCTTCATCACTCCTTCATCACTCCATCCATCCATCCATCCATCATCCATCCATCCATCCTCCTTCCTTCCTTCCTTCCTTCCTTCCTTCCTTCCTCCCCTCCTTCATCACTCCTTCATCTCCATCCATCCATCCATCCATCCATCCACATCCATCCATCCATCCATCCATCCATCCATCCATCCATCCATCCATCCATCCATCCATCCATCCATCCATCCATCCATCCATCCATCCATCCATCCATCCATCCATTTATCTAATCACCTGGGCTATTTCAAGCCGAGGTGGTATAATAAAAAATAAAATAAAAAAAATAAACTCAGATCCCTTTCTAAAAACTTTCTTTCTTTTTTTTTTTTTTTTTTGCTTTTAGTCACACCCGGCAATGCTCAGGGGTTTCTCCTGGCTCTGCACTCAGGAATTACTCCCGGTGGTGCTCGGAGGACCATATGGGATGCCGGGGATTGAACTCGGGCTGGCCTGGGCCGGCCGCGTGCAAAGGCAAATGCCCTACCCTCTAGGCTATCGCCTCCGGCCCCATCCCTTTCTAAAAACTTTCACAAAGTAAGAAAAAAACTATTAATGACTTCAACATCAAATCGAATCCACAAGTCACATTGAGGAAAAAGGGCAGGACTCTCCATGACATTAAAGTTAGAGGCTATTGAACATACACAAAGAGACTTAAGTGATAAACTCTAAATATCTGCAGGGCTAGCCACAATGTGTAAAATAAGAGGGAGAGAGATGCAGAGACAGAGAGAGACAGAGAGAGAGAAAGAGAGGAAACGGGGCTACCTGCTATTGAAGCAGCCTGGGGGTGGGGGGGAGGGGGTGGGGTACATTGGTGGTGGAAATGGGGCACTGGTGGAGGGAAGGGTGCCGGAATACTGTATTACCAAGAGCCAATTATGAACACCTTTGTAATTGTATATCTCACGGTAGTATAATAAAAAATTAAAAAAATAAAGTTAGAGGCATCTTTAAAGATTCAACACAATTGGCCAAGCAAGTGGAAGTAAAGATAAACAAAAAAAAGAACTACATTGGGGCCGGAGTGATAGCCCAGCAGGTAGGGCATTTGCCTTGCACCCGGGGCCCATGCCGCCCCTGAGCATCGCCGGGTGTGACCCCAAAAAGCAAAAAAATAAATAAATAAATAAATAAACTTTACCATCATTAAAAAAAAAGAACTACATTAAAATAAGATGCTTCTGCACCTCAAAGGAAACAATGACCAGAACACATAGACTCCCACAGCAATTCCACTTCTTGGAATACACTCCAAGTGATTCCAAGACACAAGAAAGAAAAGATATTTGCGGGAAAGAACTTTCCTGTTTTGCAGCACTTTGTACAATAGCAAAAATCTGGGAACAGGCCAAATTCTCATTAACAGATCTCCCATAAGACATACAGGCAACAAAATATTTTGCAGCCATAAGAAAAGATGAAACCATTTAATTTATTGCAACATGATGCATCTGGAGAGTGTGGTGAGTGAAGTTAGTCAAAGGAAAAGTGACAGGCATATATCCCATATGTACTCTATAAAGAAACATACTAAGGTAATATCAAAATCCCAAAGACAACAGCAGTTACGAGTATGAGAATTGATCTTCTGTAGGACACATGCTACTGGAGGTGCTGGGGGAGGGGGTGCTGGAGGAAGAGGGGAACTATACGATGATAGCAAGGAAAGGGTATTGAAAATGTTCGTGATATGCATGAAGCCATATCAGTAATAGTATTGTAAACTACAGTGACTAAAAGGGAAAAAAAAGGTTACTGCTATAAAGTTAGGTTGGGGGGTAGGAGGAAAACTGGGAATACTGGTGGAGGAAAATGGACACTAGGCAAGGGATTGGTTTTGAATGCATTACATTTAATCATGAATAACTTTATAAATCCCAATGCCTCAATAAAAGAGTTTTTATTTTGTTAGGTGGCATTAGTATGAAATCTGATGATACCAATGTTTGATGTTACTAGTATCAAACATTATTATTATTATTAGTTTACATACTTAAGGGACATTTCTATTTTTTTCTGCTCACAAATTTATTTTCAATAAATTCATCACTTGAGATACTACAGATTATTCTTTTTTTAGAATGTTTAATTTAGATTCAATACAGGAAGGACACTCCTATTGCCTAAATATTAGCTGTATGAATAAAGAAAATGATTTTATTTGTAAAGGAATAGTTTCCACCATTCTTTTACCCATGTATTATCCTAAATAGGGCATACAAGATCTTGCTTTTGTATTTGTTTCACAAATTCATAATTTGATGTTCTTTTTCTAAAGATCACTAGCCAAGAATAGCACAACAATAAGAAAAATAAAATTAAGACTTCCTGACTGCTGGGATAATGTTAAGGAACAATATTATGTTGACTATATTTCAGTTGTTTAGTTTCTGTTGCTATTGTTACAAATTCTATTTCATGGCTGTAAATTGTGTTTTCTAAGTTTGCATGCACAACATACTATTTATTACACCAGCAGTTGGTATTCTGATTTCTTAAACTCATGCATGAACAGACAGCTGTTTCATCTCAAATATTCATGTACCATATATGAAGTTACACATCTTTCACATTTATGTTTTGAGACACATTATAGATGTTTGTTCTCATGAAACATTCATATATCCCTAGTCACCAGGAAAGGTGATGCTAGAGAAAGAAGTTTCGTGATTTTATTTTCTGGGAAGGTAACTATTTCATTATTCATTGAAGAGAAAGTAAATAAATAAGGGCTTAGAGCTCCTACAATTTATTTGGCAAATCTTTTAAAATCTCTAATGTGATAACAAAGAACATCTGAAATTTATATTGTTTATATGTTTTTATATTGATATCTCTAGCCACAAAGAAAGCAAAATGTTGTAAATTGAAGCTCATTTATATTATATTAAGGAACTTCTGCATAAATCAATCACAAATTAGATAAACAGGTCAAATATAAATTTGGAAAAAGACAATAAAATTTGTACATCTTACTTAAAATGTGCATCTTTTGAGAAATACCAGTGATTCAAAATGTTAAATGTTAATTTAATTAATAATTAGACTTTTATAATAAGGCATAAATAGCAAACAAAGTTATTGCACTTATAACACAGTTTTGACAGCCAATGAGAAATTCTACTTAGAGAATTTGAATAACTCCAAATTCTCTTGGAGAGGCAGTCTAGAAGAATACATTCAAATTATTGATCACTGAAACAAGGATTTATGTGATGTCCACATTAACAAAGCTTTGTGTGTGTGTGTGTGTGTGTGTGTGTGTGTGTGTGTGTGTGTGTGTGTGTATTTGCGCTCTGGGGAACAAGTCCAGGGCCCTCACTTACACAAGGTATAACTAGCTTCTAATACTGAGTCATAGTTCCAGCTTCTCATATCAACAAAATTTTTTAGACTTTTCTAAACATCATTTTATTGTACATGTCAAAAATTCAAGTAGAATGCTTTAATTTTGTTTATTTTGGGGCCACATCCAGCAGTGCTTAGAGACTACTCCTGGTTCTGTGCTCAGGGGGTACTTCTGGCAGTTGCAGGGATAATACTGGGGTTGGTTGCATGCAAAGCACATGCCTAAACTTCTGTGCTATCTCTCTGGATGCATAGAAAAAAATTTAAAGTAGATATAGAATTCAGTTTTATAGAAGAGTCTCCTGACTTACAGTTTATTTATTTTTATTGTGGTTTCAATTTAAATAAATGAATACACTAGTTTAAAGTAGTTTTATCTACCTGAATTATCCCTAGTTTAGAGTTGCTGCTTTATTACAAAATTCTGAAATTCACATTAACATACTTACATTAAAGAACAAAGTGTGGCCAAAAAAAGTTTCTTTGGATGTTATCTAGAGGAATATAATTACTGGAAGCATCTTGCTGTATCTGTCATGTATAATCTATCCCCAGGTCATAGCCTAGAGGCAGTGTGACAATAAAACTAGATAAAGTCAAACAAGTAGCAAGTCAGGAATCCAGATGCATACATCTTGCCTCTGAACATAACATTTATGTTGCTGATGGGGTTAACATTCTATGATTAATGTGAACACTGGGGTTAACTGATTCCTTTTTAAATAATTAACCCCAGGGTCAATTGCATGTGCAAACATGGCTAGAGAGCAAAGCTGATTGGGAAGTCAAGCAGACTAGGTGGAAAGGGCTGAGAATCAAGAAGGGTGGGCTGTGGGTTAGGGTTACTAAGAGTAGAAGGGTTAGGAAGTCTATTTAGAATGAAAGTTTGAAGCATGCTCAAGGGTGACCCATAGTGATAAATGTGACAAAAAGCTTAGAGATGATAGTAGGTCATCTAAGCTCTCCTATTTTCAAAGATAACCATCTCTCCCTTTAGCCTGTTACTTGCCCCTTAACTCATGGGGAATATGTCCTTTGACGCCCGAGGACCAGTGTCATTACTCAGGACATGCTATGTCATATTTCTATTAATAAATAGGAAATTATTTTTTTAGATCCTGCAATATATAATAAAAATGACTTTACATAAAAACAGAAAAACACTAGATATAGCCTACTACACAAATATTAAATACAACTTTAACCTTAACTCTGATTCATTGATACAGAAAATGTATTTGATTCTCTGATTTATTTTTTTTCAGTAAAAAATGCTATCAGTACCTACAAAGTAAATATTTCTTTTCAGTAACACATTATGTTAAGTAGTTGCGGGAAAATGTGACTGGTTTCAATGAGTGGCTCTTAATATGAAGTAATGGATAAGTTTGAAGAGCTTATTAAAGTCTTGGAATTATTTGAGAAAATAGTCCATTTCCATCAGATTCTAAAAGGATTCATGACATCCTTTGAATATGATAAAAGCTGAAATGTATAGAGCTATTTTCAGTTAGAATAATACACAGTGTATGCATTTATTATACCAAAACCATTATATGTGTTTAGTTCTTGCAACAATACTTTTAAATTGGTGTAGATTTGTTCAAACTTTATAGTTGTCGAAATTAATGCTCAATGAGAAAGTATTTTTTTTCTTACATTACTTGCTAAGCTAGTAAATGGACTATAGGATTTTAATACAGGCAGGATACAGGTAGGTTAACTCTAGAATAGCTAGATATTAAGTCTATTAAATATAGTAAACTTTTTTTTTTTTTTGCTTTTTGGGTCACACCCGGCGACGTTCAGGGGTTACTCCTGGCTCTGCACTCAGGAATTACTCCTGGAGGTGCTCAGGGGACCATATGGGATGCCGGTGATTGAACCCAGGTCGGCATGGGCCGGCAGGGTGCAAGGCAAATGCCCTACCTGCTGGGCTATCGCTCCGGCCCCAAATATAGCAAACTTTAACATTGTTCCCTCTCCTCTTTAACTTATCTCTCCCACTCTCCTTTTCTCCTATTTCTTTGTGGGGGCTGGCTAGGGGTTGGACTATTTCTGGCTATGTTCAATGATTACTCCTGGTAATGCCCTTAAGGGAAGGTAAGTTGTTCCAAGGATAGAGCTAGTTAGGCCTCATGCAAGGCCTGTGCCTTAACCCAGTATTGAGTCTCTGGCCAAAATGGTTTATTCATGACCTGCTTTGTGTCATAAGTTGAGAAAAAACAGTAACTTCAACTATGCTGAGATTCTGCATAGTAAAATGAAGGGTGAAAAGAAGTCAAGGCAGAGGATATTTTAAAAAACACAAAGGGGTAGAAAAAAATACATAAACACAAATAGAAACAGACACTTCGTTGACCATGAAACAAAAGTAAGTTCTTTTTTGGTCAGGAAGATTTTTATATGGTTTATGTTAGAATAGGAAACAAGGCTAGTTCTGGCATGTTAAAAAATAAACCTTGACACATTCTGCACATGCTGAAGTTCTTGGCATTAGGTTAGCACATGCACAGAAGGTCACTCTGGACAGCCTTTCATCTGCAGTATTCCCTTCAAAGTTCTCCTATTAATTTTAGGGCTACTGCTTGCAATAACAAGTTAGGTTTTTTGGCTGTTGCAATCCACACAAAAAATTGCATAATTACTTGTGGATGGAGTGATAGTACAGCATGTAGGGCATTTGACATGAGCACAATCATGCTGTCTCGGGTCCGCATCATCTTATGTGGTCCTTCAAGCCATCTCCAGGAGTAATTCTTGAGTGCAAAGCTAGAGCAACTCCTAAACTTTATTAGGTGTTGCGCCTAAACAAAACAAAACCACTGGTAGTTTTTTTTTTTTTTTTTTTTTTACTATTTGGGGAAAAAAAGCTTAAATTCAAAAAGAAAGATATTATTTTCTCTTTTTTTTTGGAGGCAAGAGACTCCCAAATGGTGCTGATTGTATTACATAAGATTTTTGGCCAACTGGGGCCGGAGCGATAGCCCAGTGGGTAGGCGTTTGCTTTGCGCGGTTTGTGTTCCGGCATCCCATATGGTCCCCGAGCACCGCCAGGAGTAATTCCTGAGTGCAGAGCCAGGAGTAGCCCCTGAGCATTGCCGGGTGTGACCAAAAAAAAAAAAAAAAAAAAAAAAAAAAAAAAATCATGAAAAAAAAAAAAGATTTTTGGCCAACTGTCCTGTGGTTCAGAGCTAGGGCAATAGGATGCAATATTGCTTAGACAATGATGTGCTGGAGATTCCAACATTATATTCCATGATGCTTGGGGAACCATGTGAGCCAGGATCTTAAACTGCATGCAAGGTATAAACTTTGACTCCTGTTATCTTTCTGACCTCTAAAGCTTGGAATTCTTTAGCATAAAACTAATTTCTAAAGTTCGTGTTCTCTAAATAAGGACATAATTCACAAATTAAAGTGTGTTTCTGTTTTTACCAACTATATATATTCATATATATATGTATATGTATATATAAACTCAAAAGTTCAGAAAGAGAGCAAGTCAGATCAATTTTCAGAGTCATTCAAGGTTAAATTATATATAACAATGTAAGACAGATATGAGCATACTAGGCAAAGGGGTTCATTATCTTTTTAGATTTTTCACAAATTAAAACAAACATATCTTTGCAATAGTAAGTAGTTGATATTGGTAATTAGTATTAGAAATATGAAAATACAGGAAGAATCTCATATGTGTTGGCTCAAGTGTTAATCTGTTAAAAAGTTTGATAAGATTTTAATGAGTTAAGATTTTTTTTCTTTTCGGTCATACCCGCAATGCTCAGGGGTTATTCCTGGCTCATTTGCTCAGAAATTACTCCTGGCGGTGCTTGGGGGACCATATGGGATGCTGGGGATCGAACCGGGTTGGCTGCATGCAAGGCAAACACCCTACCTGCTGTGCTATTGCTCCAGCCCAGTTTTTAATGAATTAAGATTTTAAGAATATCAAGTCTTTCTCAGAAAAATCACTATGGTAATTCATGATTGGTTTCAACTACTCTGTAATTGTTAAAGCAATCTCAACAGCAAGTTGTGACTCAAGGAAAAAATGTCTCTATATAAGATTTATAGTTCCTTCATAACATTTGTCTAACTTTGGAAGAGAGTGGCATGGAATGCCTTCAAAGGCATCGAAGAAATAGCTAAAAGAACAAGGAACCTCTGGCTCCGGGCACATCTCTTTGACTCCATTGTTCTCCCTGCATTAACATACGCTTCAGAGACCTGGGCCCTATGAAAGCAGGATGAGAATGCTATTCAGGTCTCCCAGAGAGGAATCGAAAGATCTATGCTTGGAATATCACACCTCACTCAAGTGAGAGAAGGAATCCGGAGTTTCGACCTCTGTCGCAATTCCAGAATCAGACACGCTGTCTCGTTTGCCAAGGCATCGAAAATCAGATGAGCTGGACATGTAATGCGATTTGCAGATGACCGCTGGACTAGAGCTGTTACTGACTGGATCCCACAGGATGTCAAAAGATCACGTGGCCGCCCACCCACAAGATGGTCAGACTTCCTTGTCAAGACCCCGAAGGAACGGTTTGAGGCTCTTCATATTCCTGAATCAACCAGATGCCATTGGGCTACATTGGCACGTGATAGGGTCCAGTGGAAATCTTACTGGCGCCCGCTCGAGCAAATCGATGAATAACAGGATTCAAGTGATCAAGTGACATTTTCCTTTGCTTATTGAAAAGTTTATAACTAGTTTGAAATGTATCTTTGAAAAAGAAAATTCATCACTATTAAAAATATCCTGAAGGCAACTGTAAAGACTTCGGTTTTTAGAACTATTAACACAGATTTTAGAACTATTAACAAAGCTAGCATTTCTATTTTGTTTGGTGTTATATTTTGGTAGGGGACACACCAAGCTGTGCTGAGGTCTTGCTTCTTGGCTCTGTTATCAGGGATCACTGCTGGTGGGCTTGGGACATCAAATGGTATACTGAGGGATTGAATTTGGATGGCGACATGGAAGGCAAGTGCCCTACCTGCTGTGCTACTGCTTTGACCCCAAAGCTAACATTTCTAGAAGAAAATATACACCATCTTTAAGGGATTCCTATCAAAAGAAGAAACTTCTTGGATGTGTAAATTATGCTAATGTTGATAAAATTTGTGCTGTGGCAATATCACACCGTAAAACACTTAATTTAACTTCTGGTGTATTTCTAATGTTGTTATATTAATTTGAGCAGTGTTGATATGACTTTAAAATAGTGCTTAAAACGTGTCAAATATCTGCAGGATCACTAGGTAAATGTTTCTGTTCTGTGTAAGCTAAAGGAAGAACTAAGAAAGCTACTGCAATGTGGTAATGAATGTGACTACCAACTCTTTGATTAGGAGCTAAGTTCTGGCTCAATGCCTACTACGTGATTAATGACCTTCCCTCATTCTGTAGATGCTGCTAAACATTTCAAGGTTAATAGGACCAAAGTAAAATCTTAAATCTGTCCTTCTTACTTTCTACCTCAAGAAATATATCCAGTTGCTAAAGCAAGAAATCTGGGCTTTTTACTATACACGCAATGCTGATTTCTCAGCATTTTACCTAAAGTCTAAATTCAAGCCCACTCATTTCTTTTCATACCTATTTTTATGAGCATACTTCATATTATTGCACAAACTGCCTCATAATCTCTCATTATCTTCAATCATTTTTTTTACACAGCAGCAAAAGGATCTCTTTAACAGATTAATATGAGCACGGGGGTTCTCTTAAAATGATCCTTTTAATTGCAGTTGATATCATTTGGAATGAAATCTAAAGTTTTTGCCATGCCCTCTATAGTATTAAAGATTTACACCTTGTTTATTTCTGAAATCATTTGAGTTTCAATTACATTGTTCCTCTCTTAGTTCTTTGAGAAAAGTTTTTCTTATATTTATGAACATGTTTTTTTATTAGTCTTTTTTTTTTTTTTGCTTTTTTGGGTCACACTGGCGATGCTCAGGGGCTACTCCTGGCTCTGCACTCAGGAATTACTCCTGGTGGTGCTCGGGGGACCATAGGGGATGCCGGGGATTGAACCCAGGCCGGCAGAGCCAGCCTCATGCAAGGCAAATGCCCCACCTGCTAGGCTATCGCTCTGGCCCTCATTAGTCTTTTTGAAATTAACTGAAATATCATTTTTCACTACCAGAAATATCAATTTTTTAGCCTATTAATCATTAGGCTACTTAAAGTTTATTTTTCTAGCTTATGATCTATTCTGTTTATTTTATTTTCAGACATTTTCCCTCAGCATTAGGGTAAGAATCATATTTTTTATATGATTATACATTATACACAATAGTCTAGAGTACTTGTTGAATGTATATCACTGTTTATTAGACACATTAATGTAAAAACTCAATATCCCCCTTTATTTTTATATGTATGTCTTATATTTGTCCACTGTTTTCCTGTCAAAAGTCTTGTAGTCAGATAATCAACTAGAACATCTTATCTTTTGGTTGCCCTAAATTATGTTTCTGTTTTATCACTATTTTTCTATTTTAAGGAGCTCCCATGCAGCATTTAGGAGATCTATGATTCATTCCTAGTGAAACTTGGCTCAGCCATGCGTGCCTGACAGTTTGATGTTTGGTCTGGTAATATGCTGCTCCTAGGACTGTACTGGACTGGGGGTGACCAAGGGCTCTTCAAGCTGTGCTCAGGGATCTACAGTGCTAGGGATTAAATTTGGAACCTATTGGATAGCCTGTACCTCATTTGTGTGGCATATTTCCTTGGCCCTTTAGGTTTCTCCTTTATTCTTTAAATAAAGAAAAATAGATGACTGTAACAATAAAAACATTTTAAAATTTTCCAAAATTGTTTTAATTATATGAAACTTCCTTAACAATAATTCTATTGTTGTTATAATAAATGAACTAGTTCCGGAGGCCCCATTCACTCTCAATGGAACAAACATCTCTGAATGCAGCATTTGTGTGTACCTAGGTCGAGAACTCAACATGATGAATGATCTAAAACCTGAGCTGTGCAGGAGGAAGAGAGCGGCATGAAACGCTTTCAAAAGCATGGAATAAATAGCTACAAGGAAAAGAACCTCCAGCTCTGGGCACATCTCTTGGACTCCACCATTCTCCCTCCATTAATATATGCCTCAGAGACCTAGGCCCTATAAAAGCAGGATGAGAATACTATTCGGGTCTCCCAAAGAGGAATTGAAAGAGCTATGCTTGGGATATCATGCCTCACTCAAGTGAGAGAAAGAATCCAGAGTTCTGATCTTGGTCGATGATCCAGAGTCAGGGATGCTGTCTCGTTTGCCAAGGCATCAAAAATAAGAGGGGCTGGACATGTAATGTGATTTGGAGATGAACTGCTGGACTAGAGCTGTTACTGACTGGATCCCACGGGATGTCAAAAGATCACATAGCTGCCCACCTGCAAGATGGTCAGACTTCTTCATCAAGACCCTGAATGAACAGTTTGAGGCTCTTCATATTCCTGAAGCAAGCAGATGCCATTGGGCTACACTGGCACTTGAAAGGGTCAAATGGAAACATTACTGGCGCCCTCTTGAACAAATCAATGAATAATGGGATGTCGAGTGATCAAGTGATATAGAACTTCCTTAACAACAATTCACTTCATGTTCCATCAAAATGGATTTACTGATTTCTCAATATAATCACTTGGTCACTTGACATCCCGTTATTCATCGATTTGCTCGGGCGGGCGCCAGTAACATTTCCATTTGACCCTATCATGTGCCAGTATAGCTCAATGGCATCTGGTTGCTTCAGGAATACAAAGAGCCTCAAACCATTCGTTCAGGGTCTTGAAGAAGTCTGACCATCTTGTAGGTGGGCGGCCATGTGATCTTTTGACATCCCGTGGGATCCAGTCGGTAACGGTTCTAGTCCAGCGGTGGTCTCCAAATCGCGTACATGTCCAGTCCATCTGATTTTCGATGCCTTGGCAAACAAGATAGTGTCCCTGACTCTGTTACAAGAACGGAGCTCGGCAGGTATTATATTGACACCTCAATATTGAGATATGATCTAGAGATTATATTATATTGAGATATAATATCTCAATATTATATATTGAGATATAATCTAGAGATTATATTATATGAGATATAATATCTCAATATTATATATTGAGATATAATTAGTAATCTAGATTATATTATATTGAGATATAATATCTCAATATTATATTTTGAGATATAATATAATATAATCTCAAGATTATATTATATTGAGATATAATATCTGATATTATATTGAGATATAATATCCGATATTATAATGAGATATAATATCTCAATATTATATTAAGATATTATATCCCAATATAATATTATCCAATATATTTCTCACCATTAGCTCCCAAGATACATTTATGTCAACTCAGTGAAAAGAAGAACAAATCTGATTGATGAAGAATCAAATTTCAAAAGTAAGAATGCCCTGAACTTTATAAGTCATGCAACTCTCATCATTTTAACATGTGATTATTGCATATCAAATAGCTTCAAGGCAAAGTCAGGAGAGTGGAAAATGGTTTTTTGAGGTCTGAGCTCTTTAGGACTGAGATCCTGGAGTTTGATGTGGTTTCATATCATGCAGTGAGGCTCTAATACTAGGAAACTCAAATCCAGGAGAAGATACTATTTGCTACATTTTCCTCATCTCAATATTCTAGTACAAAAGAGGGAAAATAGAAAGTGGTCTCTATATAATTAAATTATGGTAGCTACAAGCAGTGTTCACAGAAAAAATGTCATAGGAAACAGCAACAAGCAATATGGAGAGATTTTAGCTAGTGGGAGCAAACAGCTGCACTTTAGATCATCTGACATTTGTTACAGTCCCTTACCCAATAATAATGCAGCAAGGAAAACAACAAGGGCTAGCTCCTAAGAAGACAATCAATGGGAAAGTGATTCCTGTTATTTATCTGTCCCTTAGAAATGCTTTGGATCTTTTCACGGAGATATCTCCATTGTTTGGGCTACCAAACATGTTCTAAGAGCACTTTACTATCAGTCTATTTGACGTTCAGGAACTAAATCTTTTTAGTTGAGTCTACAAACTCTCTGCCACCCAAATTCTGTTTATATGTGATCTTAGATTCGAAAGAATCTTAATGGCAATGCCACTTTCGAGATTTCAAGACAGCCATTTGTTTGAACATGAAGAATAATATAAATTATTCTACATGTCCATTCTTATTTGAAATTATTTGAAATGCATTTGAATTTTTTAGTGTACATTATTTTAAATGAAAGGTCAATGTACAACACAGCAAGCCTAATAGGTAATAAACTTTTTACAATATTTTCTCCTAGGCAGAGAGTAGTAAATGAATCCCCCTGGAAATATCTTTGAAGTTTCTTGTTTTATCTTAAAAAATTATGCAAATGTTGTATTTTAAAACTCCATGAGGCATTCACATTCATTTTAATACAAAGTGATGACTATAATCACTTAACATTAGGAAAAGTCAGTACAGAAAACATTTGTACCGTACTTACTATGATGCTGAACATCTCCTGGCACACATCAGATTAGTAAATGAAGTTTCAATTCAATATACATCACATTTTAATTGGGTTTAGCTAGGAGCATATACATCTAAGTGGGAAAAGAGTATGCATGTATTGGGAGAGGGTGCTGGGAAATGAAATCCAGAAGATTGTTCACAAAGGAACTGAATGGCGCAGAAGAGTTCTGTAAATGCAAATAAAAGAAGATGAGGTAGATTTCTAGTTTTACAGACATTATAGATGAAAGGCCTGGATGTTCATATGAAGCACACATCAAAATATTCTCTATTGGAGTATTTGGTGTCAGATATTTAACACAGAGTTCTAATTATAATATTGAAAAATTATTCTGATAAATTATAATAGTTTTTATTATTTATTTATCTGAAAAAATCATATACAAATCAAGTTTAGCCTTTAATAACAAGTGGGAGTTAATTTTTATGGTTTAACTTTATAGAGAAGTGAAGAGAAGAATACTATTTTAATTATGATCTCTGTATGAAAGCAGGGGATGCCTTTTTAAGAATTCTAACATGCAAGAGACTACAGATGACTTTAATTCTACTCCTGAATATGATAACGGGTCTCTTAAAGAAAGCACCTCCCCATTCATCCAGAATTCCAACCTACATTATGGAAGAATAACACCTATGATGTAAAAAACACTTCACCGACTAGAAATGTATTCATTCTGGAGGAAAATATAAATGCTGAGTCCTAAATGTCTTTAACTTGCAAATGATGCAAATGGCTATAATCTCTTGAGATTTCAGTTATCCAGTCATTGGCAGGCAGGAAGTTAGGTCAACTAAACCTTTGATTTTCCATCATGTTCCATCTTTCTGAACCCCTGTGTAATGGCTGATAGAAGCTTTGTTCCCCCTTCCCCACCTCCCAATCATCCTTAGAAAGAAAGCAAATAGAAAATAAAGCTAAATATACAGGTTTGGGATTTAGTTTTTATTGGTTTGGATTTGTCTTCCAAACAGTGCTTAGGGAATCTGAAAGGGACAAGCGATGAGATGCTTCCCAAGACTATTGGTGATGAGTGCCAGGGAGGAGTACTGTGCTAGCTTCAGGGCTACACTCAGTGGTCCTGATGGACATGTGGTAACAAGGTTAGAGTCTGGGCTAGCGTCAATAAAAAGAATCTGTCCTGACTCTGAACTAAGTCCCTGCCCCCTATTATCCAGCTTTCTACTGAATAAAGCACTGAATACCTCCCCCCAAATTTTGTAGCTTCTTGCTTTTCCTAGATTCAGATTTAGACTATTCTTTAATAAGTAAATTATTTGATATTTTAATTTTACTATTTGAACTGATGAAAGACTTTGAAAAATGTTAAATCCAGTCTGAAAGATGTGTTTCCAATTTATCAATGAAAATTTAAACATATTAATAATTTTAAGAAATTCCAAAATAGGTAATAAATGATGTCCATGTAAGTTTAGTATTCATGAGTTTATAAAATTTCTTTATTGACCAACTGTGCATGCCAAGACCATAAATACCAATATCATTTGTAGACACATTATAATAACTCTAATAGATTTAAAAATAGATTAAGGGGTTGTGAACTCAGATCATTAAGTATGCAATAAGGATGCTTTATTATTTTAATAGCAAACATCCATGACTGAAATGCAAGTTTCTAAAGTCTTATAACTTGTCAATAAATTGTGACTACTTGAGAATTTAGGGTGTGTGTGCAGAAAATAGTTTGAATATTCACACAGAATTTTGAAAGGGAAAAACATTTTGAGAAAGAGTGAAAAGCTCTGTGAGACAAATATTCATGTCTCACATGAAATGGAGTAAAACAGACATGACTGTTTTATCTTACAACATATTCTTCATTATTTATTTAGTACCTTAACAGCACATTTTAAGTGTTATTTCCTTCACTGCTGAATGATTCTTAATTACTTTATTTAATGGGAAGCACTTCTTTATACAAAATGAGTGCTGTGAGAAGACAGAGCTATGGAACAAAAGTACAACATTAGCTTTTTATTTCGTGAACTATAAGTTTGAGTGTTTGGGCATAGGGGATTTAAAAAACGACTGGTTTTGTTCACATATAGTTTCATGTTAAATTTCAGCTGATTTGTTTATCAATTCTTTATAACAAATTCAGGACCAAATTAACAACACAATAGCTCTCTATCTATTCATTAGTAGTAAGTAACTAGTAGATACCTGTCTCTTGAGGTGTTGCAGGTGTGGCTGCGGTGGCTGGGTGCATCAGCAGGTGGCAGACAGGAGACAGGCTTGTCTACACCCAGGGCTCTGCCCCATGGGCCCCTGGATGGTGGATGGTTTATGGTCTAAGATTGAAAAAAAACTGGGCCCCCTGGGATAAACCCAGAGCCATGGCAGAGCCTGGCAACCTACCTGTGGTGTATTCGATATGCCAAAAACAGTAACAATAATGGACCTCATTCCCAATGAATGGAGATGTTACTGGTGCCCACTCGAGCAAATCAATGAACAAAGGGGAAGACAAGTGACAAGTGACAAGTAGAAGATGATATTCAAGACAGAGAAAGCTACTGGCTTAAAGATATATTGGGTGGATAGGGACCGTAGTTAATGACAAAGTCTCTGTTTTCATTTTGAAAAGATGCATTTCAGAATTTGTAAAGCCTGGCATGACTGTGTTTAAATATACTTCTTTATATGGTAAGAGAAAATTCAACAGGGTTATTATTGCAGGTCTCTAGGCATAGAGACTCAACACATAGGTCAAAGAGTTTCTGCAATGAAACACATTTTCTTCTTTAATCTCTGTTTGTGGTCTTCCCAAGGAAGCATTAAGAGCTTGGTGATGATTCCAGGGTCTTTTAACCTTTTGTGATATTTTAAATACCACTCAAAGAAAGTCTCAGAAGATCATTTTATTAGGACGCATCTTGGGACAAAGTCCATTTTTCACTTTGTTGTGAAAACAGAAACAAAGTCATTTTATGATGTGATCATCCATACTGTAGTCTCTGTGACTTTGCTTATCTGTTTCTTTCTAATACCTCTAATTTAATTAGTGTTTTCTTGTCCTAACCTAGTAGTGTAATAATTCTCTCCACTACCACTTTTACCCCTTCACCAAATTCTAACTAAATACCAATAACTCATTAGCCTTCTTTCACTAAGAGTTAATTGCTGTGGTAACCTACACTTCCTGCAAAATGGGGAGCATGTGTGCACTAAGTCAAAAACCCTGCTTGATCCACAATATGTAAGGGAGGGAAGAGAGAAAGAGAGAGAGAAACAGAAAGAGAGAAAAGAGATAAAGAACCTGCCGTGGAGGCAGGCTAGGGGATGGGGAAGGAATTGAGGATGTTGGTGGTGAGAAATGGGCACTATGGAGGGATGGGTGCTGGAACACTATATGACCGAAACCCAAACATGAATATATTTATAATTGTTTATCTCACAGTTTACAATTAAAAATATAAAATATTTTTAAATTTTTTAAAAATCAAATTAAAATATAATATTTAAAAAAATTTAAAAAAATATTTAAAAAAATTAAAAATAAAATAAAAAAGTAAAAAAAATCCTGCTTGTTTGTGCTAGAAATCTGGAATGTAGCAAATTACTCCAAAAAGGTCATGCTTGATTAACTCAGACTGAAACCCAATCATGAACAGTTTTGTAATTGTATATCTCATGATGGTATAATAAAAAAAAATAAAAGTAAAAAGACCATGTTTCTCAATAAGAGTTTTTCAATTGATAAAAATATAGCTTCGCAGTTTAGAAAAGCACAAAAAAGATAAATTGAAAAATAAAATAATCAGGTGTATACAAGTGAAGCATTTTGTACAGTGTATAAAATAAGGGCACATAGGGGAACACAGATATTAGTCATCAAGGTCGTCTTATCTATTACCGACTTTCATTTAATGGCATGGTTCAGTACTTCAGGAAGGCTGCTGTAGCTGTAGGGCTGTGTTTAGTAAGCAATTATCCACCCTTAATTATAGATGTAAAACTTAGATCATTTGTGATTTCCATGGGATAGCAAGATGGGCATTTTCAGAACTGATGTGAGAAATGCTTTTTTGATAGATATGAGGTTGAAGTCACTCTATGAACAGCAGCTGAGTGGGTGCAGAGAATAAAAGGGCAAGCTGGTTCATAATCCTGAAAATATCTACATAACCAAGCAATAAAGACAAGGTGAGCAGACGAGTGGCAGGCGGCTAATGTTCCCCCTTCAGTATGAAGGCATGACTTTTCCTTTTTCTTTCTTTCTTTCTTTCTTTCTTTCTTTCTTTCTTTCTTTCTTTCTTTCTTTCTTTCTTTCTTTCTTTCTTTCTTTCTTTCTTTCTTTCTTTCTTTCTTTCTTTCTTTCTTTCTTTCTTTCTTTCTTTCTTTCTTTCTTTCTTTCTTTCTTTTCTTTCTTTCCTTTCTTTCTTTCTTTCTTTCTTTCTTTCTTTCTTTCTTTCTTTCTTTCGGAGAATTCGACTTCCTTAAAAATATTGTAACTAGGGAATGACTGTGTAAAACTCTGAAAGTAATTAGTTTCCTCATGAATAGTGATTGCATAGTATATCTATTCTGTGTTTATTTCAGGACAGGTGATTGATTTGTTTCCTCTGGAGATTTGCCTTGCAAACACAGTCTTCAGACCAACAGCAGAGGCATCTCCTGAAATCTTGTTGTAAATTCAGAATCTCAGGTCCACTCCATAATGGAAACACAACCTATATTTCTGTGAAACCTCCAGTGATTTGTTCAGATATTACAGAGGGAAAGCCAGGTATCCAGATCTTATTTGTCTCCATGGGGATGAGCAAGGTTAGATCCTTATGTTATTCATAAAACATCTATCTCCAGCACTATGAAAATTTCAGATATTGAGGAAGGATTGGATTTTCTATTTTCATATTTAAATGCTAGTTTTTAAACTTTATTTATATTAATTTTATTATACCATGTTGAGATATACAATTAAGAAGATGTTCACAATTGGTTTCAGTCATGCAGTTTTCCAGCACCCATCCCTCTACCAGTGCACATTTCCCATCACCAATGTACCCAGATTCCCTCCACATCCCCCAGTCTGCCATTATGGCAGGCACTTATCCTCTTCTTTCTGTCTGTCTGTCTGTCTGTCTCTCTCTTCTCTTACACATTGAGGATTTCAATATATATATATTTAGGGGTTATCATGTTATAACATGATATACATGTTATATACATATTATCATGTATATAAAGGGTACACCTTTGCCTACATTCAATGTTCAGTCCTAGTCTGGTGTTACCATTTCCAACAATTATTAGCACACTGGTCCTTCTCTATCTTACCTAACCTCTGACTCCCATATACTTGTGGTAGTTTCCAACCATTGATAAGACTTCTTGTCCATATTTTTCCTAGTCTTGGATATTAGTCTCAAACAAAAAGCATATGAAAAATGTTCTCACTCATCATCAGAGAGGTGCAAATCAAAACAAGATACCATCTCAAAGACAGAAACTGGCACACATCCAAAAGAGCAAGGGCAACCAGTGCTGGCGTGAATGTGGAAAGAGAGGGACTCTCATCCATTTTTGGTGGGATTGTCAATTGGTCCAGTCTTTTTGGGAAATAATATGGACATACCTCCAAAAATGAGAAACTAAGCTCCCATTTGACCCAGCAATACCACTCCTGGAAATATTCCCTGAGAGCCAAAAACACATGGCAGAAACACCATCTGTACTTCTACGTTCATAGAAACACTATTCACAATAAGCAGAATAAGGAAGCAATCTGAGTGACCAAGAACAGACTACTGGATAAAGAAACTATGGTATATCTGCACAATGGAATATTATGTAGCTGTTAAAACTGATGTTATGAAATTTGCTTATAAATGGATGGACATGGATAGTGTTATGAGCAAAATTAGTCAGAAAAAAGACAGATATAGACTAACTGTATTCATTTGTGCGATTTATTTTTTTTATTTTTTATTTTTTATTTTTGGGTCGCACCCAGCAATGCTCAGGGGTTTCTCCTGGCTCTGCACTCAGTTATTACTACTGGCGGTGCTTGGGGACCATATGGGATGCCAGGGATCGAACCTGGGCCGGCATGGGCTGGCCATGTTCAAGGCAAATGCCCTACCCATTGGGCTATCGCTCCGCCCCGGGATAAGTGCAGCTAATTCATCTTGAGAGATGACAAATGCTTGTTCTGATTACTTTTGTCATAACTTGTCTTTATTTTTAGGTGAAAGACTCCCACAGGTTAATCACACATGCCAATAGATAGTTGTGTTTTGTTAGGAGTAAATATGATGACTTATGAGAAGACACTCAACATGTAGTAGGTACCCAACTAGGTAAATATTATTTGTGGTATAATTACTATTGCCAAATTCTTGGTAAATAGTACCATACATTTAAAGCTGTAAGATTTATGTACATTAAATAGGAGGTGACTCTCATGAATTCCAAGGTGGTGATTTTTTATACTTTTCTCATTGATAAGCAAAGTGCACCAGGAAGAGAGTGACTTTATAGATAAGAGCCCAGGAGTAGAAAAGCACCACAGGTGACTTAAAGCTGAGCTATAACTGTCTTGAAAAATTTTAACATGTAATCTAATTTGTTTAGGAAAATTCTGATAAAGCAGAGGCAACCTATCATCTATCTGTCTGTCTGTCTGTCTGTCTGTCTGTCTGTCTGTCTATGGGTTATACCCAGCAGTGCTCAGAGCTTACTCCAGATTCTCTCTGCACTCAGGGCTAAAAAGTTCTTGCAATGGAACTTGAGCCTCCAGCAAGGCAAGAGCCCACTCAGTTGTGCTATTGCTCCAGGCCCAGAGACCAGATCTTAAATTTCAGCTAAATTCCTGGCCTAAAATTCTATAATTACAAACACATTAAATAGAAACATTCTTCTGAATGGAATTGGCTGTTGTTTTATAAAATCAGATGTTTTCAGGTTTTAAAAAGTCCTGAAATGTAAGCATAAAGCTTTAGCTGCATAGCAATTAAAGGACAATTGTGGGACTTTCAAGATAAGACAATACATGGATTAGCTATTCCCAATGCTAATTTGACCCATCAAGGAACTAGCCTCTGGCAAAGTATCAGCAAATCTGACTGTCAAGCATTTTTTAGAAAATTTCTTTAGGCTACTCCAAAATTGTGAGAACGATATAAAGGTTATCAGCATGGTGAAGTTTCTCTCTCTCTCTCTCTCTCTCTCTCTCTCTCTCTCTCTCTCTCTCTCTCTCATCGATGAAGTTAAAAGTTGTGACTAACAAATTCAATCCAAGACTAGGGAAAGGGGAGCTTTTATGATAGAAAATTTTAGCCTCCCTTCAAATGAAAAAGCCTTGGATACTGTCAACCACCTTAGAAAGTGATACAGCAGCTGCTGGATTGTCACATTCTTGACTGTAACACAAAACATGCACAGTGCTTTGAACTAGTAATTATGCAGGTAATATGCAATACTGCTACTGTGTTGTGAGAGATGATTAAACTGCTTAAAATCAAAGTGCTATCCCAATACAAAGAGGAAAAATCCCCCAAAAAGAATAAAAAGCTAGATTTTTATTGTGTTATAGACACTGAATTGTCTAAACTGGATGTTTTAGAGGGCACACATATTCGACTGTCAATTACATTTATCTGAAAAGGGGCAAATTAATTCTGAAGGCCAACCTATACTTGTAAATCTAACAGTTGGGGCTACATCAGTCACAGTGGAAACCTTGTAGGAAACTTTCAACTTTATATGTTTTAAGGACTTGGGGACCATCTGTAACTTAATTGTGCAAGACTTTTAGTTTTCCTAAGTCTATGGTTGTGTAAACAAGGTACTGGAAATGATGTGACTATATAGGTTTTTGTGTAAAGAAAAGAAGATTGTAGGAAACCCAAACTACTGAAGTGAGATGATCCAGGAAAACAAAGATGAGGGGGCTTTCAGGAATCTACTCAGAATTAGATTTCTGAGAAAAAAAATTTGACATATATATTTAATATATATACATATATATAATATATAATATATATGTACATATACATTATAATATACATGCATGTATATATGTACATATACATACATATATACATGTACATATATACATGCACACATATATACATATATGCATATATACATATAATAAATATATGCATATATACATACATATATCATATATATATTCTAGCACTATATATATATAGTGCTAGAATCTGAGGTACTATATACCAAGCTGGAAAACCAAAGGAATATGTCTTAATGGAAAGCTAATTGAATAGAAAATATGGCAACACTGTTAAAAACCTTTTTTATATATTTGCAAATAGAAGAAACTATCTCAATTATTTCAACTTCTCTTAAATTCCTACTACCTATTACTTTCATTTGTGTTTACAGGTAATATAAGATTATTGCTTCTCATCTTTTTTAATTGTATATTGCATGTGTTATAAAAATTTAAATTAAAAAAAGATTATTGCTCCTAAGAACCTCTTGGAGGCAATTAGATTTACAGCAAGTGAGTTATAAAATAGTCAGAAAGCGAATATTTCCATTATTTCAATCTGTCTGATATGCTAGTTTCAATTTTTAATTTATAACTTTCATCTTTCTATATCTTTTATCTTGAGGCTTGATTTCGTTTTATCTAGTACACCGTTCAATTAAAGTTCTCAAATATTTTCATAATATGAAGATAACTTTTTCTAGAGTGCAATTCTAATCATATAATTTTCAACACTCTATGCACCTTACAGGAAAATCTGCAGATTCTTTTGATTACTATTGATTTAATATGTAATCTTAACCTTTATATAATTTTTATTTCACATATTTTACCACTATTCACTTTCATACACGTAAGTTATAGATAAATAGACTCGCTTCCTTTGTCCTGGTTAAGGTCAGTGTGTTTTATTTTGTTATCCATGCCATTATTCTGAGCATCGCTGGTTGTTGAGAATTGCTCTTGATGCTTATCTTTCACGTATTTCTCTGTCTTACTTATCCTCAACCTACTTCTAATAGGTACAAGGAAATGATATGGTCATTGGAGTAAGTTCTGGCTCTCCAAAGAGAGTGTAAACATTGATTTATTCACCTTTGCTTTTGAAATGCAATTACTTGTCTCCCTTTTAAGAATTATCATAGCTAAACTGCTTTATACAGTTTATTTTACATACCACATTTTTATTTTATTAATTCTTTAATTATAAAGCCAATCATAAATATAATTATAAACATGACAATAGTTAAAGCATTATCTCCACAAGAATTCCAAGATGTCTACTCTTCAATGAAAAATTATTATGAGTTTTAGGAGGAAATTAGAGTAACTTCAGTCAAAAACAGCTCATCCCATTCATTTTTAATAAATCCTTAATTCATTTTTACTTTCCCAGTCTCAGTTAAGTGCTAATATGTTTTATTTGTACTCCAAATACTCAACAAACAATTTATTTAACAAAAACATTTTGTATCAGTAAAAGGTGCAATGATGGGAGCACATGAAAACACTTCTAAACAACTGCTGTCTATACTCATTCCAAGGTTTCTAACTGATAATCCTATTTACTCATATTATTACTATCCCAGTATTATTTCATTACCCACTTTTTGCCATCTCCACGCAATCTTCTATTATAAGGTTCATAAAGGAAACAAAACTTTGAAATATTCTTTGGACCAGTCTGCCACCAACCAACCTCAATGATAACTCCTTGTGCATAAAATTATAATAACAATTTTACGTCTGCTGCAAAGTTTATCACAATGCCTTAGACTCAGAAATAACCGAAGAGCTTTTTGATGGGATAAATACAATGACTTTAGCTGGGATAAAAAGAAGGAAGAGATAAACAGTATAATGTTATATAAAGGAATGAATAGATAATAAACCAGATAATAAAACTGAGAAAATGTAGGTTCCTTACCCTATATATAAACAGTGCTCAAGAGGACCATATGGGTTCCCAGGGCTTGAACCTGGGTTGGCTGTGTGCAAGACAATGCCCTACCTGCTGTACTATCTCTTTGACCCCTGCTAAATAGCATTACTGATGCTGCATAATGTGGTGATATCAGTGGAGATAACAAAGCTGAACCTCAGAAACCCTCACTTTTGTAAACGCAAATAATTGTCAAAAGAAACACTTTCATTAGACAGAAAATTTCCCCTGCATTTGCAATAATCTGGGATTTATTCAAAAGTAGAGAAACAATAAGGAAGGTTAGATTTGTTTTATTATTTTTGTTTTATTTCCTATATTCCAATTCACTTATATCTATCAGAGCCTTTAAAATCAATAACCCTATCAGGAAGGTGAATGCTAGGATCATACCAGAAATGCAGGGCTAGTTTAAAATGTGAAAATCAGGAAATAAGATGGACAATCAGATGATTATCACAATATATGTAGAAACACAGCTGACAAAATCCAATACTGTTTTGTGCTTAAAACAATGACCAAAACTAGGAAAAAAAGAAGAGAACTTTCTCATCCCATGTTTAGACTGTTAAAATGGAATACTTAAAAATTAATCTACAAATTTAACACAAGTTCTATCAAATTTTCAACTACTTCTAATAGAAACTCACTGGCTATCCAGTGATTCAGATGGAAATTTAACAGACTTGAAAATGAAGAAAAATTTGGCAGGAATCATATTTTTATTTCCATACTTACCTATGTTCAATAATGATGACAGTAATGGCATTGAAATAAAGTCAGACACAGACACACAGATATACCCCCACATACACACACACACACACACACACACTCAGAATAAAATCAAGAGTCCAGAAATAAACCACTACATTTTAAATTGTTGTGCTTTTCCATAACAACTCAATGACGATGCTACTGGGAAGTAATAAACATTTCAATATGAAAATCAGGACAACTGGACAGCCACATGCAAAAGAATAATCATGATGCACCCTCTCTGCACACTATATAAAATAATTAACTCGGTCTTAATCAAATAGCTAGGTTTAAAATATTATAAAATTCATAGTAGGAAATATAGGTATAGCTGCTCATGAGTTCTTAAAAAAACACATTTTTATTAACAACGAAATAAAATAGGTAAATTAAATTTTCTCAAAACTAAAAAATATTGTGCTTCAAAGAATACTATGAATATAGTAAGCAGCCTACTAAATGAGAGAATATTTGCAAATCATACACCTAAATAAAGAATGAGGAGTAAGCCTTAGCACCACCAGGTGTGGCCACCCAAACAAACAAAATATTGTAATTAAAATAAGTAAGATCTATAGCAATTTTTATTTCAAACACTGTTTACGCTTCAGGAGATGAGAAAATTTTAAATGAATAAAGTAGTAAAAATCAGCAAAGCAATGTCTTATATGAAGAATAGTATAAGTTTACCATCATCAAATAAAATTATTAGGTCATATTTACGAATGTTTTTCTGTTTATAATTGTGAGATGAATATGGTGCCCTATAAAAAGGGATATTTTCCTGTTAGATACTGTGCTTAACACAGTACTGGAAAAATACTCAATCGCTTCTCCACAACAATGAAAACATAATTATATAAATAAAAATAAATCAAACCTTTACATCTTTAAGAGAAAAGAATGCAATGAGCACCTGTTTCTAGTTTAACTGCCAGAGAGAAAACAGAATATAAATTAGATTTTCTAAAAGTGATATTCCCTTAGTTAAAAATACTGAGGTTAAAAAAAAATGAAGTACTTCCTTACTAATGCTCTGTTGCAGGACACCTAAAAGCCTAGGCCTCTGCATCTGCCCTGGATTGCCTCCTGCAGGTCACTTCATAGATAGGGGGATAGTCTGAATGTGGAAGTTTTATCTGACCATGTATTCTGTACTTGCTGGTATAAATATTCTCTCATGCTACCACAATCATCTTGGGACTAGCTAGATCTTACCAGCATATTTGCCTGGCCACGTTGGATCTCTAAGTAAGTAGACCAGAGAGAAATGCTGTTTGCCTCCAAGCAAGCAAGCATGGCTCCCTGATAACTCAAAGGCAACTAAAATACAAAACTACCATGAAGTAGACGAGACTCTTGTGAAGGCTTGGAGAAATATTTAATTGGCATTAGTATTAGTCTTTGGTACAGAGACATGCCATCTCAGAAACCCCCTTCTCTACCCTATAAAGGCAATTCCAGGCAGATCTTGGCTCAGGATATTGGGTGAGGTGCTGGGAGAAATTACCTGAGGGCATTTGATCCTTCCTGCCAGGGGAAGTTACATTTAGCTTATAGATTCTCCCAGCTCTGCTAGGAGGCTTTTAATTAGCTCTGGGTCCTTGTAAACAACCAGATGGTCTCCTGAAGTTGCTACATTCTATGGAGCTGTTTTCCTGTTTTCACCTCTAGAAAGCCCAGCCCAGAATGGGCTGAGCTGGGGAGTTTGGGTGGATTTCTAGCCATAAAATAAGCTTCAAGAAGAAAAGAAGCCTCTCTTTTTTTCCTCCTTTTGCCATTTTAGCTTCCCTTGGTGTTTTGCTTCTTCGTCTTCTCCATTCTCTGTTGGGCCTCAACATGTGGTGGCAGCCATCTTGGCCTACACCTGGCTGGGGCCTAGCTGGGAACTCAGAGTCTGAAGGTTTTCCCTGCTCTTGGATTGTATATTGGATCCTGTGATAGTAAAGCCCTTTTAAAACTGCATCGGATTCCTGAGTCTTCATCCATTCCCGCCGGCTTTGGAGGTAGAAGGAAACTTCGTTTCCCAGCACTGTTGGGGATACCGGTGGCACGCCCCAACAATGCTCATTTTAAAAAATTGCAGTAGAGAATGACAACAATCATTAATATAGAATAAAGCATGTCATCTTTATATACTTAATAATTTGCATATAAAATTCATTAAATATGTAAAGTTTTGCTTTTCCTGTCTCAAATTACATTTAACTATATATTATTATAAATATATAACTATAAATGTAAATATGTAGCTATAAATATATTTAATTATATAATCATATTAGGTTTCCATTTCATAGCTAAGGATACAAAATTATTAATGAGATTCGACATATAAGCATAAGTGGTGAATTTGGGTCCTGAATCCAGACCTGTATAATTGCAAAGGTCACAGCTACCTCCCATGACAATGTTTAAAAAATTCTTAATACTTGCGAATCAGTATAGGAAAAACAGTATGATGTACTGTATGTCTTATAATGGAGCTACGTTTTCATTGAAAGCTGCCTTTGCTAGCAAACATATAAACCACTATCAAGAGGAAATGCATTTACACATGACAGGGATCAGAGAAACATATGGGATTTGTGAAGAAATTTGGAAGTAAGGTTTGGATCTGTCATGAGTCAACAAAGGAGGTCAAAGTCAGTTAAGAGTGGAGTCAAGATTTGAACTTTATCTTATTGCTGACATCTTGCTCTAGACTAGAGCCTGAGTGATTCCTCATGATTCTACACAACAGATAATACATTTCTAGTTCAGGGATTGACACCAAACTCCAACTGTGTCATCTAATATGGATATAGAACTTCAGACTACATTCACTTAGGCTGAAAGCCTAAGTCCTGGGGAGAACCAGGTCTGAGACTTCAGCATATAATTAGTCCATTTGAAACATTTGAGAGGTTAATCTGTTTAAGTGACACCAAACCATCAATTCCTTGCAGGTAGAGGAGTTTCCATATTAGTATTATTTGAACTCCATAGCACCCATTAAATAGTAATCAATATTCCATTACTATTAAATTTTATATATGAAAAAATAGACATTTAAATAATGTACATAACTTCCATAGGCCACAAGTCATTGAATCAGTAGACAATATGATGGGTATTTTCATTCCATATGCATGTTCTTTCTTTTTAACCAGTCTCCATATTTAGGCTACATAGTTTTTCCAGGACTAATTTTTGTTCTGTTTTACTATTTTTTTGTTCTGTTGTACTATTTCTGTATGGGATAATAATAATTGAATTCCTCACATAAAATGTGTTAAATTCCTTCTCATCTTTGTCTCAGAAAAAGGAAACAGTTCAATAGATTTCTAAGAGTAATATTTACTCTCATGAACTGCTTCTGAATCCGAGTCTTTATTTCTATGTGCTCTACTTTATTTCAAGAATTCCTTTAAGACGTTTCCATAGAAACACTTGAGAAGAAAATGATGTACTATAGAACATTTTCAGTAGATGTCTTGGTTTTGCACATTCATTATTCAAGAGAATAGAGATTACCGGTTGTCAGGGCTTACTCCTGGCTCTGCACACAGGGATCACTCCTGCCGAGGCACGGGGACCATACGGGGTGCCTGAGATCAAATTCGTGTTGGCTTGTACAAGGCAAACACTCTACCTGCTGTACTGTCTCTCCTGCCCTGAGATTTCTATTTTCAGAGGATGCTACATGTTTTTTCTTTTCTTTTTTTTCTCTCTTTCCTTTTTGGTTTTTGTTAGGGCTTGCTCCTGGCTCTGTGTTCAGGGATCACTCCAGGTGGGCTTGGTGGATCATCTCCAGTAGCAGGGGATAGAACCTATGTTAACTGCATGTATGACAAGCTATTTATATTCTGCGCTATGTGTAAGGAATTCCCTACTTGTTTAAAAAGTAATTATTAAAGGAATTCCCCACTTGTTTAAAAAACACTTAGTTATAAACTTTTATTTTATAATTTCAGTGAACTATTTAAATACTGTTGTTGCACTAACAGTATTTACCCAGACTGTGCAGTTACCTCCTGCTGGTCACTTTGTAGATGGGGCAGGAAACAGTATGGATCTGTGACTCTATGTGGCAGTATATCTTACCATGTATTTTATGAAAGCTGTTGTAAATATTTTCTCTCATGCTACCACAATCATCGTGGAACTAGACAGATATTACCAGTATTTTTACCTGGCTATGTTGGATCTATTTAGTATAATATAGTTATAATTAGATCAGAGAGAAGTGCTGTTTGCCTCCAAGGAAACAAGCGTGACTCTAGATCTGTAAGTCTAAAGGCTAATATCCAAAACAACTAGAAGTAAAGACAAGGATCTTGTGAAGGCTTGGAGAAATATATGCCTGGCTGTAGAATATCTATGGTATGGCTATATACCCCTCTCTACTCTGCATAGGGCCTGCAAGGAAACTTTAAGTGTTGATCTTGGCTGATGCAATATTAACAGTTCAATGGGACTAGGTGAGGTCCTGGGAGAGGCACCTAGGTTTTGACCCTAACTGCTACCCATTGATGTGGGCTCCTCAGGACTGAAAAGATATAAAAGCAGTAGCCTGCTCTCACTTTCCTCTCTTCCTCTTTGCTTCCTGCATCTGCTCTCCTTCTCTCCACTCTCTGCCCTGTTAGGCCTTAGCATGTAGTAGTGGTCATCTTGGTCTACGATTCTAAACCTACATGTGGCCAGGGTGCAGCCAGGAACTTAAACATTGGGGTTTTTCATTACTGAATTGTATACCAGATCCTTTGAGAGTAAAGCCTTTTGAACCTTTGCTGGATTCATGAGTCTTTCTCTGTCCAGTGGCCGCCAGTCCCCTAGGAAAGAAGGGGATCCCTGTTCCTGCTCCCAGATTTTGTCGGGAACCAGCATTCTCCGACATCCTAGAACATTTAAACTTTATTATTATAGCCCCAAAGAGGCTATGATTTAGGCTATCAATAGCTATTGATATTATATCATTGATATTATCTTCACTTATACTTAACTCTCATTGTCACACATTTCAAATGCTGAGAATGTGTTGTAGGATACTGAAAACCACACAACACTATGTAGGTGATTGAGTTGAATGCATGAAGCCTGGGCTGCTGGAACAGGATGACTAGCAAAAAAAGAAAATTAAAAAAAAATAAGAAAAATGCATACTAAAGTACACTTGTCAGAAAAAAGTAAACAAAACAGGCACATTAAGTTTAGAACAGGGAGATTTTACCATATTTAGATGGTCATTGAGGCCCAATTTTATCCATAATTCAGCACCATGAACCCTCTAAACAAGGATCTTATAAATGTGTAGGATGTTGATACTTTCCCTCTCCTGCTATTTACGTGACTTTATTATTTACATCAGAACTACCAAAGGCTTGAAGTGGAGGCAATAATTCTTTCACTGGGTATGGAGCTTTGCAGCTTTTGTTCAGTGCATGGGGAAGCGCAATAACTAACGCTGTCTGCTGCTGCTTGTCCTAAATTATGTGCTCTTGTCTTCACTGGGCAGTTTTATATTTGAAGATTTCCCTTATCTACCTCTTCAAGCTGATCACATTGTAAAAATCACTGAATGGAATCCTATATTGGGCTCACTTGTGAGCAGAAGGATCTATAAATTTACTGCGTGAGAAAGGGTTATGTATTCCAAAGGAAAATGTATTCCCCATTGGTGAGAAGTTTTAATGTTTTTAATACTGGTCTATTATAGAGAATTCTTATGGGGAAAAGCACAAAAGGACTGGGCAGGGTGGTTTTGTTGTACAACTACAAATTCTTAATTCACATGCATTAGCTGAATATGATGAAAACTATTTATCATAATACAGACTTCTTTAACTATACAGACACAATATCTCTTCATTTTCAGAAGAGAAAATGAAACAGGACCCCATTAAGTCTCCATTTCCTGTTCACCAGTTAGCTCTGGCTAGCAAAGAAATAGAGACCGAGTAGGTGCCTGAAGCTGCTTTGGCACTAAGGCGCCTCTACTTACACCAGCCAGTCCAGTTTGAGTTGGCTTCATCACATCACCTATGCAATTAAGCATGAGAGCCATTTCTTCCAAATTTTTTCTAAGATGAATTAGTCATTGAATTTTCTGTGACTTCTTTATATTTAGGAGTTCTGTTACTGCAGCATCAGACATATAAATTCACACCACGTGGCAAGTATTGCTTTCATAAAAAAGGTGACAACAAATGGTTGAGTACATTGGAATCCCTACTATAAAGTGATTGACAATATTGTGTTTATTGATTAAGCATTTGATTAATTTAGCTGAACAAAATAGTACATACATTCCCAGAGAGTGATACCCTTTTTCATTAATCTTTGTTGTCTTGATACCAAGTTCAGGGAAATAAAATCCACACTTTTCTGTGGATGTCTCCAAATCCTTCCCAAAGTTCTCAGATATAGGAATAGAAGAAATATAATAGAATCCAGTGGAATAAATATATTACAATTTTGGAGGTCATAGCATACTAATTATAAAAGACAAATGCTTTTATCATCAGAAAGAATAAAAAATGTCTGACTGTACTACTTCATTAACTTATTGGAGGTCAGTGCATAAAGGTAAGAAAAGGAGAGGGACCTATTGATTAAAAATAAAGAAATAAAATTTCTTCGGTGTTCTCTACATAAACAGAGGTATGACTGTCTACAGGATAATGTCGAAGAATCTACACACAAGCCACTAGAACTCATAAGTGCAGTTAAAAGGCAACAATGTGCGAAGTCAGCACACACACAATTAATCTCTACTTAGAAGTCACTAGAAATGGAAAAAATACCATTTAAAACTGCATGAAAGACATGAAATCTACAAGTGTGAATCTAATTTATACTCAAAATTTATATTCTGATAACGTAAAACATTGATGAAAGAAATAAAAAGACCCACCTAAAAGACTACTCTTATAAACTAAGACAAAGATTGGAGAGATAGCACAGTGAATAAGCCATGCAGCCTTATCCTTGCAAGCAGCTAACTTTGATCTTGGCACCACATATGGTCTCATGAGCCCTAATAGGAGTAATTCCTGAGCATTGACAGGCGTGTTCCACCTCCCCTACGCTTTATGTAATTAAAAAATTAAAAAATAATAAATTCAATATAAAAACAGATGGAGAAAATATTTTCAGGAAAGTATATGATAAAAGTATTTTTTATCCAGAATATACGAATAATCATCTCAATAATAAATGTACACACAACAAAACTAAAAATAATAAACATTAAGGTCTGAATAATTATTTGGCTAAAGTGTGGTAAAAATAAAACCATTCTCCCTGCCTTTATAATGAAAAATGTCTTGCTGTACTGTGGAAGTAAAAAGGGCAGACGAGGGCATTAGGTTATCTAGTTAATGTCACTTGGATCACACTTACATAAGGTTCAACTAGTTAGACAATGGAAATGTTCAGTGCTGGGGAGATAAAGTGTGGATGTAGTTAGGAAACTTTGACTGTGTGTTCTTGCATGCAGTCTCTCTTGGACCCTTTTCCACTGCCTGAGCAGGTGGCAGGGAAACAGCTATTCTTGCCCAGGATCACAGGGCGAGAGAATAAAAGAGAGACTAAGGGACAAAAAGTCACAACTACCACAATGAGAGGCAAACCACAGTGTGTCAGTGGCAAGTCATTGAGAACTCTGTGAACAGAGGGACACTAGACCCAGGAACATTGTGGATACTCAGGGACAGAATCTCAAAAGCAGCATAGACCTGGAATTTGTGCACAGGACATCACGTGAATCACTTGTCTTCCCATTGATCATCAATTTGCTTGAGTGGGCGCCAGTAACGTCTCCATTCATTTGGAATGAGGTCCATTATTGTTACTGTTTTTTGCATATTTAACACACCACAGGTATCTTGCAGGCTCTGCTGTGGCTCTGGGTTCATCCCAGGGGGCCCAGTCTTTTTATGTCAGATCATCAAGCAACCAACAAGGGCCCACGGGGCAGAGCCCTGGGTGTAGACAAGCCTGTCTCCTGTCTGCCACCTGCAAACGCAGCCAGACACTGCAGCCGCACCTTAACACCTGGAGTGGCAGGGCACAGGACATATGAGGTCCAAAATCTACCCATCTAAAACTATTAGGTAAGTAACGGTGGCTTCATAAATGTCTGAGTTAGGAGCTAGTCCAGTTCGGTGGTAACAGTACCAAATTCTGACAAAGTAGTAAAACAACTCAAATCACACCCACAAAGGCATGAGCAATATAGAATCCTTTGGGAAACAATTGGACGACCTTTAGGTTTTAGCTTTGCTTTGGGGTTTTGAGCCAAATTTGGCAGTGGTAAGGGCTTACTCCTGGCTCTGTACTCAGGATCACTCCTAGTGGTGCTCAGGGGACCATATGTGGTTCCAGACATCCAACAAAGATTGGTTGTGTGCAAAACAACTAATCTGCCCATTGTACTGTCTCTCCTGCCTGGCTTTGAATGTTTTCAGCTTGAGAAAGAACAAATGAACTAGAATTTCCACATATGGAAAAACAGACACTATGTTTCTTGCCTATATGGAATTGACAATATACAAGATGGGATGTGACTTAAATGTGCTAAACAAACGGACTGAAAAATGTTTCCGTTAGTCAATAGTAAAAGGAACTTCCTTTCCTAATTTTTTAGAGCTAATATTGCCTCTAATGCTCTCGATTTCTTAAACCAAAGTAAACAATATTAAGCTTCAAATTATAATGAGAAGATTAAGTTTTACTTAGCCCAACAATTTACCATATAATGGTAATATACATTTTTATAAGTATGGTTTGAATTTGATACTTTTTCTATGAGAAAATTCACATTGTTTATGGAAGAACAAACACTTTTATGAAGACAGTTTTTTACACCAGCAAACAGAACTCCATAGCTAGTCCAGAAGATATTTACTTAGAGAAGCATTCCATTAGGCCAGAAACTGAGGTTTCCGTGCGAAACATATTTCTGGCAATTTAATTCAGGCCATTTTCAAAGAGAATAAGGTAGTTCAAAAAACATGAAGGACTGGACCCTGACTCTTAAAGTTTAAAAGCCTTAACTGTTCTGAAGTAGTTTTCTCATATGCTAAAATAAAAAAAAATAGTTGGGTCTGAAGACATTCTCTCTCAGAATCTTGAGGATGGCCAATATAAATCTGCTCTTACCTCATCAAAGAATTGTCGCGAAATGATTCTTTAAGAGCTTTTTAAGTTGGAAAAATTACAGCATATTCCAAGCGTGTTAAGACCCCAATAATGCAGGTACTCTCAATTGGAAATTGTTTAATTAAGTAAAACTAAATAAATGTATCTTTTCACACATGAAATACAGGAGTTTTTTTAAAAACTAGCTAATTTGCCTGCCTAATATGTTTGCGGGGTCATTTTATGCCTGAGTCTGTATCTGAAATCTTTTATTTAAACTAGACATATTGAAAGTTAAATTCATCTGTCTCTTTGGATTTTATTATTTCCATTTTTTGCAAAAGATACATCTTTCTTTCCCACATGCGAGCTACAGCCCTTGATCTTTCACTCCTCCTGACTCTTATCAGTACCCATCGTCACCTCCTCTACATGCAATCTGCATCAAGTGCTCTCACTTCTTTTCTCAAGTACCACTTGTCTAATTCCTCTCCAGTTCCACTGCTGCCATTCTGGCTCAAGTGCTTACCAACTTTCACGTGGATTACAGCCCTAACCTAACCCGTTTCCACTTCGACTCCAGAAAGGAATATAGCATGGTAATTAAGTGTAAGAGTACCAGAAATAGATGGATAACTGAACTTTAGCCTTGAGTAAGCTAGTTAGTATCTCTAATCCAATGTTTTCAATTTTTTTTTAGTTTTCTGTAAGTTTGATATAGTTCTCCACACAATGGGACCGACTTGGTATACTTATGTGAACTCTGATTACTTATCTCTTTGTTAGCTCCTAACACAATATAATATAATCAACTTTATACTGTTTGATCCTTTCATATAGACTGTATACTTTGTGGTAGTCAGTGGCTCTTATTGCCTTGTTTTTGTATATTTTTAATCACACAGGACAGTGCTCAATACTTGCTCTGGTTTTTCACTCAGGGATCATTCCTGGAGGGCTTTGGGGTGCCAGGAATCAAACCCGGTGGCTGCGTGCAAGGCAAGTACCCTAACCCCTGTAATGTCACTCCAGACCCTATTATTACTTTTTGATTATGCAACAGCTATATAGAAATGAACACAATGTGTAATTGTAGACTACAATATTTATCTGATAGCATTACATGAATTAAATTAATAATCCATATACAAACACCATTCTAGTTTTGATCCAGAGTCCTAATAACATTGATCTGGAAGGAATATAGCTTTGAAGCCAACTTCATGTGTTCAAAATCTGCTTTTGACACAAAAACTTTATGGAACTTTATGGAGGTTCAGAACATTTCACTGCTGACTTTATCAGATAAATTGTAGTTTTAAGTAAAACTAACGTGATCATTTTAAAGTTCAGATGTGTTTTTTAACTTAATATGATACCCCTCTAAGATGATATAACATCACTGAGATCATTTATATCATTTATGTTTAGCTATTTCTAAGACTCACTGAATACTGAGATATTACCAATGGGAGAATAATTTTTTCTTTTTTTCTTTAGCTTTTCGGGTCATATGCATGACCATGTTCAGGTGTTACTCCTGGCTCTGCACTCAGGAATTACACCCTGGTGGTCCTCGGGGGCCCATATGGGATGCCAGGGGTCCAAAGTAGGTTGACTGAGTGCAAGGCAAATGCCCTACACACTGTACTATTGCTCGGTACTGGGGAAAATAATTTCTTAAAGAGGAACTTTTTAAGTACCACTTTCTACTCTGGATTTTAGGAGAACTGACACGAACTTTTATATTTATGTTTCATGAGACTTAGGCAATATCTACAGTATACCTGTACACCTACAGGTAAATTTGTCCTTTTGACACACTGATATCCAGTCTTATTGAGTGTTTAAGGGTTTCTTTAATTTTCTGCATGGGACAACAAAGCAGGTGTTACACCAGAGTGAAGAAAGAGTGGTTGTCTAATTGATAATGCCATTTGCATTAGTTAATCTAATGTAGTGAAATTGTACTATTTATTGTACCTTTACTACTCGATGCTGCTGTTGTGGGGGGCGATTTGTTAGATACACAGGTTTCATGAGATCTACTCCTTGAGCTCTGAATTAGCTTAGTCAGAAACAAGATGATCAAATCTATTATAAGAAGTTTATACAGATATTCAATGAGATTAGTACTTTCCTATGAGCATTGGTACATGGACAAATTCCCCACTCCTATCCTATGAATCCTATCCTATGAGAGACTCACAGACATGGGGCAGAGCTGCTACTGGCTGTCCCTGTGCTCAGCTGCTCATGAGGTGCAGGGAAGGGATGGTGGTTTCTAGCCCTGGCCTGCCACCCCAGCAGAGCCTCGCAACAAGCCAGATGATCCCCCACTCCATGAGGGCCTCCATTTTCCACATCCGGACTTCCCCCTCTTCAGAACTCCACACCAGCAGACCAGCCTATCACAGCCGGCTCGAGCGGCCGCAAGCTGCCACGTGGTCATCAATAAATGCTGGATTTAGAGATGACTATAAAAGTATGCTACCCGGACGGCAGAGCCTGGCAAGCTACCCGTGTCATATTTGATATGGCAAATACCAGTAACAATTATAGACCTCATTCCCATTACCTGATGGAATGGTTTGATGCTCTTTATATTCCTGGAGCAAGCAGGTGCCCTTGGGCTCTACTTTCATGAGGCAGGACATATGGAGATGTTACTGGTGCCCGCTCGAGTAAATCAATGATTAACGGGAAGACAGTGACAGACAGTGATGCTATGAATTATTTGGCTATGAGAAGCAGAAGTTTCCCATGAGTCACAAAATGTGCCAAAGATGGCAATTTGGCTGAGGCTGGTACTATTGTGGTACAACCTCCAGAGACAGCAAGTTCTGGTGATCAGCAAAACATCCGTGTAGAGAGGTTGCATGATGTTGATAATAAGTGAGAAAAACATTCATTTTCACTGTTTCAAGGAATAGCAGGGTCTTGGGGCAAAAGTGCAAGCAAAAATCTTATTTCCTTTCAATAAAGTGGACAAAGGATCAGAGAACTAATATTTATTATCTGTAGTGTCAAAGTTGTATTTTTGGGATGAGGAATGGTCAGGTTATATTTCTTATTTATTTATATTTGGAATTTCATGTATTTTCCGTATTCTCCCCTTTTGGAATACAATAAACTTATTGCTTATAGTACACTCTAAGCCTGTAGTGAGGAGATACTTGATCTCTTATTGGCTAAATTGTCTGCGTGAAGTGGCTTTCCTGTCACATTCAGCTGTCTGACTTGACCTTAATAATAGTGGGAAGTGACATGGAGTTTTTGTTTGAAAGGACTTTGTGACCCTCTCTTCCAATATATTAAAGGGCAATGACTGTGGTCATCATCTAGTAGAGAAATTTATTTAGCTCCTTGCTGTGCCTATTGAGTTAATTCTGTTTAGGGATCCATCAAGAGGTTGCTCTATTCTAAGTATTCTTTGGGAACAATAAAAACATAAATTAGTACGTGATTGGATCAGCTATCACCTTGTGCATCCTATTTGAGTTCTTATGCCTGCATTGAGAAAGAATATTTGCTGAGAAAATATTTGATGAGAAAGAATATTTGATGATAGGCTTTCCTGCATTTTACATTTCTGTTCAGTTATAAATATCTACAAAATTTTGTGGAGATGATTAGATTATTTTTGCTCATATTGTAGATGGTCATTTTATATAAACTTGATATACACTATTTGCTTATATTTTGGTATTTCTTAATATTTACTGTTAACCAATCAGTTTTCTCTATTCAGAAAATATGAATATCAATAGTATTTACTTGGATCATGATCTAACCCTACTATATTATATACAGTATAATATATAGTATAATAGACACTATATATTATATATAGTATATAGTATATGGTATATAGTATATATACTTCTTTTTAAAAAATATTAGGCATCTCACAGGGGCTGGAGCGATAATCCAGTGGATAGGGCATTTGCCTTGCATGCGGCCGGCCTATGCCGGCTTGGGTTTGATCCCCGGCATCCCATATGGTTCCCGAGCACCACCAGAGTGGTTCCTGAGTGCAGAGCCAGGAGAAATCCCTGAGCATTGCTGGGTGTGACCCAAAAAGCAAAAAAAAAATATTAGGCATCTCTATAAGTCACATTTATATGAAATGAACACAAGTGAACAATGGATAACACTGCAAGCACTTTAATATTGTGCATTTTAATTTTATTCAGATACAACTTATTTTCATCAGACGTAATAGCCACCCAAATATCCTCTAGCCTATAAATTTTGTGCAACTTCTTCCATGTAGATTAACACCACCAGGAGTGATTCCTGAGTGCAGAGCCAGGAGTAATCCCTGAGCTTTGCCAGGTGTGACCCCCAAAAATAAAGACACTGAGAACCAGCAAACTAAGCTGCTGACATGCTACAACAACCTGTCTTTACAAGAAATTTTGTTTTTTTTTCTAAACCTATATACATAATTATAGTTGTACTAAAACATTCTAATCCATTTGATTCTCTGTGAGGTGACCATTCTCTGCTGCTGTGGGACAGTTTGGACAGAGTTGTTGCATACAATGGGGCCACGTGCTTGGTGACTGAACATGCCTAACAGCATAATTTTACAGGCAGCTGCCTCATTAAAACCCCTTAACTGCATCCATTGCCATTAAACTAAAATTGGCTAACTAGGATTCTTTGAGCAACAATTTTTAAATTGAAACTTTCTTCATTAAATTTTAATTAGTGCTTGGAATTTCATTATTTATAAAATATGGTCTGCCAACAGTTGTTATTTTAATAACAATTTATTCTTAGTGTATATATTTTAGCATAAGGAAATGATCTTTTACTTTAGTGATACCTATAAGCTTTAAAGATAAGACAAAGGCTTATGTGTTAATAACAGTGGCTAATGGTTGAAAGGCACATGCAGTGGCTAAGCTGAAGTGTCATAACAGCATGATCTCATTTCTTTCTTTCTATAACCTATGAGAAATTAGAGGGAAAAGAAGGATAAGAAACAATTTACCCAAGATGACATCACTAATAGTTGGTGATATCAAATGGAATACCTAATGGAATAAATCTTCTTTAGATCTCTTTCACCAAAAAGTAAAAAATATAAGATTGAACATGGTTGTGATTCAGTATTAAGCAAGGTCAACTAACTCAAATTATGGGTTATACCAATACTTGATATTTCTCTATTAATTATCACAGTATTTCCACACTATTTTTATTTCCAGATGGCCATTTATTTATCCTAATACAAGATATGTTTAGTAGAAGATGGGTTGTTTTGTCTTCTACTTCTTAAAGGGATAAAATTCTTCGTACAGTTGCAGTGCCTGGTTTGAAATTGGTCTTCCAACTCTGCTAATGGGAAACTTTCTATTGGAACCACACTGTTCAAGGGTCATTCCATTCTTTTGCCTATTGAGAAATTCAATGGGCAATAATTCAGAATAAAGCAAGAGACAAGAGTGAACTTTAATATTACTATGCGATTTTAACTTCAAATCCTTAAATATGTCATAAATTTGAAATATGTAACATTCATAAAATGTGAATAAAAAATTCATAAATATTTATTGTTTTATTTATAATAGTGACTATGAGTGTGAAGTTTTTTTTTTAAAAACTTTCACTCTGAAACAAAGTAAAATTTCAGGATACAAAATCAACACCCAAAAAGTCATGGCTTTCCAATATACAAATAACGAAAGAGAAGAAAAAGATATTAAGGAAACTATTCCATTCACAATGTGCCACAGAAAACAAATACCTAGGAATCAACTTACCCAAGTATGTAAGGACCTGTACAAAGAAAACTACAAGACACTGCTCCAAGAGATAAAAGAGGACACAAGGAAATGGAAACACGTTCCCGTTCATGGAGGGGAGAACAACATTGTCAAAATGGTAATACTCCCTAGAGCTCTGTACAGATTCAATGCAGTCCCTATGAGGATACCGATGACATTCTTCAAAGAAATTGACCAAACGCTCCTGAAATTTGTATGGGAACAATAAACCCCAAGGATAGCTAAAGCAATCCTCGGGAAAAAGAAGATGGGACGCATCACCTTTCCCAACTTCAAACTGTACTACAAGGCAGTAGTAATTAAAACAGCATGGTATTGGAATAAAACAGACCTGTGGACCTATGGAATAGAATTGAGTATCCTGACACCCAACCCTCAAACACATGATCATTTAATCTTTGATAAAGGTGCAACGAGTCTAAAATGGAGTAAGGAAAGCCTCTTCAACAAGTGGTGTTGGGAAAACTGGGCAGCACATGTAAAAGAATTTAGACCTGTGTCTAACACCATCCACAAAAATCAGATCAAAATGGATTAAAGATCTCAATATCAGACTTGAATCCATAAAGTACATTGAAGAAAATATAGGAAAAACCCTCCACAACATTGAAGCTAAAGGCATCTTCAAAGGTGAAACATCACTAACAAAGCAACTAGAAGAAAAGATAAACATATGGGACTACATGAAACTAAAAAGCTTCTGCACCTCCAAAGAAACAGTGACTAAGATACAAAAGCAGTCCACAGAATGGGAAAGAATATTCCCAATACCCATCTGATAAGGGGTTAATATCCAGGATATATCAGGCACTGGTAGAACTTTACAAGAAGAAACAAACAACCCCATCAAAAATGGGGAGAAGAAATGAACAGAAACTTCAAAGGAAGAAATCGAATGGCCAAAAAACATATGAAAAAATGCTCATCATCACTAATCATCAGAGAGATGCAAATCAAAACAACAATGAGATACCACTTTACACCACAGAGACTGGCACATATTCAAAAGAGCAAGAACAACAAGTGCTGGCGTGGATGTGGGGAAAAGGGGACACTCATCCATTGTTGGTGGGAAGCTGGCTGGTACAGCCTTTCTGGAAAACAATATGGACTTTCCTCCAAAGACTAGAAATTGAACTCCCATTTGACCCAGCCATACCACTCCTGGGAATCTACTCTGGGAAACCAAAAATACGCAGCGGAAACACCATCCCACTTTTATGTTCATAGCAGCATTACCACAATAGCCAGAATCTGGAAGCAACCAGAGTGCCCGAAAATCGATGACTGGATAAAGAAGCTTTGGTACATCACACAATGGAATACTATGCAGCTGTTAGGAAAATGAAGTTATAAAATTTGCCTAGAAATGGATGGACATGGAGAAGATTATGTTGAGCGAAATTAGCCAGAAGGAGAGAGACAGATACAGAATGACTGCATTTATTTGCATGGCATAAATATATATGTACATATTATGATACCAATATCCAAGGTCAAGTGAAGCATATATCGGGAGGTCTTGTCAAAGGTGGAAATTATCACAAACGTGTCGGAGTCAGAGTTTAGGAAAGACAGAAAATGGAACAGGGTGCAATAATTGTCGAGGGTACTAATGCCAACCTAGAACTGAGCATGAAATAGAGGCAAAAGGATTCACATGACAACCTTTTAATGTATGTTCTGTAATCCATAGTCTAGAAAGGAAGGAAAAGAGAAAGAGAGAGAAAGGCAAAGAAATAAAGAACCTGCCATGGAGCAGGGCTGGGTTAGGGGGAGGGAACCGGGGATGTTGTTGGTGGGAGATGGGCACTGATGGAGGGACGGGTGCTGAAACACTGTATGACCAAAACCCAAACATGAACTTTTTAATTGTATATCTTTTTATTTGTATGGAGATGGGCACTGGTGGAGGGACGGGTGCTGAAACACTGTATGACCAAAAACCCAAACATGAACTTTTTAATTGTATATCTTTTTATTTGTATATCTCACGGTGGTATAATGAAATACTTAAAAAAAAAAAACAAAAAAAAAAACTTTCTACTCTGAAACAAAGTAAAATTTCTCCTACAACGCCATCATTAAAACACTGTTAAGAATACAAAGTTTCACATTGATGTAATAAAATTAAAAAGAATATGTAGGGCTGGAGAGACAGCACAGTAGGTAGGATGTTTACCTTGCATGTGGCTAACCGGGTTCGATCCCCAGCATCCCATATGGTCCCCGGGCACTGCCAGGAGTAATTCCTGAGTGAAGAGCCAGGAGTAATCCCTGAGCATTGCTGGGTGTGACCCAAAAAGCAAAAAAAAAAATTCTGATCTTTGTAATTGTATATGTATGGTGGTATAATAAAATATTAAAAAATATTTCTGAGAATTTAATAAAATTTAAGCTTTGGAATGAAAGTCTCTTCTTTTTGAGAATGAACCCCAAATTTGTTGTGTGACGTGCCCTCCAACTACACTTAGCTTATTTGCTGGTCCCTGCCTTTGGGGAATCTCCGGAGCAGACATAATGGGACTTTGGGCAGAACTGGACTGATTTCATAACTTTATATGACATAAATATTTTTATCATGAACCTCACTTGCTCTGAATCAATATTCTGTTCCCATGGATCCCCATGGGACATATATGTAGATATCTAATGAGTACTTTGCCACATTGGATCAACCATAATATAATCAATTCTCCTAGTTCATAGACATGCCAGTGTGCCTCCAGGCAAACTAATGTGTCTCAGACTCTAAAGGTAATGCTGACGTGTATTATTCTGATGGATTTTGGACCTTAGTGGAATCCAGAGTCTGGGATCTGCTAGCTATATATTCATGGTGAAATGTATTAATGCCATTTCCTACAAATTACATTCTGAACTGCTTTCTGGTTCAGAGATGCAGCCTCTCCTCCTCTCTCTGATAGGGAAAGTTTGCCTCTGGAAAGCAGATCTGGCTTTTGTGAAGCCCTAGCCAAAGGTCCACCTAAACATTTCAAAAGGGTTATTTTCCTGTCTTCATCTCAAGATAGCCCAACCCACAATGTGCTGGGCTAGAAGATTTTGGTGGGTTTCTGTCTATAAATGAAGCAAAGTTAAGAATAAGGAACATTTTTGCCATTTTGGCTTCCCTTGGCATTGTCCTCTCTCCGTTCTCTCCATTCTCTCCGTTCTCTGTTGGGTTCCAACATGTGGTGTCAGTCATCTTGGCCTACATGTGGCTCGGCCCAGCTGGGAACCCTGAGTCTGGGGTTTTTCCGGCTCTTGGAATGTATATCAGAACCTGTGACAATAAAGTCTTTTAAAACTGTGCCTGATTCCTGAGTTTTCATCCATTTCCTGCGGGCTTCAGAGTAGAAGGGAACTCGTTTCCTGGTATTGTTGGGGACCCCAGCGGTCCCTGACAAGAGTTGTGATTGAACTTCCTCCAAAGACTTCAGACAAAAAATAATCATAATTTCACTATAGCTCATGACAAAGAATATCATGTAAAAATGAAAATGTAGTTGTATTCTTTATTCCTAAAAGACCACTTCTCATATCCAGAATCCCTGCAATGAATTACTGTGTACACTTAATGCCACATTTATCATAAGGGGGATTAGAACATGGACTCCGGGAATGATAGGAAGGCTGGAATCTCTGATCAGAATCTACATATGTGCATGCGTCTGACTAAATCAAGACACAATTCACCACCAGGAGGTTGGGTGTAAGAGGTTTAAGGAAATAATGAAATACAATTAACACATATGTGTTAGAGTCTTTCCATGAATAAAGGAGCAATGATAATGATAATAGGAACAAAGACCTGATAATTTTGCATACAGGTGTGCATACTGGTTCTCATTATCAATATCCATTAATGAACAGTGAAGTTAAGTAACATGCTAGGGTGTGACTGGACATAACAAGTGAATTAGCAAAATAATGGTATAATTTTGGAAATTTTGCTTTCAACTTAGAAATTGTCATTTATCTCTATTTTCTAAAGAGTTACTCCAAAATAAAATCTAACACCAAAGAAGGAAACATGATATATTAAAAAGGATTTTAAAATAGAATTTCAGAAAGTGAAAATCATAGGATTTATTTTACTCCTTGCTGCCTGTCGTAGCATTTGAGGATTTTAGGCTCAGTGGGTTGGAAAACACTTTGATAGTGACTTTGTATGTCCCCTTGCAAATGTTCTCACTTGTATTAAGTGGTTGTCAAATGTTCTTGGTCTTACAGTATAAAAAATCAACAGCTTTGCCCCACAAAATAATCTACTAGTTTAAAAAATTCCATATGCATTTTATCCCATATTAAATGCATATATCAGTGATAATGGTAATTAGATTTGAAGTATTATAAATTTCTATTTATTTTAAGCTTTCCTGCTCATTATTAAATCCAGATACTTATTTAACCCCATTAATATATCACATCCAAATGCATTTATTCTAGAATGCATTTATAATTGTATTGGCATTGTTTATGTCAAGTTCTGCTCTTAGGAAGAAAGAGATTATCTATGCTCAGAAATCACTCTTGGTGATACTCTAGGAATCATATGCAGTGACAGGAGTAGAATATGATCAGCCCTGTTCAAGTCAAAGCACTTTTACTTGCACTATTTCTTGGTCAAGAAAGAGGATTTTCAAATCTCTGAATTCACCTTTATGAAAATAAATATGACAATACACATGTGGGGAAGTTTCTAAAGAGGACAAAACACTATGTTGTCACTAGCTGTATCCTCAGAAGTCTGTTTTGGGACTAGGCTATGAGGTCTTCTGTGACTAATATTTTACTTCCTTGTTTTATAGGAACACACATTTAATTTGGTTTTATTACAGCACCTATTTTAATTTTGGTTTTCCAAAAAGCACAAAAGACTATGCTCTAAAAGCCCAAGAATGCTAGAATAGACTTTGCCCTAGAAATCATTATTGAGTGAAAAAACACCAGACAGACACATAAATAATTATGCTCAAGTATAAAGAAAATTATATAAGGAATATTTTAAAAATAGGCTAGGCAATGGTATAGTTAATTCAGTCTTCATCTATTTTACCATTGGCCCTCCACACTCTTTTGATGTTTCCATTGTAATTGGTGAGTGAATGCAGTTTTCGTCAGGAGCTTGTGTTCCTGTAGCCCACAGATGTCAGGAGGAGGTGGGAGGAAATGCAGCTGGGAAGCAACATCAAGTTCCGTCTTCCCCCCCCGGTAAATAGAGGGGTGAAGAGTGTTCTGCTCTATTTTCTATAAACAGCTTCCACTAGATTCAATTTTAAGATGATAGGTCCAAACTAAGTGGTAGATCTACTTCTACACTGAGACCCATCAGAAAAAAAATACTCATCATTGCTTCTACAATTGCTCTAGGTAGAAATCCTTCAGATATCCTTGAACCTACTGGTCTTCATGTGGACAAATTTAGAGTTAAAATATTTGATAGAGTTAAAGAATTCTGTATGTGTGAGTGTATGACTATCAATAATATTTTGCAATACAAATTAATGATCACTGTACATATGTACATATATGATTTCAAAGTTAGTACTTAGAATTATGACATGTGAGTTCCAGTGGTATAGGGTTTCTTAAATTACCTCACCTATTAAAATAAAATGAAATAATATGTAAGGAACTGATGTGTCAGAAATTCCACTACTACCTCACTTTTTTGGATTAAATCTCATTAAATTTAATGTGAATTTTCATTACATTAGGACCACAGATCCGGATCCCAGAAATTTGCTTTATGAAATTCAAGTGAAGAAAGGAGAGCTAGTGCTAAAATAAAATAAGATAGCTTTGTTATTGATGGCATGAATAAAGTATTATTTCTCTGACTAACATTTGACATTGTAGAAGGAATATGAGGGGGCTGGAGAGCGCACACAGTCAACTTGAGTTCAGTCCCCAACATCCCTTTTTGTTCCAGGGGCTCCAACAGGTGTGATTCCTGAGTCCAGAGCAAAAAGTAAGCCAGGTATACCACTGAATGTGGCCTCAAATAAAAACAACAACAGAAATAAATATGAGGTGCTGGAGAGATAGTTCAAAGGGCTTCTATGTGTGCATTACATGTGAGATGTATGCATTACATGTATGTATGTGCATTACGTGTGAGGGCCCATTGCCAGCACCATATGGTCCCAGAGCACTACTGGGAACAAAGTCAGAGCTGTGCATGGTGCTGTCCAAAATCCAAAAATGAAAAACAAGAGCAACAACAACAAAAAAAACCAAAACTAATATGAACACAAATGTATGTTAAAACTACCCAACTTCCCCACAACTGCCTCCTTTCATATAGCCCAGCTTCACAGCTTCCACTACTACTCTAGGGAGAAATGCCAACCAAGAAGATGCGACTCACAGGTACACTGATCTTTGAGCTGAAAACTCTGCAGCCCCCCTTTGGAGGGAGGCAGCCTGAGAATTTTTCCAGCTCTACAGATCCTGGAGCTTCATTGCTTTTAGTGCTGAATGACACCTCCACATTCCTCAACACAGCCAAGTAGGAGCTTAGCAGATTGGATGGGAAAGTAGCATAGACACTGAGTAACCCCAGTAGAAAAACAAACACAATAACACAATAACAACCAACAGCAAACAGTTCAGTGAACCTAGATAATGACTATAATGATCCTACGGTGAGATATAATAATTTTCACACATTTTCTTTGATGAGTTATTTTTTAATAATTCCATTTGCCATTCTTTGTAACAAGCAAAATAAAATAAATCATTTTGTGCTTGCCAAGGGTATAGACTTGGTTGGGGAAGCAGAAATCTGGGTACAATGGTAGAGGGAATGTTACAGTGGTGATGGGATTGGTTTTGGAAAATCGAATGCCTGAAACAAATGTGATATGAACAAATTTGTGAACCAGAGTGTTTAAATAGAGTTTAAAAAATAAAAATAAACTAAGATTTACAGAAAAATTATTCTTGACCATTTATCACTACTATTAAACAATTTTCACTGCTATTCAAAGCTCAAAAAATAAAGTAACAAGAATAAATATAACAGAACACAATGAGAGATATTATAAAGCTATATATAATTATATAACCCCATGTATTACAAAGGCAATAAAATACTTTATGAAATTGGGACACTGAAACTAAGAGCATTTATAAAACTAAAATTCGTTTCCTTTATCTCTCTATGGTGGGAAAAGTGAAAATAAATGAGATATTGAACGATGAAGATTATCTCATTGCTGATTCACTTGATTTTTATTACCCTCAAATATCAATTGGGCAAGTATGTATGTATGTATGTATGTATATATATATATATAGATAGATAGATAGATAGATATCTGCTTTTAAGTTAAGTTCTAAGTGTCTGATAGAAAATTAATTCAACCCCCAAACGTCTTATAAATATTAGGTTATATCGCAACTTGTAATGCCTAGCATTGTGAATCAAGCATTCTCACTGATCATGGAACAGATCAAGAGAATAGTACATGTTGCCTTGAAGCAAAAAATCTTGAAAACTTCTGATACCTTCTTATGTTAGTATTTCTGGTATCTATCTACTTCATTAGATTAGAAATAGAATTGTGAGAAAGTTTTATCTCCAGGTTTTCTTTCTGAACCTCTGACTTACTTTCTCTCTAAACACACACATACACACACACACACACACACACATACACACACACACAGGCCTGAACTGAAAGTCTTGAAAGCAGTAAGGAAATGAAAAGAAAACTTACTTATATGAAACTTTTAAAAATTTTACTAAAATTGCAAAATGAAATACTAATGTCCTGATTGTATTAAGGTAACACAGAAAGGCCAACCAGCATCCTAGCAAAAAACTTGATTGATTTATGAAACTAAAATAGTGTATATATTAAAAACATACATATTCAACATATTCAGAGAGTACCTCCTTTTCTCTTAACAAAATAAATAAAAATTCACATTTGGCTATCAAGTAGAAATGTAAAGTTAATTTAATAGTGTGGTTTAATACTGGATCTACTGCAAAATCAAAGAAATCATCTACATTTAGCTATTTTTTGGGGATTTTTAGGAAGTTGTGCCTGATTATTTTAGGAAAACAAAGTGTTATTTCACCATGATAAAGATCTGGAAGAGACTTGAAAAGTAAGAGTAGTTCTAGTCTAAATGAAACCATTCAAGCAAGGCTATGAATGTGCCTTTGGCAGAGATTTATAACATCTACTTAAAATGCTACGGTGGTAGGAAATGAGAAGAAAAGGAAAAAAAAATCCCCTGAAAGTCAGGAAACCATTGAAAAAGCAATGAAAATCTTAACAATAAAAATCTCTAAATCACTAATAATAGATCTTCAGTGATTTGACAGTTTCAAATGCACAAAACCTTACAGACTTACACAAAGTAATAAAGGAAAATTAATTGCTTAAAATAAAAGAACATTATTTGTGCCTGATAATTTCTGCTATAGATTCAATTTATTGTAATTTTGATAGCAACACCATATCTTACAAGCTTAATTATGAATAAAGATTTTGTTAAGCATTAAGTGTAACCAAAGCTTTCTTTGGTCCTTTGAAAATAACAAAGACCAAAAGAGAGCAGAATTTCAGTACTTAAATAGATAAAAGGAGAATTTAAAAGCTTCAGTGGAAAAACAGAGAGCTGTATCATTAGTTTAAATTCTGAAAGTTTAAATGGAATTTTCCTATGAAGAAGGGGCAATATGTTGCAAATACCTGAATGATATCTTGCATGCACATCTGTGAGTTTATAGCTATCACATGTTCTATGTGTATGCTTTCTAGGATATTTAGAATCTAATCACATAATCCTTATAATGGGAACAAAGTCAGACAGAAATTAAGGAGAGTAACCTTCGAAACTTTTCATGAAAAAAAGATTACGAATGCGTTCTGAATTTACAATATGGACTGAATCATATGACTACTAAAGATTCTAACTTAAAAAGCTGCCAATTCAATCCAGTAAAACCTAGGAATTTCCCCACTAATATGGACTAAATAAATAGCCCCCATGCTGGTTCACAGACACCAGGAAAGATCAGCTAATTTACTAGAGATTGGTATTAAAAGGACTAAGATTCTAAACTTTTGATATCCACTAGTACTTTTGGTCAGGTCCTTTATTGGAACTGCTGAGCATTGAAATGTATAATTTTCTAACTTCTGTCTTTGATTTTCTGACTCTACTTTTTTTAGTTCCTGTTACCTACCTTTTAAAGTAGGTAAATACATCTTTACCCACTTTATGTGTGATACCAGCCTCCTTCTTGCTCCTACCATCTTTTTCTCATTGAGTGTAATTTGTGATGAACTCTTTCTATGTGTGCATCTTCTGCTTTCGACAGTTTGCCTGAATTTCCAGTACTGGTTAATTTCAGGAAACCTTGAAACAGTGTGATTCTCAGAATTTTTCCCTATGTATAGTCTGTAGAAACAATTCATGTTTCCGAGAGGAGGCATTATCACAAACATTCCCTATCTAAGTACTATCAATTGTATACTATCAATTGTATACAATACTGGGGGAGAACCAGTAGCAGCTCTGCCCGTGTATGTGAGTCTGTGGATCAGGCATACCTAGGCTGGACTTGACCAAGACTGCTGTAGGGTGATTCTTAACAATCAAGAAAAGACTGATTCTTAAATCAACTAAATCCGCTTCGTTGATGACATCGTTCTAATAACACCAAACATTAACCAAGCGGCACAAATGCTGGCTGACTTTGACTGAGTATGTGGAAAGATAGGTCTACAGCTGAATCTGAAGAAAACAATGTTCATGAAAAATGATCTAGTTCCAGAGGCCCCATTCACTCTCAATGGAACAGACATCTCTGAATGCAGCAGTTATGTGTACCTAGGTCGAGAAGTCAACATGATGAACGACCTAAAACCTGAGCTGCGCAGGAGGAAGAGAGTGGCATGGAATGCCTTCAAAGGCATCAAAGAAATAGCTAAAAGGACAAAGAACCTCCGGCTCCGGGCACATCTCTTTGACTCCACTGCTCTCCCTGCATTAACAAATGCCTCAGAGACCTGGGCCCTACGAAAGCAGGATGAGAATGCTATTCGGGTCTCCCAGAGAGGAATCAAAAGAGCTCTGTTTGGAATATCATGCCTCACTCAAGTGAGAGAAGTAATCCGGAGTTCCAACCTCCGTTGCTATTCCAGAATCAGGGACGCTGTCTCGTTTGCCAAGGCATCGAAAATCAGATGGGCTGGACATGTAATGCGATTTGGAGACAACCGCTGGACTAGAGCCATTACGGACTGGATCCCACGGGATGTCAAAAGATCACGTGGCCACCCACCTACAAGATGGTCAGACTTCTTCGTCAAGACCCTGAAGGAACGGTTTGAGGCTCTTCATATTCCTGAATCAACCAGATGCCATTGGGCTACATTGGCGGTGATAGGGTCCAATGGAAATGTTACTGGCGCCCGCTCAAGCAAATTGATGAATAACGGATTCAAGTGATCAAGTGAACTTTTTTTTTGAGGGGGTTAACTTATATTTTACCTTTCACTAGAAAGAGTGTATACCTGTGTGTGCTGCTTGTGGCATGTGCTTACGTGAGTGGGTGCTTGTGTGTGAGTATGTGTATGATTCTAAATATGTGATTCTGCTTTCTTCAACATTTCTGAATATAAAATTCTGTGATATATATTGCACATACATATGTATTGCAGAAACTTTGTATCCAGAAATGTTGAAGAAAGCAGAATCATATATTTAGATTTACCAGTAAGGGTCAGGATTGCTGAGGGTTACGTTTCTGATGCAATTTAGAGGAGCAGGGATGTGTGTATTCAATGCCAAGATGTTCAGTAAGCAGCTAATGCCTAAACCACCTCCCTTTATTTTGCTACCAATGTTACTTTTTCAAATACTAACGTGTTCAATTTTTTTCACTGAGAGTTTAGAATGGCATTGAACATAAAATTCATCTTAGCTCAGTAAATGCTTTTTTTCTCTTACAAGAGTCAGTTTGGAAAATTGCAACATGAGTCACCTAAAAAATAACAGCAGGAACACGGGCAAGGAAACTTTAAACTCTACTGAGTTACCTGAATTCGAGACTACAAATGATCAGTAAATTCCATGACTGAACACAATCAATAAATGACACAGAACTGGGGACAATTTTGGGAAATGGATCTGCATGGAATGATAAACTGTTAATATAGAGGGCAGCATATGCAGTATGAGGTAATTCAAAATGTAACGTATGCTCCCGGAGAGGACAGAAAGCTTATTTGTATTATTAAAGCATGCACTCCATATGTCTCTGTCAATCGTACATTCCAGATATTTACCTCAGTTTCATGAGAATTTCTCAAGGGAATAAAAATTGATATGATTAACACCCTCTGAGATTCCATGGGCTGTATTAACTACTTCCTTTTTCCTTACTCAGATGAGAGCATTGCATCTTCTGACCTTCCTGGGGCCCTGTGTTTATGCCTTCCCAACTGAATTCTTCATCTGGCTAGATGGCTAATTGAATTTTGTGTGATTCTTTTTGGAGCTCAAAGATAGTGCCTTTCTATTGTTTCTTGCTTTTAGAGAATCATTCATGTAGTGAAACCCTTTGTTTATACATACCCAGGCTGAATTTTGTCCCAATTTTCTATGTTGAAGTTCCATTCCTAGAATAGAACATGATGATATTGAGGCTGGTTCTTCTAAGAGGTAACTGAATTAAAATAAGGTTATTATGGTTGATTTTAATAAGACTGATCTTAGAAGAAGAAAATTTGGGACACTGAAAAGAAATAGGAAAATCTCTATATTCAAAATCAAGGAGAGACATTTTAGAAGAGACCAAGATTGCTAGCAACTTGATCTTGGAACTCTAGCTCCCAGGACTGTGAAAAAACAAATTTCTGCTATTTAAATGAGCGAATTTCTGGTCCTCTTTTATGGGAACAGTAGGAAAATAATACTCTATATACATGTATATGTATATAGAGTATATAACTCTTCTACTGAGAATATACCACCTACACAACAGAGCCTGGCAAGCTACCTGTGTTTTATTTGATATGCCAAAAACCAGTAACAATTATAGGCCTCATTCCCATGTCCTGAAGGAATGGTTTGAGGCTCTTCCTGTTCCTGGAGCAAACAGATGCCCTTGGGCTACACTTGCTTGCAACAGGAAGTATGGAGATGTAACTGATGCCCCTTGAGCAAATCAATGAACAATGGGAAGACAAGTGATACATACACATACAATTGTATGTACCCTCAATATAAATAGGTATGTGTATATGTATATTTGCTTATGCTACAAAGCAACTTTTAACTTGGTTTAAAACTTTAAAGTACAATAATAATATAAACAAAAACTATAGTTAAAAAGTACAAATTTTGGAAATAAAAGAATAGTCATTCAGAATTTGGGAAAATTCTGATAATTATGAAATGTTTCCTGTACGTTTTTTTTTTTTTTTTTTTGCTTTTGGGCACACCGGAGAGCCAGTGGACCCGGCTCGCACTCAGAATTACCCTGGCGGCTGGGGGACCATAGGGAGCCGACGAACCCGGCCGGCAGGGCCGGCCGCGCAAGGCAAACGCCCTACCTGCTGGGCTACCGGCCCTTCCTGTACTGTAGAGTCTTTTGGTAGAAGGACCTATAGTAGGCAAGACAGACCACATTCTATTTCTGTGAATCAGAAATTTAAACTGTGACCCACCTGTTTTAATTTCAGCTACTAATTCATTATTAGTTAGATACAATACTAGATGTGTAAGTTACAGAGCAAATAGTTATTATTATTATTATTATTATTTTTTTTTTTTGCTTTTTTGGGTCCCACCCGGCAATGCTCAGGGGTCACTCCTGGTTCTGCACTCAGGAATCACTCCTGGCGGTGCTTGGGGGACTATATGGGATGCTGGGGATTGAACCCAGGCCAGCACAGCCTGGCCACGTGCAAGGCAAATGCCCTCCCCGCTGGACTATCGCTCCGGCCCCAAAATAGTTATTTTTTTTAACCTCCAGGAGCTTACAGTGAAATTGGAGAAGAGATGTGTATGTGAGAGAGAGAGAGAGAGAGAGAGAGAGAGAGAGAGAGAGAGAGAGAGAGAGAGAGAGAGAGAGAGAGAGGAGAGAGAAAAAGAGTGGGGGGAGGGAGGGAGATAGGGGGAGAAAGAAAACTGAAAAGATAGAGAGCGAGAGAATCAAACAAGATGAAACATGAGAAAACAGTCTGAAGCCATTGTGAAAGTGACCTGGGTTACAGAACAGCAAAAGGTAGAATCTGGAAAAGAAGGATAGATAATTAATGCTATGTATGAAAGTTCAGCTCAAAAACCAAACTAACCAAATGATAAAGGGATGTTTTCAGAGGAAAATATTTGTTATTTTATACATTATTATAGTTTTTTTAAAAATATTTGTGATACAATGATCTTTTTTCTTGATTTTGGAGGATAAAGTATATAGGGAAAAAGACAATAATCAGCATTTTTTTTTAAGAGAAAGACCTATTTTATGGAATGAGAGAATAGAGAAATACTAGTGAAGGAAGGTTAGGAGATGCAGCTTAAGCGTTTGAAAGAGACTCAAAACTTTAGGTTATAACAGGATCTCAGGCAGAAAGAAGTATTAGGAGTGACAAGAAAACTCAGCAGGAAGGGGAAACGAAACACAGACTAATTCAATGAGATTAGCCTCTGCATCCCTAAAAGCACTGTTGCAGGATGAGGAAGCTAGTTTAGGTGATAGTTTTTAAAATGAGTAAGGGACATATGAAAGAAGAGAAAAATTTGATTTACATGAAATAATAAAATTGAAGGAGAAAAGAAACATATGAATGAAGAGAAAAAATTTGATTTACATGAAATAGTAAAAATTGAAGAACTATTAAGAGGAGAGTCTTGTTCTAAGCAGTTTTGTTTTTAATCATGAGAAAAAGAAATTTGGATCTAAAATTTTTTCGAAACGAACTTTTAATTAAAAATACCTGAAAGCACGCATTTTACATATTATTTCTTGACCATCACTTGACATCGTTATTCATCATTTGTCCGCATATCACGTGCCCATTCTAAGCCCAAACGCTATCTAAGATGTGGTGCCTGATCTTTTTTTTTTTATTTTTTATACCACCGTGAACATACAATTACAAGGTGTCTAATTGGTTCTTGGTAATACAGTATTCCACACCCATCCCTCCACCAGCCCCATCCACCACCAATTACCCCTCCCTCCCATCCCCCACCCGCCTAATAGCAGGTACCCCAGTTTTCTTTCTCTCTCTATCTCTCTCTCTGTCTCTGCATCTCTCTTCCTCTTATTTTACACATTTGGCTAGCCCTCGTAGTTAAGTTTATCACTTAAGTCTCTTTGTATATTCATGTGAGTTTTAATCTGCCATTACCTTTCCCTATTTATTAAAACACTGTATCTTATCCTTTAATGAATGCAGTCTCTATATCTGTCCTTTTCCTTCTACTATTTCACTCACATTCCCTGTCCATCCATTGCGGTAAATTTCATAATTTCATTGGATCTAAAATTTAAATTGATCATTTGATCACTTGAATCCCGCTATTCATAGATTTGCTCGAGAGGGCGCCAGTAACATTTCCATTGGACCCTATCACATGCCAATGTAGCCCAATGGCATCTGGTTGACTCAGGAATATGAAGAGCCTCAAACCGTTCCTTTAGGTTCTTTACAAGGAAGTCTGACCATCTTGCAGGTGGGCGGCCACGTGATCTTTTGACATCCTGTGGGATAAAGTCAGTAATGGCTCTAGTCCAGCGGTTGTCTCCAAATTGCATTACATGTCCAGCCCATCTGATTTTCAATGCCATGGCAAACGAGACAGCGTCCCTGATTCTGGAATAGCGATGAAGGTGAGAACTCCAGATTCCTTCTCTCTCACTTGAGTGAGGCATGATATTCCAAACATAGCTCTTTTGATTCCTCTCTGGGGAGACCCGGAATAGCATTCTCACCCCTACTTTCCTAGGGCCCAGGTCTCTGAGGCATATGTTAAATATGTTAATGCAGGAGAGCAGAGGAGTCAAAGAGGTGTGCCCGGAGCTGGAGGTTCTTTTGTCCTTTTAGCTATTTCTTTGATGCCTTTGAAGGCATTCCATGCTGCTCTCTTCCTCCTGTGCAGCTCAGGTTTTAGGTCCTTCATCATGTTGACTTCTCGACCTAGGTACACCTAGGTCGACCAAGGTACAAATTTTAAATTAATTTAAAGAAAGAGGTGTTTATATCTTTAAGGAAAAGTGAGGGAAAGGAGTGAATAATACTGAAAATAGGGGCTAAAACATGGTTGGACACAGTATCAGAAAAATACAACGGGAAATATGTGTATCAATAGTAGTGCATATTCAAGATGAAGGATAAGGGGACACATAACCACTAAATATTAAAAAAAAAACTAAGGGCTTCCATTTCTTTCTCATTCATGAATTGATAAATTGATAAGATCTACCAGTTTGGATTCCAGGCAAATAGCTTGCCATGTGCTCTTGCCTGCTCTCTGAGCAGAATGCTAAAACTACATTTACTTCTGTAAATGACATTTTTCTTCTGTGAGAAAAACATACAGGTGGATGATTACTTCTCTCAGATAGGACGTGAATTGTTGCTGTTCATATTCTTTATTATACTTTATTCCTCTTTTATAATCAAATTGAATCCCCATCAATATACATATATTACTCATTAGCAAGAGATAAATAATTTTGAAGTATAATTGAGAACCTCTGTCAATTCAACCCATAATATCTTCTTGTTGATTATGTTAATAACTGACTATGGTATAAAACTTGACCAAACTAGAGAGTTTTCAATAGTATTTCGATAGGCAAGTGAAAAGAAACTATACACCTGTTTTAGAAAAGAAACATTAAACAAGCCTAAAAATTATAAATTGTTGACTCTGCCACATTTAGTAAATGTATTCAAACAATATGAATAAGCATAGAATGTAAAAAAATGCTTAAGAAAAAAATCCTTTACTAAAAATTTCTCCTAATTACTAAGATACTACATGGGTCATTTCATGCTGAGTTATCAAAATTTTGGATTCAAAGTCCAGTTTAACAGCTTCTAACCTACATGTACTGTCAGTTAATAATTTTGGAAATGGGCACCTTACTAAAGTTACTGGAGTTGAAATAAAATGTGGAAATAATTATTTGTAGCCTTCTATGAAATTTATGGATCATTCTCAACTGTCTTTTTTGTTGTTCTTGTTTTGAGAATGTACCTGATTTTGCTCAGGTCTTTCTCCTGGTTCTGAGCCGGAGGGTTCAGGGGGAACCTATGGAGATCTATCCAGAGTCAGCTGCATGCGATGCAAACTCCCTGCCTGTACATCTCTTGGACTCCCTACTCTCAACTCTCTTTTATATTTTTACACAAACAAATGTTTGGCCTTTTGGGGGTATTTTTAGGGCTGGGGGTTCATTACTTCTTTTTGTGCCTGGTACCTATGTTATAAAGACGTTTTGGAAGTCCATCTTACAGATTCTAGCTGCTCGATTACAAGACTATAAGATGCCAAAATAACTTGTCAAACATAAAAAATGGTTTCTTGTTGAAGACAGTCATACCATCCTTGTTAACAGAATATGAGTTTAAAGAAAAGATGAATAATAAATGTTTTCAAGAATTCAAAGAAAATGTTAAATATTTGAAATAGGGGCAGGTGTTTGTGACCAATACAGACTCCTGAATAAATCCACTTAGTGGATGCAATGTCCTAATTCTTCTTGGTTTTGTCCTCCTAAGAGGATTGCACTGCTGGTTGTTTGGAAGTGACAGGAAGAGGTACATAGAGGATGAAGAAAGAGAAAATATGAAGACGTGGAAGGATAGGTCACCGACTTTCTGAATCATCACGGCTTTTCTCTCTGGGTTCAATTTGTTCTATTGCTATGCAAAGCCTGACGGCAATATAACTGACTATGCCAGATAAGATGAAGACAATAGGATATTCATGAAAAAATATGACTATGGGAATAGGCATAATGAAGGAACATAGTACCGGACATACAAAACTCAGTTCTCAATCACACATTTCACTTCCTAAGATAGAGCCAGAGTGATCAGCAGTAGGCCCCTATGGGCTTCTTGGCATTGCCGGAATATCTATTAAAACCTCTCCGCCAATTTCTCAATTATAGTTTCCTTCAATTTATCATCATTGAACAATTTTCTTCTATGCTAAACTGTATAGAAGGAAACTGTAATTGAGAAATTGGTGAAGGAGAGGTTTTAATGGATATTCGGGCAACTCCAAGAATTCTTTTTTTTCAATAATTCTTTCTAGTTTTTTATTCTTTCTAGTTTCCCGTCCCCCACCCCCCAGGTTTATTGTGGTTATAACAAATGATATTTATTTTACTCATAGAAAAATTAGAAATATATAGACTCTGTGCATCTTTAGAAAAAAAACAACTTTATTAAAGTGCTCATTTTGGTGTAGATCTCTAGGAGTAATTTCATTTTATAGAAAGAACAAAGGTAGATTTATAAACTTTGTTTCTTGAGCAGTATATCTTCTTACCTTGTTGAGGATAGAACATGATTACAAAGCAATTATTGGCTAATGGTAGGCTTATGGGGCAACTGTAAGTGATAAGATTTAATGTGCTAGATTAGCATTTTTAACAGTAATATAAAATGAGTTGAATTTTAAATTGGTGTTTTACTGCTTTGAAAGAATATTTTTTTGAATGAATAAAAGCCTGAGGGTTTTCTAAATATTTTTTCCCCCTCTCAGAGACCAGGAAGTATGTATAGTTAACGTAGTGTTGCTTAGTGCTTTGTACAAACTGAAATGGCAAGCCAGTAGGTCTTCTCTCTGGAGTCATGAGAAGTCTCTTAACAGAACTGGAGAAATGATTTATGTTGCAGGACAGACATATTTCATAAGCAGCATATCCATAATGAGCTAGGAATAGTAAAACTTGTATAAATTATAGTGGAAAAATGAATAGACTTTCGACTATGCTATTATTTTCCAAGATTTGTCATTGCTTTGCTTAATATACAAAATTGTTTACTTAAATACCCCTTATGTCAAAATTGCTTTAAAAGTCATTATAGCACTTTAGTACATCCCATGTAAGACTATTGAAATGAAGCTCCTTTGTGAAAAAAAAAGTTACATAACAGAGACTGAGCAATAGTATAGCAGGTTGTATGCTTGCCTGCCATGCTGATGACTCCAGGATCAATTTGCAGCTCCCCACAGGGTTCCTCAAGCCCACAGGGAGTGACCCCTGAGCACAGAACTAGATAACCCTGAGCACCACTGGGTTTAGCACCCAAAAAAATTATACAATAACTGAAAGCTATAATTATACATGGATTCTTCTCATCTTTGACTACTGGCTTAAGAGTGGATCAAACTCTTTCTGGAAAATGAAGAAAATGAACATATATATTTTAAAAAATCCTCTAAAATATTTTATTTGAATATTAATGATCTAATTTATATATTTAATAGATATTTAATCGTGAGTAAGTCACTCAAGTAATCTATGTATATACATTTATGTACATATGCATATGAGCATCATATATATTTTTAATATTGCAGGGATTAAATCCTGAGTTTTGTATAAACGAAACATACACTACCACTGAGTTTTACCCTTAGTTCCTTGTGTATCAAACTTTACTGTCATGGATATTATTTATTGTTTTAAATACATGGTATACATACATATACACAATCTTTATAACTCTTGAGGAAATGGCTATAAAAATTGATGACAAAGTCTTGTGACGTGAGCTAGCTTGATTACTGGCTTTTAAAATAACATTTTCTATTTTCCAAACTGAGCATGAGGCTTTTCACAATCAGTCATGATACAAAGTGTGAGAACTTGGATATAATTATTTTTACAGATCATGGGCCTAGTTCCACTGCAGGGCAACATGCATATATAAAGGAATGAATTCAGTAAGATGTGGAAAAATAAGATGTACAATCTGAGAAATGTTAAGACATGACTTTGTAGACTCATTTATTTTAAAACGAGAAAGCTGAGGTAAGAGATGGAAAAGATTCTTGCGACGGCATGTGTTAGGAGTGTGCTTGTAGATGTAGTGATGAGTCACCAGTCTGCTTCTGGTCCAACCAAACAGCTTGAGATTCAGAGCTCTAAATACAAGCATATTCTCCAGATCTGAATTTCAAGCATCTTTCAAATGCTGAACACCACACAGTCAGGTAGATAGATTCTTGTTAGCTAGAATTGTTTGGTAAAAGAATGAACTGTGTGAGTTGTTATTTACTTATTTTATAAGTCTCTTTGTGAGAGTGAAGAATTGGCTTTATTTCATAGTAGGGCTTAGTTTTATTTATAAATAAGAACATTGTGGACACCTCAAAGGAAAACTGTTGCACAAAAACCATCATATATAGTTCAAACTATCAATAATAAAACTCTTACTTTTTGTTCTCTTGAAGTTGTAAAGCTGATTGCAAGAGACAAAGTGTGAGTGTGAGAACCCTTCTACAACCTTATTTTTATCCCCCAGCTACGCATTAGAATCCCACGAAAATATATAGCACTCAATGCACAGGCAGCACACATACTAATAAATATAATCTCGAGTGCAGAACTCATGGGATGAATATTTGATATTTGTATTTTAATACAATCTATGTGAAAGAATTATTAAAACTGAGAATAACAAGTTTAGAGGTCTGTCAAGTATCTAATAATTATATGTTTTTTTTCCCTTTTGGGTCATACCTAGTGATGCTCAGGGGTTACTCCTGCTCTGTACTCAGGACTTACTCGTGGCAGTGCCAGGGGACCATATAGGATGACAGGGATTGAACTTGGGTTGGCAGGATGGGAAGGAAATGCCCTACCCACCCACTAGACTATCACTCCAAAATCTTTTCTTTGCTGTGATTGCCTTTTACTACACATACAGATTCTCTGTCTTTTTAAAATTGGTGCCCTTTATTATGTATTATGAGCAAAGGGATAATTGAGCATATTTACCAGTTAGGTTTTGCTACTACATTTTTGCTACATTGGATTCTTAATACTAGAAATAGAAACTTTAATACGTCTTTTGAGATTGTCAATGTTAGTTTCAATTATTTTTGCTTTCATATGTGATCATGGGACTTATTTCTAACAAATATTCTGCATAGTGGAGGGAAATGGTCACACTGTTGGGGAGTGGGTAATGTTAAATGCTGTATGCATGAAACCTTATTGCAAAACTGTAAAGAATGGTGACTAAAATTAAATTAAAAAGAAAGAATGTCTGTTCATTTCCGTGATCACTAAACATTTGGAAGGGACTTAGGTAGCTCAAGCCACTTTGGATATTTTACAACTAAAATCAACTCTTTGGGGGCAGTTGAAAGGTATTGCTTAAGCTTTTAAAATAGAACACATCAACCTGCATTAAAAACAACCATCAATGGTATCTTTCAGGTGAAGAGGGGGGTTAAAGGGGGGGCTGTCACACCTGAAGGTGCTCAGGATTTACTCCTCACTCCGTTCAGGAATCATTCTGGGCAGTGCTTGGGAGAATCACATGAGGGTCCAGGAATCCAACAAGGTTTTCTGGGTTCAAATCAAGTGTCTTAGTCTTGTTCTCTCTCTCCAGCGCCAGTGATGCCATTTTTTTAAATATATAAAATGTGTAATTTATTACATATCACATACATAAATCACATGCATGTGATTGAACAAATTGTTCATAATACAGTGCTTTAGGCATTTAATGTCCCACACCAGTGTGACTTTCCCTCCACCCATGTTCCCAGTTTCCCTCCCACCATCCCAGCCTTCCCCCTTGCAGGCACAAATGCTGTTTCTTACAACTCAAAGGCAAAAGGAATGATCAAACCTTAGATGAACAATAGTCAGTTTGTGGTAACTGTTATATCCTACAACGATGTTACTGAACTCATTGTCTGAGGATGTGTGTCTGAGGATGCTGTGTGGGTTGGTGCCAGTTGAGCCTTCTAGGTTATTGCTTAGGCTCAGGGAGCTTGCTGGGCTTTAGTGAGATCTTTTTTTCAAAAGGTGCAACAGTATTTTATTAGTGACTAATTTTTTTTATATAAACATTTTAATATACCACCGTGAGATATACAATTACAACGTTGATCATGTTTGGAGGTTTTCGATCAATAGTGTTCCAGCACCCCGCCCTCCACCAGTGCCCATTTCCCACCACCAATGTCTCCAATTCCCTCCCCCTCCCATAGCCTGCCTAAATGGCAGGTTCTTTATCTCTTTTCTCTCTCCCTCTCTCTCTTTTCCCTCTCTTATACATTGTGGGTTGCACTACATACACTTAAAAGCCATCATGTGCATTTTTTTGACTGTATTTAATGCTCAGTTCTATGTTGGTATCAGCCCTTTCGACATTTATTCACACATATTCCCTTCTCTGTCTTACCCAACCTCTGACTCCCACACATTTGCGGTAATTTCCATTTTTGGTAAGACCTCCTGATATATTTATGTCATGCAAATAAATGCAGTCATTCTCTGTCTCTCTCTTTCCTTCTGACTAATTTCACTCAACATGATCCTTTTCATGTCCATCCATTTATAGGCAACTTTAATAACTTCATTTTTCCTGACAGCTACATAGTATTCCATTGTGTAGATGTACCACAGTTTCTTTATCCAGTCATCAGCTCTTGGGCATACTGGTTGTTTCCAAGTTCTGGCTATTGTGAATAGTGCTGCTATGAAAATAAAAGTGCGGATTGTGTTTCCGCTGTGTGTTTTTGGCTTCCCAGGGTATGTTCCCATGAGTGGTATGGCTGGGTCAAAAGGGAGCTCAATTTCTAGTCTTTGGAGGAATGTCCATATTGTTTTCCAGAAAGGTTGTACATACAAGTCGACATTTCCACCAACAATGAATGAGAATCCCCCCTTTCCCGCATCCACGTAGATTAATCATATATTCTTTGATTAAAATATATTAACACTGTCTTCTGTCTATGGAAAAAGTCAGGGATATTAAGCCTAATTATTTCTTACTATTCATGTAAATTAGTTCAATTTGTCCTCAATATTAAAGAGGCTTTAACTTAGTCTGCTACTAGGCCCCCCAATACGAAATCAGGGACCAAGGAGCAAAAATGTATCTTTATTTTAATTTTATTATTTTTAACTAAATTACCATGAGACACAATACATACAGCCCGTGCGTGATGGAAGCTGTTGCCGAGCCGAAGTTGCGGGGGTTGGCGCCGGCAGGGGGCGGTGCCTGGGGGACTTCAGCCCTAAGCCGTGTGACCTCTTCGGTAGTAGCTGGCACAGGGCGGGGAGGATCTGCGTCACCTCCTGATGGCGCCCAGAGGCGGGGTTGGGGGCATGGGGCCGGGTCCGGAGCATACGCAGTGCTGGGGAGTTGGGGCGGAGTGCCAAGATCCTGCACTTGGAGCTATTGGCCCTAGCATCTGGAAATTTATTTGTTTGCTTCTTTGTTTGCTTTTCGGGTCACCTGGCAATACTCAAGGGGTTACTCCTGGCTCTGCACTCAGGAACTACTCCTGGCGGTGCTTGGGGGACCATATGGGATGCCGGGGATCCAACCGGGTAGGCCACTTGCAAGGCCACCAACCGTACCCGCTGGGCTATCACTCAGGGCCCCAAATCTTTTTTTTTTTTTTTTTTTTTGCTTTTGGGTCCCACCTGGTGATGCTCAGGGCTTATTCCTGGCTCTGCGCTCGGGAATCACACCTGGTGGTGCTCGAGGACCAGATGGGATACTGGAGATTGAACCCTGGTCAGCCGTGTGCAAGGCAGACGCTCTGCCTGCTGTGCTGTGTCACTCTGGCCCCTAAATCCATCAGATTTTGACTTTCCATATGCTTGCTTCATTTTTAACTTTTTGGGGCACATCCAGCTGGGCCCCTTTAAGTTTCCTCTCTAAATGCTCGAGATGAGAGCCTTTCACTGAGAGTATACCACCTACACGGCAGAGCCTGGCAAGCAACCCGTGTTGTATTTGATACACCAAAAACCAGTAACAATTATGGACCTCATTCTCATGACCTGAAGGAATGGTTTGAGGCTCTTCCTGTCTCTGGAGCAAGCAGATGCCCTTGGGCTACACTTGTTTACAACAGGAAGTATGGAGATTTTACTGGTGCTGGCTGGAGCAAATCCATGAGCAACTGGGAGACAAGTGACAAGTGACAAGTGACAATACATAGTTCATGAGTGAGGGCTCAGTCATGCGATGTTCCAACATCCATCTCTTCACTAGTGAGAAATGTGTGTTTTAAAACAACATATATGTACCTTTGTTCCTCTATCACTATCTATCACTATCTTCCTGTTAATCATCTATTTGCTAGAGAGGGCACCAGTAATATCTCCATATGTCCTGTCTTATGCTAGTAGAATCCAAAGGCATCTGCTTGCTCCAGGAACATAAAGAGCCTCAAGTTAGGTTGTTCCTGGTTAGGTTGTCCTTCTCCAAACTTAGATTAAGTTAAGCTGAGAATTGGGTGTTGTGCTCTGTATCTAAATCACTTGCATATTAAGGTCAGTAATGTGTCTGGTATTTAAAGCTCTTTTTCTAAGTATTTACACTTGTAAGCATCTTGTTTTTACAAAACTCTCAAATTGGGAGCAAAAATGGATTTTTTAAAGGTGAAACTTCCCTTTTAATGTCAAATAAAGATGTATCTTCCAAGACCTTCCCTACATTTTCTAATGAAAAATTGCTAAGTGGTTCCTTGAACTACAAATGCAGGCAAATATTAAATAAGAGGAGGATAGTATTTATCCACAAAAGTTAAAGAGAGGAAACCCTAAGTGACAGAATTGTTTTAGCCTAAGATTCATTTCAGTCTTCTGTGCCTTAGGTGTTGGAAATCGGCTTCCCTGCATTTCTGGTATGATCATTCTAGTTGCAGCAAACTGGGGAGGTTGATGAGAAATGGGAAATTATAATATCACACTAGAACTCACTATTGATTATACATATAGAGACATCATAAACTGTTAATATCTGTAGGGCAAGCCACAAAGTGTAAGAGAAGAGAGAAATACAGAGACAGAAACACACACACAGAGAGAGAGAGAGAGAGAGAGAGAGAGAGAGAGAGAGAGAGAGAGAGAGAGAGAGAGAGAAGATACCTGCTATAGGGGCAGGCTGGGGTTGGGTGGGAGGGAGTGTTAGGACATTGGTGGTGGGAATGGGCCACTAGAGGAGGGCTGGGTGCTGGAACACTGTATGGCAGAGACCCGATTACGAACATTCTTACAATTGTATCTCTCATGGTGGTGAGAAGTATGGTGGTATAATAAAAATTAAGGGAAAAAAAGTAAAATAAAATAGTCAAAAAAAATTTCAATACTTTGGTAGAACCTTGATAACAGTTGCTTATTTCCACTACACATTTTATAGTTGAATCTGAAAATATTAAATAGTAAAACATTATACCGTTAATGACATATTTTGAATGCGAGTAAATTTAAGCATTACAGGAAATTAAAATACTCTTTTTTTGCTGTAGTAGCTATTATAAAGAAAGAACTCAAATAACGATAATGGAGAATGAAATATAACATTACACTAGGATATTTTAAAATATTTGAATTCTGTACATTTTATGAATCAAAAGTGATATAGCATTTGAAAAGGAAAATATTTGTCTCTGCACTATACTCATATATGTACATATATGTAAGCTTGGGTGTATAAGAATTAATCTAAGTCTTCTTAGTTATCATTTCAAGTTACATTATTAGATGATTATTATCTACATTACTCTTTCACCCATAGAATCAAATGGTATTAACTCATTACACTGTGATACACTGAATAGTACAATGTATTGTCAAGGTGTAATTAAGGAAGATATTTGTTGCAAATCACATAATTATCTCTGTAGTATCTATACTTTTCTACATTGTGTCTGGAAAAAGTGATAGCGTAATGAATTGTCTTTCAAATCCATTATCCAATTTAGTATTGCAATCTCTGTACCTACATTAATTACCTTCATATTATGTAGGAAAACATTTAGAACAGACAGTCTTTCTACACGATTTAAGAAATCAATGAATTGTGTTTTAGTTTGCATGTGATAAGAAGTCTATGGGGAAAGTCAGGCCATAGTTCTAGTTGAGATTTCTTCCTAAGTCTATGATGTAAAAATTAGGGTGCCTGTTCATTTCATTTAATTGCCTGACACAAGGATGAATATAAATCAAATAAGCATGACACATAAGAAACTGGTCATGAAGACAAAGCTTCTAAAGTTCCCATTAGTAAGCAAACTTTTCTGTCTGCTTTTGTGTCTCTTTTTTGACACTCTTCCCTAGTTGCACTACTCTAATCAGACTTTTGGAGTAGAGATTTAATGAGTGAAATAACAGAGACAATAAAAATGGCAAATATTCCAAAAAATATTTCAGTCAGCAAATCTATACTATTGCATTAACCATTCAAATATTTGATTAAAAATGAAGTGTGGGTGAAATGCTGGCAAATCCTAGTCTATTTTAAGTAGCATAATTGGTTTTATTTAGCCAGATGTTTAGGTGATGAATATTGCAAAGGGATGGTTCATTGAGAAAGAGTTATTTAGCTTTTAAAGAGGAGACAGATGTTGAACATGCAAAAGGACCCCAAGGAGTAATTTCTTGCCACGATGTTTTATGTAAACTTAAAAAAATCTTAATCCTTAATTGTTTCATGCTCATTTTTCTAGGATAGATGACAGAGACATGAAAAATCAGGTTGTATTCAGTGCAGGAATCTAATTTCAAGAAGATCCAGGCTATTTTACCTTTCAAGTTTTACTTTTCCTCTTTTCCAGCCTTTCACAAATTCACAGTGTCTAATTCTCTGCACAACACATGGAGTTTCAAAAACTCTCCAGGTGGAGTTAAGATTCTTCCCATACTGCTCTGTCTGATTTAAATCCCAATTCATTTATTAATACTAATAATTTAAAAAGTATATCCTTTAAAATTCATATTTCAGCTTCTCTCTTAAACTCAAATCCATAAAGTCAGGTAGATTAGTCATAAATAAAGACAGAATATAGTGAATTCTGAGCAGAAAAAAGATGGTTTAGGATGATCTAGGGATCTGCTATCTCATAAACACAAACTTGAATATCATTGACAGGGAACTTACAAGCTGCTTTGGTGAAGTTCTTAATGCAGAGAAAAGTCAAAGAAGTTATCAAGATGTATAGATAAGGTCAGTCTGGCTAAAATTCTTGAATGGACTAAGATACAGCAGTATTTGAAAAGTACTTTTGTATTACTAGACATTCTAAATACTACTAACATAAGACATATTGAAGAAATACAAACTGTTACTGCTTTGGATATTATCCAGGAAAAAAAAGTTGAATTTAATTTTAAGTGTTTGACTGGAGTTACATTTGTAAAAGAAATACTGGTGATTGAAATTTTAAGAAACGCGAAGACAAAATTTCTACATGAGGAAAGTAGAGATAAAACCAAAATAAATGGTGGAATCCTTAAGCAAGAATCATCTCTGCTAAAAATAATATGTCATTAACACTCAATATTAAAGAAGATATTATGAGATTTAGCAAAAATTAACTGTTTTGAACATTAATAGCATTTCTTTTGTTTTGCAAAAGAAAAGTAATTACACTAAGATCTGAAAAAAACAGAGGGAAAAAAATGTTAGTAAGTATCAGTTTTCAAACATATGATTTTCTCATACCAGGCAGTTATTTCAAAATTACATTCTAACAAATATACATTGTTTACAGAGACTAAGAGGTAGGAGGAACATCAAGTATTTACATAAAAATGAAACTGATATGTCTAAATATCTTTAAATATTACCTAACAGAGACAGGGCTCAGAGCGCTCAGTTATCTTTTTTCAACCATCATTAGCATTTGTCAAATAAAAATCAATCTCCTTCTGAAAGGTCCTCTGTCTCCATTACAGCCCAATCAACCTGTCACTCTTGTGGCCTAGCACAAGCTGCTATCCAATTACAAATCAACCTCAACTGTCCTCTAGCTTAGAATTCAATTTATTAAAAGTTTACAAAATCATCTCAGAGAGATATTATACTATGCGTATTGGAAAGATATTTTAAGTTAAAAGCAGTACCCATTTATCCATTCCACAACCCATCTTTTCTTTAAGGAATACCTGCTACTAGGCAAACAGAAGGCGATTTTTCCTTACATAATTATTCATATTTATTAATATGAAGTCAGTTCTGTTTTTAAAGATACTGATTGCAATTATTTTTGTTTTTTTTAGAGGAATTTGTGTATGAGCGCATGCTGTGTTTATATAGGGATGGATAACAGACTTAAATTTTATGGTTTTGGAGTCACAGTAGTAGTATTAAAGGTTTCCTCCTGGTCTGTGCTCAGGGATCATTCCTGGCAGGGTTTAGGGATCATATAGGTTGCTGGGTATAGAACCATGTCAGTTGCACTCAAGGCAGGACTTATCTATTGTACTTCTCTGGTCCAGCAAACAGATCTGACAGGCAAAAAGACAGGAATTCATAGTTTTGAATTTGTATTAATTATATAATAATCATATTATTATATAATATATAGTCTGAATTCATAGTTCTGATTTGTATTAATTATATAATCTTTCAAACTGACAAATAGTTTGGGACATAACATATTGTTTATAATGAGATTATGCATTCAGGAAATAAACAGCTGATATATATTAGATGCATAAGTAACCAATATAAATTGTACTACTAAGGAGGTAAATGTACCTCCTGAAAGTATATTTTATTTTACCATTAACTAATTGAAAAACTAGGTTAATCAAGAAATCAACTTTGAAATAAAAGAATCCACTTATTTTCAAGATTCCTTACTAGCACTGTGGTTATAGACTATGTTAATTAAAATACTTAATGTGGTCACCATAGAAGGAATAAGCATAGTATGGATACATGGAAAAAATGCAGTTATAAGTTCAGAGTTCCTCTGTGATATACTTGAAGATAGAGCTCTGCTCAAAGTGAGTACTTCATTTACCATTCTTCCCGCCACTTCCTGTTCCCATGTCTTATTTTGCTAAGAGAAATAAGTCAAATGAATGCAGAAGATTCATTTACTAAGTCAAAGTTTTTATTATCTACAAAACTCCATAGGCTAAAATTAAAACACCCCTAAAGTGCTTTAATTTTCAAGGGAGCCACACTTATAGGGTGTGAGGGCCAATCCTTGTACAGTGCTCAAGGGTTGTTTTTTAGGGACCACATAGTACCAGGATTAAACCATGGGTTCTTCCAATAAAATCATGTGCTGCAGTTCTTTAAGTCATCTCCTAGCCCACAAATAACAAAATTCATAATGATCCACATCATCTTCACCTTGGCAAACACATAGATCACATGCACTGAATTAACTCATTATATCTTCATAAGCCTCTTTTTACTATCCTCATTTTATGGATAAGAGTCTTGAAAACATGGAAAGGTTTAGTGACCTGCTAAAGGTGACAAATTAAAGAATGTTAGACAGCAGGCATCCTGCCCCAGAATCCCTAGTACTAATCCAATTTCAACATCTAATTCTAGATGTTCTAGTGCTGATTGTTAATTGCACTTTAAAGCAATATTTCTATGATTGGAACATTTGCCACATATCTTAAGTAACTCTTTTGGAAGCCCTGGGGTTTGATTTTAATAAAACTTTTGCACTCAAGTAAGATACAAATGTATTTTGAAGGGAACTTTAATCCCTTTATTTCTCATTCATTTATAGACATTTCAATTATTTAAAGTTCTGCATGATTTTTCTTGATTAGTCTTTTATTCTAATAATAGGTATGCACATTTTGCTGAGGATAAATAGGAATCTGGTCAATCTCATTAGAAACCAAGTAGTTCTAGAGTTAAATTCTTTTTAATTCATCATAAAACACTCAGAACTTTTTGGCCAGAGACTTTCAGTTTAATATAGAGCAGTCTTCATGCAACCCCATGGAATTTTCTACAATATTAATCTTCAGGGCTACAGAGAGGTTTATTTGCTGCCTGTCTCAAAATTCATTAAACTTAGTTCCTCCACTTATGTTGAGAAAAGGCTTATGTAAATGTTCCTGGGTATTTTTGCAATGCTTTAAATTGGAAGCTGATTTGTGTCGACTATCTTTTTTGTAGGTCTATAACTAAGAACATGCAAAGGGAAGTGCTAAATTAATCCCTTTATAAATATATTGGTTAAGGAACACTACATGCATCAAAGATGCAGCATATATATGCACTATATATATGTATATGTATATATATGCATATAATCTGAGACATTAGGAGAGAATTGAATTCTTGTGTGATGCCCCAGACTGTGATTTTTTGTTTTGTTTTGGGGACACCCTGTGGTGCTCAGTGATCACTCCTAGTTGGTGACTAAAACTGGATTAAACCAGGTCAGCTGAATGCAAGGCAAACACTACACCCACTATACAGTGTTTCACGCTGCTACAGACTGATGTATCCAATTGCACGCATCCAATTTTCTTCCCTAAGCATTGTGTTATTTTTACTAATGTGACGTACCCATGATTAGCAGTATGCAAGATTTACAATCTGCAGTGTTCTGTATTTTTTCAGGAAGAAATATAAACCTTAATGAAAGTGTCATAATGTGTAATTATCTGTGAGGAAGTAACTATAAACGATGCACACATTGTAAATGTGAGGACAAAAGCACTTGCTCATTTTAGATATCTGCGTTTCTCTCTAAAGATTGTCATACAAAAGAAAAGTGATAGCAGAAGTTTATTTCAGCCACCTAAGCTCGGTATTTGGAATGTGCTTTTTCATACTTTTTTTTAAAGAGAGAGATACTGTTCAACCTTTACTACTATATCTGAAATTAAAAGTTCTGACTTCGTAACTTTGCAAATTAATTTTCTTCTTAGATTCTGGGATTCTCATGTATCTTATTGCAGACACATAGACTTCAAAGTAATGGATATATCTGAGATAAGAATTTGTATCAAATAGATATTATTTGTCAAATATGAAATGGATACCAGGTTAACTTTTCTTGAAATTTGTTTCCCTTGCAATTTTATGAAGTACATATAATTATATATGGCAGTTCATAGATTCGCTAGCTAGAGCTAAGTACAGTTAATGTTTGCTACAGAGTTTCTATAAGGGGTAAATTTCATATTCCATTCTAAAGCATAGCATTTAGACAGGTGAAGTATATTACTAGAGAGACAACTGGTTGGAGCACAAACCTCGCATGCTGAAAACCTTGATCTAATTCCTGGTCCCATAACCAATGAGCCTGCAGCAGCCAGTCAGCACACTATATGTGGCACAAATTAAAATAAAAAAATATATAATAATACGGTTGATTCCAATAGTCTTTAAAAATAAATAAGCACAACAGGAGAAAAAGGATGATGATTATTTGAAAGACAAAATTTTTTTGTCATAGAAGTCTAATTGATGCATTGATAGAAAGTTATTATTTCTAAAAATGTAATAAAGTCTCATATATAAACAAATGATTAATATTTTCCTTTTCAGTAGTCAAAATTTTATAACTGAGCCAACAACTTAAGTCAAAAGCTAGATATTCAGGTATAAATATAAATATATTTAAATCTATTCATGTGTGAAGAAAGATAAATTAAAAATTAAGAAACATATCAGTGGGTAGAACCTAATGCAAACATGTGGGAGTCAGAGGTTAGGCAATATAGAGACAGGAACAGTGTACCAATAGTTATTGTAAATGATAATATTAGTGTAACTGAGCATTGAAAGTAGGCAAAAAGATATATATGATAACCTCTAACTGAATGTATTGCAAGCCACAATGTGTAAAAGAAAGAAGACAGAGAGAGAGAGAGAGAGAGAGAGGGAGAGAGAGAGAGAGAGAAGAGAGAGAGAGAGAGAGAGAGAGAAGTAAAATTGCCTGCCATAGATGCAGGCTGGGAAAGCGGGAAATCATGGCACTTTAATGGAGGGAAATGGGTACTGGTGGAGGGATGGGTGCTGGAACACTGTATGACTGAAACCCAATTTTGAACACTTTTTTTTTGTTTTGTTTTTTTTGCTTTTTTGGGTCACACCTGGCAATGCTCAGGGGGTTTCTCCTGGCTCTGCACTCAGGAATAACTCCTGGTGGTGCTCGGGGGACCAGATGGGATGCCGAGGATCGAACCCAGGCTGGCATGGGCCAGCTGCATGCAAGGCAAATGCCCTACCCGCTGGGCTATCGCTTTGGCCCCCAATTTTGAAGACTTTTGTAACTGTATATCTCACAGTATTATAATTTTTTAAAAAATAATAAAATAAAATATCAAATTGAAAAATGAACTTAAAATATAATAAAATAATAAAAAACTAAATACAACGAAATAAAAATATGTATAAAATAAAATAAATATTAAGAATCGATACCTTATAAAAAGTAACAAAACATATTGAAGTGAAATTTGGAAACTGAAGTAACTATATATAATACATAAATACTTCTATTGGACTGACTTGTTTGATTTCTACACGTCAACGAGTCTTATGTACCAGCAACAGAAATTCTTGCCAAGAGGCAAATACAAATATTTAAAAACTTGTACTAATGTCCAGACTATTTTACTTCAAGTAACAGAATGATGAAGGAAGCATAGTATCTTTTCACAGCAATTATTTCCTTTCCCACTAATGTGTGTGTTGTTCTACTATTTCAAATGGGGAGAATTCAAATGCAAAAGATATTTTGAGAAAAAAATCGCAATTTATATGAGTAATCTCATTTATTTTTGTATACCGACTTTAGTGATACTAACGTTAATAAGTTCCGATAATGATAGAGTCCCACCCTACGGCCATCTATTTCAAGCCCAGGTATGTCTGATCCAGAGACTCAGATCCATGGGGCAGAGCTGCTACTGGCTCTTCCTGTGCCCACCTGATCATGAGGTGCCCAGGAGGGAAGGTGGGTTCTAGCCCTGCCCATCATCCCAGCAGAGTCTCGCAAGAAGCCAGAGGAACCCCCACACCATGAGGGCTGCCATTTTTCAACATCCAGACTCCACAGCTCGTCAGAGCTCCAACCCGCAGAAAAGCTGATCTTTCCCTTCTTGCATGGCTGCAAAGTGACTGTGTGGTTCATCAATAAATGCACAACATGAGAGGCTACTACAAGAGTATCCACTCTGCACAGCAGAGCCTGTCAAGCCACCTGTGTCAAATTTGATATGCCAAATACCAGTAACAATTATAGACCTCATTCTCATGACCTCAAGGAATGGTTTGAGGCTTTTATGTTCCTGGATCGAGCAGATGCCCTTGACCTACACTAGTATGTGACAGGACGTATGGAGATGTTACTGGTGCCCGCTTGAGCAAATTGATGAACAATGGGAAGACAAGTGATACCAGTGAATCTCATTTATTTTTAGTATTAGAAGTTCCAGGTACTCTTTCTCTGCATGATTCCTGTGAACAAGCTTTATGGTCCCTCAAGTTTTCAATTTGAAGTCTCTAAATTTACTCTGAAGATAGGAAGTCTTGTAAACTCAGAAATTTAGAATATAACTGTGGAATCCTTGTGTGAGAGCAATAGAACCATATCTTTCTCATCTTTATAGAAATTCAGAAATTTAAAATATGTCAATAATTCAGAATTTGTTTTCCTAAATCTAGAAGAGAAGCATTTTTCCCAATTATCTCAGGTATTCTGCTGTATACAGTTATAACATTTTTTCATTTGAAGACTATCATCAGCTGATGATCCCAAGGCTCATTTTTCTGAATTACCAAACAAGCACATCAAATTAAAGTTATGGAATCTCAGGAACCCTGATTTCTGTCTAGAAAATGGCTTGTGACATTACAACTCTGCAGAATTGATTCAACCAGAAGTTCTTACACTTTGAGAACTTACTAGATCTAGAAAACATTTCACAAAAAACTTGGTAGAACAACCGTGTTATGGATTGGTATTTTACCTATTGAACTGAGACATTACATAGTGCTGGAGTTCTAGAAGAACTATTTTTATTGTCTTACTCCTTTTCTGTGATGGATAGGCTAAGTACTACATAAAATATAAATGACACAATGCTTCTGAAAGCATTCCCTATTTCCTGCCTAAATTCAGAGTAACAACCACTATCAAATACAAGATATAGCCTATATAAATGAAAATAAAATTTCTATGAATATGTGGTGATATTACACACATTTATATATGCCTATATATGTAAACATAAATACACACTGCTTCTTCAATGTGGTGATATTATTTTAATACTTTAAAAATATTCAGTTTCAAATATTTGTGTTGAGATATGGAACTTGATATCCACAGCTGACAGATCCCTTGTCTCTAAGTCACAGAGATAGAAATGGAACAGATTTCTGGCCTTGGGCCAGTATTACACGCTCACTTTACTTCCTACTTTTATGTCAGAAAAAGGGACAAATATCTTGTGTAAGTAAAAAAAAGGGGAAAAAATCCATGAAAACATTACTATCTGCATGCATTATGGGTACATGTTTCTAGACATATTTCAAATATCACTTAAATAAAAAAGAAATACTTTATACTATTGGGACTAAAGTGCTAATAAATACAAGTTGTGCAAATGAGAAACTCACCTCAATTACCAGCATCTAAATTGTTACTCTACATTAACAGGAATGTTTAGCAATATATTAAGCTTGATTAAAAAGTACAATATCTTTTGCAAAAAATATAAGAACTAGATGGGCACATTTTGTATAGAGGATTCTAAAGAGTGAACTGATTAAAACATGTATTGGAATCATTTTAGGTTGTAATTAAAATGCAAATTCCTCAGCCCTGAATTTCTGATTCAGTAGGAACTTTAATTATATATTTTAATACAAATCCTTGACAATAATTAGGCAAAGAAAAATCAAGAATACTCCATTTAAGTCTTTACCATGTAAGAATTATTACAGATTATTGTTAATGTTTCCCATGTTTAAAATAAAAAACACTTGTTCCCATTTTCTGTTTGCTTATTTTTGTTTTGTTTTACTGGAATGTATGTAAAATATCCCAACTTAAAGTTTTCGAACCACAAGTAATTCTGTACAGAAAACTTCCAGTGAGTTAAATTAATTCTTTTGTTTTTGAGGTATAGTCTAATTCTACCATGCTCTTTTCCTGTAAGAACTATTATGGGAGTGTGCATTTATAGTCTGACTGAGTAAATCTTTATTAATCAAACATCTCTAATTTATTGTAGCGGACTCTTAGAAGCCATTCATTAATTCATGGACTACCCTTGTGGTTTTCTCTAGGGAGTCTTTTGGACTGATGTGTTGTCAAAATGTGGATGGTAGAGCCCAGATCTGCAATATGGAGTTTCGCACCAGAAGAATAGTGTGCTCTCTCAAGCTACTCATAACAGCAGCTGTATCCATGACATTAATTTCACAAGAAACCATTAGCAAAAGTGAAACTGAAAATATAGTATACTTGCCTTATTATAACTAAGAGGCATAAACTTAATTATCCCTTTTGACCTTTTTAATGATCTTGTTCTTTTATGAATCAAAAAAAATGAAAGAGAAAAAAATTAGAAAAAAGATAGACTTCTAAGGTTTTAGTTACAGGATTCTACTCTATAAGGAATACTTGTGAAATTAGAGCCATTGACTAAGATAAACGATATAGAACTTGATCAGGTAGTAAGACAAACCAAGAATATAAACATTTCATACTGTTTGACATTTCAAATTCAATTTTTTTTTGTATTGCAAATAGACTGAAGGGTTTTTTTTCTGAATTTCATTAGGATCCAAATAGCATTTACAGAGACTTTTCTCATAAAAATTATTAATGGCATGTATCTTTTTAGAAAATCTGACAAAGTCTTTTGTTAACCAAAGATCATTTTTCTCCACTGTATAATATTTGCACATCACTGGGCAGTAGTATCAACTCCAGTGCTAGTATTATGAACACTACTAAATATATGAATTTTAGTTCATGTAATTAATATTAGAACTTACAATATAATTTCATCCTTCAAATGATGACAACTTTTGTTTATATAACTTTTAATTTTAAGTGCACTGAAAAGTCAATTATTCACAAGTGTGTGATTGGAAGAATTGATTAAATTTTATTTTTTTTAAAAGATGGTTCTCATAGGGCTCGGATGTGGCTCCTCATTAGTGAAATGCATGCAAAAGACCTAGAAGTAATCCCTGTTAGTGCCTCCCCCCAAAAACACCCCCACTGGACATAAAAATATATATATATATGTTATATATATATTTATAGAATATATATTATATATTTATGCTAGGAAAAATTTTGTTTTCTTGCAGAACCATGATATGGGGCCGGTGCAATAGCACAGTGGGTAAGGTGTTTGCCTTGCCTGTGGCCAACCTGGGTTCTATACCTGGCATCTCAGATGGTCCTCTGAGCACCACCAGGAGTAATTCCTGAGTGCAGAGCCAGGAGTAATCCCTGAGCATTGCCGGGTGTGACCCAAAAAGCAGAAAAAAAAAGAGTCCATCTTTTCACTATACTCTCTATGCTCTGGACACATTCAGAGACATGCCCTCAAACACCACACATTCTTACTCCAAGAATATTGTTATCAATTTCAGTATACTTTGTAGTTATTCAGTTATTGATTTCTCTTTTCTGCCCCTCGAGGTGTTGCAGGCGTGGCTGCGATGCTCAGTTGTTGGGCAGGTGGCAGTCAGGAGACAGGCTTGTCTACATCCATGGGCCCTAGATGGTTGATGGTCTGACATAGAAAAAGACAGGGCCCCCTGGGATGAACCCAGAGCCACGGCAGAGCGTGGCATACTACCTGTGTTGTATTCGTATGTCAAAAATAGTATCAATAATGGACCTTATTCTCAATGAATGGAGATGTTACTGGTGCCCACTCGAGCAAATCGATGAACAATGGAGAAGACAAGTGACAAGTGACAAGATTTCTTTTGAAGCCAATACTGTAAGAACATGCTTATAATCTGACTTTTTCCTAACATAATGCCTTGTTTTTAAATTTAGTTTTTCCTTCTCTCATAGAGCAATATGATGCTCTATTTGTAGTTTTACTTCCTTAATGAAAACCTATCAGAAATATTATTCTATAGCATCCAGCTACCTGGTGTTTTAGAATAAAATCTTTATTAATAAATGTCTAGATTCCCATTCCCTCACACTGTGAGTTTTGCAAAACATTTCAACTTCACTGGATTTCCATTCCCTCTTCTGTAAAGATTGTAAAGACTTATACCTTCAGATTTGGCTTGAAGATGAGTTTTCATAACTGTTTAGCACAGTACCTGATAAAGTATATTTAAGTTGTCACTTGTTACTTGTCTTCCCGTTGTTCATCGATTTGCTCGAGCACCAGTAACATCTCCATATGTCCTGTCACATGCTAGTGTAGTCCAAGGGCATCTGCTCACTCAAGGAACATAAAGAGCCTCAAACTATTCCATCAGGTCATGGGAATGAGGTCTATAATAGTTACTGGTATTTGGCATATCAAATACGACATTGGTAGCTTGTCAGGCTCTGCTATGTGGGTGGGATACTCTTGTAGTTGCAGAAGAGCTGATCAAGGCCAGCTCATAAAAGTCCCACCCTACAGCAGACTTTTTCAAGCCTAGCTCAGGTATGCCTGATCCAGAGACTCACATATATGGAACATATGTGCTACAGGCTCTTCCTGTGCCCAGCTGATCACGAGGTGCCTAGGAGGGAGGGCGGATTTGAGCCCTGGCCCGCCATCCCATCAGAGCCTTGGAAGAAGCTAGAGGACCCCCCCCTCCACACACACCATGAGGGCCGCCATTTTCAACATCGGACTCCACAGCTCGTCAGAGCTCCGCCCAGCAAAAGAGCTGATCTTTTCCTGTTTTGCCCAGCCACTCTGCAGCCATGCGGTTCATCAATAAATGCACGAGATGAGAGGCGACTATATTTAACTTATTCACCTTTATCTTTTCTGTCTGTTCTGAGTATCTGAATCCAACCAAACTGCTACTGCAAGCCTGAGGTACTAGGCCTCTTTAATTCAGTATGTCATGAGTAATATATTTAATAAAGTTAATGTCTAAATGCAAAACATGATTCTGAAAAAGATCTAAAAAACTCTTTATCAACCGTTAGAACTATCATTGTGATAAGGTTATCATTTAGATACAGGGATTGAACATTTAAATATAAATGGACTGTGATTTTTTGCTAATCAGTCTATTTTGCCACATGATAGTACCATTAACTATAGCTTCCAAACTTATCTTCCACTTATGCATAATCACTCTACTTGATTTTCTTTTTGATACCACCGAGTGAATAATGTACAACTTCTTTGAGTTCCATTTTCTTCCTCAAAATAGGTAAACGAGAATGATCTCTGTGATACTTAATATTTCCATTTTAGTGCTTTGAGTGATCACCTACATTTGAAATCAGAGACACTGAGAGAAAAACATGAAGTAAAAATTTCAGTCAGGGGAATATTAAACTAATGAACTTGATTTCTCAGCTTATAATTTAGTTTACAGATACAGGCTAGTAGATATGATTTCTGAAGGACAGCTTTAAAAATTCAATTCTACAAGATTTTCCCTGTTTAGCATTCATTTGCATCTGCTTTAAAAGCCAGACCTTTCTATCCAAAAATTGAAAAGGTTTTGCTTTAAGCTGGTTACCATTAAAGATTTAACCTTATGCTCACAAAGGCTCTAAAGAAATGGAATCCCTATCATTTAAGATGATATTGGCATTTAAAAATGACTAGTTCCAATGTTTTATTGTCACTTTCCTCCTGATTATTTGATTGAAGGGATTTTAAAAGGCAAATATTTAAATCAAATTGGATTCATCATTCCACTTCAAGTAGCAAGTCTTTAAAATGTAGTTTTTAAAACGACTGAATACCTAAAATTTCTTCTGCTGATTAATCTATGGGAAGTTTTTTGTAATACAAATGGACTGCAAAAATGATTTCTGGAGCCTGAAAAAAAGGATTCTTCTGTGACAATCAGTAGTGTGTTTATATCAATGTTGAATTATTTATGAGTCAGTCATGTAAATGCTAAATTTTAACTGAGAGCAGCCCACAATTTTGGTCCACATGAATGGTTTACTTAAATTAACTTTTTTGTAAAAAGACAGTCAAATAAAGATTTCAATAGAAAAACATGAAGTCATCCTCTCCTTATGATAGTACAGAGGTATTATTTTGAATCAACTTTAAAGCATTTATTTCATATGGCTTTGCCCTTTGGAGAACTTTCTGTTTCTAAGTACTCTGTCTATTTAACAGTATATCCTTAGGAGATCTGTTATTTAGTAAGTGTTACTATTTAGTAGGGTCTTTACTGTTTTTCTGAAGAATGATATTACAAAATTAATTCATGAAGCTGAACATAAAATATAGAAGGAAAGACTTTTGCTGTGCTTTGACCAATCCAAGGTTTGATCCCCAGCATCACCTGAGTACTCCTGACAGTATATTGTGGATAAACATTCTTTAACCAAAAAAAAAAAAAAACTCGTGAGTTTATTTTGATGTGAAAGATTATCATTCAATTTTAAAGATCACAGGTAACTAAAGCCAAATGGCAGTGCATCCTAGTTTGCCCCTACCCTAAAATTCATCTCCTAATCTATCTCTCTGTAATAACGGTTCAGCAGTCTCAATTTTATGCATATTCTACAACTTTATCCAGAGAATACTTGTCTGATTCAGTGTCATCACATGCCTTTAAAAGCACAATATTATTAAACCAAAATTCAGGTGTACATATCATAAATGAAAAAAAATAATTATGTATTACTCTGTGAACTCTGGCACTGTCATTCATTTTTTCATATTGTTTATAAACAGAAGGATCTTGGCATGTTGCTTTGGAATATCTAACTCTTCTGATATTATTAAGCCCTGTGGGATTCTATGATTTGACATTTATCACTAGACTAGTCAGTCCACCTAGATAAAAATAATCAATAATTTGATGAAACAATTGCAAAAAAAATCAACAGCCCAAATTATCAGAAGAAAAGAGGAAAGGAAGAAAAAGAAAGAAGAAAAGAAGAAAGAGGAAGAAAGGAAAGAAAGGAAGAAAGAATGAAAGAAAGAAAGAAAGAAAGAAGGAAGGTAGGAAGGAAGGAAGGAAGGAAGAAAGGAAGGAAGGAAGGAAGAAAAGAAAGAAAGAAAGAAAGAAAAGAAAGAAAGAAAGAAAGAAAAGAAAGAAAGAAAGAAAGAAAGAAAGAAAGAAAGAAAGAAAGAAAGAAAAAGAAAGGTCAAATTGTCAGCTCATCACTCGAAAACGCCATGAACAGATGACTCAATCTGGTTCACCATAGGACATAGACCATTATTTTCAATGAAAGAGTCATTCAAGTGAAGATATTATAAGAAACAGAGTGGTTAATTAGTTGTTCACTATATCCTACAGATCCCATTTAGTTCTTCCTAGAGTCCCAAGATATGCACAGAAAGATAAAATTAATTCTGAGCCTAAAATAAGGTGTTAATGCCCTCCTCCATTTCTGGGGGTGAACAATTAGGATGAAGATGTGTCTGTGTGTAGGAGGAACAGGTTTTAAGAACTGCTAATGTCACCAAGCATGCTGTAATTTAAGGGTGTGATGGTTGTCCCTCTACAACTCTCTTGTCCCAATACCCAGAATTGCAACGCCTCTCCTTCTGTGATTCATCAGTGCCATTTTTATTCTCTCCCTTACTGAGTTTCCTAGTTATATGTATTGCTAAAGTCTCATCTTTGAAAGAACCAGAACAAAATTTTTGTGAGATGTACACTTTTCTTTAGTTTCAAATTATAACGTAATGGAAAATAGCATGAAAATTTGTATGACTATTTTCTAAAGAGCTCTGGAAGAAACTTGTAGAGCTATGAAGAAATAATAAGGGCACAGAGGAAAACATTAGTAAAAATATAAGAGCCCTAGATAGTTAATTTTCTTAGTCTGGTCATAGGAAATTAGCCAGTTAGGGGCAACTGTGAATTATTAAAACCTTGTATTTCTTCAGAAGCTTTGTGCTTAAAAACCACAAAACAAGAATTATTCTTAGTTAATTGCTCATTATTTATTAGGTGTTTTTATAACTGCCACATAAACCAGGACTAGGTCAGAACTGACAAAATTCTGAACTTCTTAGAAGTTTTAGCTATAGATATTTAACCATAAATCAATAAATCATGGCTATTTTTGATTGAGAAGGTTACTAAGTATGCTATTAGTATAGTAAATAGCCATAAATATAAAAAATGAATGATTATAATAGTTGGTGAATTATTTAAGGTTAGATAATACTCTTTGGAGGAGATTGTTTTTCACTGAAAGGGAAAAGAAAGGGTTTTTTAGAAGAGTCAGTGGTGTGATTTGCATTCAATTAAAATGCACAGAGTTTGAGGGATACAACTAGAGGTTTACAACTTGTATATAAGTTGTTTTATATTATAATTTAAAGATATCTACATACAATTTTTTAAGTGACACAAAATACGATGATGAGTATTTCATAGGAACAGTCATACATACACATGAAAAAATAATATTAACGTTTAAATTGCAAGATTCAGAAATAAATTCCTAGATTACAAATTCATAGACCTGTGAACTTTGACAGAAGAACATACTTGTTGATCTGCAATATTAATATCAGCAACTAGAAAATATTAATGAGTAGTGCTGTAAAGACTCCAAGGGGGATAATGGTGAAATAGGTTTCTGGCTAAGGTAACTTTGCTTTAAACAATGTTAATATATCAAAATCCTTGAGAGAGATTTATATTTCATGTCTATTATGCAGGTAAATCTGTTTTATTAATATTGTAAGTGTAGGTCATTTGCCAGCACATATTTTTTAGGTAATACTGTTTCTGTGTGTCATAAATCCTGTCTCTTCAAAATGTGTGCATTGGTAGCAAGTCTTCATTCTGCATCCCAATAACATAAAATGCTATGGTGAATAAAGCATTATTATCACATAGCTAATGAATCCTCAAAGAACCTGCCATGAAAACACTGTGCAATAGTACTAAAGAGAAGCAAATTCCTGGCTAATGAATCGTCTGTTCCACAGGAAAAGCCTTAACTGCTGAGACTAGAGTCCTTCTGGCCAGACCCCTGCTCTCCCAGAGCAGATTTCTCTGTGCTCCTTGAGGAAAGGTTTCTTGGTTGGTTTTCTAAATTTGTGTGTGTGTGTGTGTGTGTGTGTGTGTGTGTGTGTGTGTGTGTGTGTGTGTGTGTGTGTGTGTGTGTGTTATACCAGTGGCACTCAGAGCTTACTCCTGCTTTTGTGGTTGGTCTGGGATCACTCCTGGTGAAGATGGGGAACATATTTGGTAAGGATTGAAACCAGGTCATCTGGCCAAATACAAGCAAGCACCCTCCCCTGTAATATCACTCTGGCCTAAAGGTTCATTGCTTTTTTTCTTCTCTTTTATGATTGATACAGAATAGTCCTTTTTACAGGCTGACATTTGAGGCTCTTTACATGTGAGTTCAGAGAAAATCCATCAAGCTCTTGACTTCAAGATACTTCACTGTAAAGTAGAGTCCTCTATGGTCCACAGGAGAATACATTCATTTTAGTGATCTTTGCTACTGTCTCTTTGAAGCCACTGGGAATGAGGGCAAAAAATTCTGTACAAAGTATGTCTGGGGTCACTGATTTTCTTTATTATTAATTTATTTACAGCTACTTACTAGATGATAGTATCAAACAGTGAGTTATAACTATTTAGTACTCAACTGTTCTCACGTGTGTCAAATCTAGTTTGCTTTTGTTTTTAGAATGGCTGAAGTGCCAATAATTTCTTTTTTTTTTTTTTTTTTTTTTTGCCTTTTTGGGCCACACCGGCCATGCTCAGGGGTTACTCCTGGCTCTCCACTCAGGAATCACTCCTGGCGGTGCTTGGGGGACCATATGGGATGCTGGGGATCAAACCGGGCCTGCATGGGCCGGCTGCGTGCAAGGCAAGCACCCTACCCGTTGGGCTATCGCTCCGGCTCCAGAAGTGCCAATAATTTCTAAGAGGCTTTTTAAATCTTCAATTCTTTCTTGTTTGAACATTAAAAATTCTGATTTCATAATACAAACAATATAGCGTATTTAATACATTTTAAGCTATTTTATTCATATCATTTTTTTCACAAGGGAAAATAGCTCTGAATCTTGTTTATAGGTACTCTATTTAACAACTATGCTCTGTATTAAAGCCAGCACATTTTCTGGAGGATCTGTTCATATTCAGGGATATTGAACAACTCAATTGGAAACTTAATCGGGCTTAAATGTTCCCTGAAATAACTGTCATTATCTTCACATTTGATTTACATTGTTGACTAATTTAAATATTCCTTTCAATTGTATTTCTTTGGAATCACACAATACCTCCTTTACACTCAGATTTCTACCGTTATATGAAACTAATTCTTGAGCAGCTGAATTTTGCTGAGAACTCTCTTGGACTTTTAAGAAATAGACCTGATAGTTTTGATTCACATGCAGCATAAAACTTTGTACATCAACATTACATTCTATTATGAAGATAAAGAACTGAAAATAATGATTAATACTGTGAATGATTCACCACTAACAATCCTTCCCCAGTTCATTTGGCAAAATGCAATATATAAATAGGAATACATGCCACTAGGGGTCAGTAGACACTGGGAATCTGTGGCATCATTGTCCCCATAAGGGAATAAGATAAGAAATCTCAGTTTGGGGTCAGAGTGATAGCACAGTGGGTAGGGTGTTTGCCTTGGACACTGCAGATCTGGTGTTCACTGCAAATCTGGCATTCTATATGGTTCCCTGGGCACTGCCAGGAGTAATTCCTGAGTGCAGAGCCAGAAGTGAACCCTGAGCATGGCTGGGGGAAAAAGTCAAATAAATAAATAAATAAATAAATAAAAGAACATTTTTGTGGCCAAGTGGCACAAATGCTGGCTGACTTCGATCGAGAATGTGGAAAGATAGGCCTACAGATGAATCTAAAGAAAACCATGTTCATGAAAAATGAACTAGTTCCAGAGGCCCCATTCACTCTCAATGGAACAAACATCTCTGAATGCAGCAGTTATGTGTACCTAGGTCGAGAAATCAACATGATGAACGACCTAAAACCTGAGCTGCGCAGGAGGAAGAGAGTGGCATGGAATGCCTTCAAAGGCATCAAAGAAATAGCTAAAAGGACAAAAAACCTCCAGCTCCGGGCACATCTCTTTGACTCCATCATTCTCCCTGCAATAACATACGCCTCAGAGACCTGGGCCCTATGAAAGCAGGATGAGAATGCTATTCGGGTCTCCCAGAGAGGAATCGAAAGAGCTATGTTTGGAATATCATGCTTCACTCAAGTGAGAGATGGAATCCGGAGTTCTGACCTCCGTCACTATTCCAGAATCAGGGATGCTGTCTCATTTGCCAAGGCATCGAAAATCAGATGGGCTGGACATGTAATGGGATTTGGAGACAACCGCTGGACTAGAGCCATTACCGAATGGATCCCACGGGATGTCAAAAGATCACGTGACCACCACTCACAAGATGGTCAGACTTCCTTGTCAAGACCCTGAAGGAACGATTTGAGGCTCTTCATATTTCTGAATCAACCAGATGCCATTGGGCTACATTGGCACGTGATAGGGTCCAATGGAAATGTTACTGGCGCCGCTTGAGCAAATTGATGAATAACGGGATTCAAGTGATCAAGTGAAGTGATCAAATAAAAGGAAAAAAATTGCAGCTTTCTGGGTGGATGCACAGCAATGATACTACCTACCACATAGTCAAATTTATATTCAATCTGGAAGTTGCAAGAATGAAAAGGGGGAGGTGAGTGTAATGAGAAACTAAATTGGTGAATTCTATAGTGAAGGACAAAACCAGACTTTACTGGCAAGCTTAATGTATAGTATACATATATTGGCTTTTCAGTGATATATATGTTTTATATATACCAAAATTATATATATGTTCTATATATTATATATAAATATATTTTAGTGATATATGATTTTATATATAGGTATATATTCATAATATATTATAAAATATATATTATAAAATATAATATATAAAATTATATAGTGATATATAAGTTATATATATATCTTTAAAATTCATATTAATTTATCTGTATGCTTCCGATGCCAGTGTATGCATTGAAAGTACAGATGCCATTAGGCTACACCTGCACGTGACAGGGACAAATGGAAACTCTAAGGTGCCCGCTCGAGCAAATGTATGAATCACAGGATGTCAAGTGATCAAGTGATTTATTTATATGCAAATTTATTTATACGTAATTTATATAATGTTACAATGTAATGTTAATCAGCAAAAATTGTTTTAAAATTCCAGATTATAGTGAAAGAAGAGCCCATAATGACCACTAATGCAGGATCAATCAGGACTTCATAGTTTCTCACTATTTCATTCCACTGCATTGTCAATGAATGGATGAGAGAAGAACTTGGTAAAATCATACAACACAAAGAAGGAAATGTGGGGGTCTAATATCTAAGCAGCATCAGGTGGCTGGGTTTACTTCTGTGGCTAATGCTAAAGATTCCTGGAATCTTTCTGTAATCTGGATATTTCTAATGTGTAGTTTCAAGAATAAAGCACTAGGAATGGGAATTCTTGAAATGCAAATTAATTAAATTGCACACTCCCCAAACTACTAAAACAGGAACTCTGGAATATCTTACTATTTGTTTAATATGTCTTCCAGTTAACCAATAACAATGTTTGAGAACCTCTTTTATAAGTTACTCAAGCTCAAAAACTGGGAAAAGGCCAGAATGCTGTTTTTTTTCTCTAAAACATCCGACTGAGATACTTCACTGAACTAGTAGGTGACTAACTACTAGGTTCTAATTAAAGCATATTTGTGGCCAAGATTGATCCATGAATCTGTTTCTAGTTCAGCAGGAAAGTGTGTTAACCACATTGGGAGTAATAATAAAACACTAGCAATTCCCAAGTGAAGTACATTAAATGGCTGTGAGCCACTTATCAAGGCTTTACATTACAGGATGAAAGGATCCAAGAATATCTTCTTGGATCCTGCTCTAAACAATCTACATAATAAACACAGAAGATTGGGTATGCCAGGATAGAAGAATCAACTTGAAGCCATTTGACAAAAGTGTGTAAAGAGTAGCTAGACCCTCTTATTCTTCTGTACCTAATTCCAGCCCATCTCTTTAAAATGTCCCTTTAATCAATTGGTACCATAATCTGTTCCTTTCCTGAGAGACTTAATCACTGTGACTGATGAAAGATGGTCTAAAATCCTCCCAAGAGGTTCATATGCAGATGAATTGAGATTATACTTTAGCAACCTCATCAGCAGCTACAGTGGCAGACATATAAGAGAATCAGTGTACAAAATGTGTTGTCATATTAGTGGTGGCTTAATGTTGGAAAAAAATAAAGTCAAGGTGGAAGTCCGGTTGTAAAACATAAATTGTCATTAAATATACAAACAAAATGGTAAGGAATGCTAAGAAATAGTAGATGGTAATAATATAAACTTATAAAAAGTTTGTGAATTTTAGAAGTTATTCAAAATTATAAAATTACCTACTTCTCAACATTCATTAGATAAACATACAATTCTCTTAAATAGAAAATAACTCGGTGAATTTTGGGGGTGCAGTTGTAATTGAATCATATTTTGATCTCATAATTCATATATATGGGATATTAAGGAATTGTTCCATCTTAAGAATTGCACTTTTATAGGAAATATTTCTCTGGAAGGCAGATATTTATATTTCATAGATTCTATTTCCCATTTGTTTTCTGTTCATCTGTATTGAACTAGACTGCCATTATCCATAAAGTAGAACAGAGATGCCTTCTAACCAATACTAGCATTCTGTTTCCTCATTGTCTGACATCCTCAGCATGTACCCTGATTCCTACTTGAGGGCATGATTTTTGTCTCTTTCACCTTTATTTTTTCAGTTTCTCAGTGGTGAATGCCTAGCACATAATAAATATTCAATGACTATGAAATTAATAAATTATTGAAGACAGAGCCAAGAGACTTTGTCTAGTAAACACTGCTATACTTTTAGATTATGCAGAACTTGATAGCAGGAAATGTAAGAATATCTTTTAAACTCAGAGATTGCATTCTTAGCTAATGAATGAATCATGTGGTCTTTATAAAATAATTCTGTAGCATTATTTTTTAATATGAAAAAAGGTGAGATGAGAGAAGGTACCATATGCACTGACAGAAACTGATGAGTTTCATCACAGCCTCACAGGAAAAATGTTATCACCAGACAAAAACACAAGTACAGATTTCCTCTAAATATATCATACTTGGTTCAACTTTCTATCTCCAATACCTGATACAATGCTTGGAACATGAATTACATAGAAACAGGTGATCAATGAATGAACAAATACATATGAACAAACATATAGGAAACTTGGGAAAAAGAGGTGTATGCAGGACTTTTCATGGAGGGAACTTTTGGGACCAAGTTGAGAACTGCACAGTCATTTATTTTACTAGACATTTTTTAAGCTTACAGATACTAGAAATTAATTTTTCTTAAATTGCTCAAATATCTGTTCCCTTTTGTTCCTAGAGCCTGTCTTTCTAAAACAGTATTAAGGAACATTATTAAAGAATCCTAAAAATATATTAAAAATTCTGAATAAATAGAAATGACACTTAGGGGATTTATTGTACTTGAAAAGTGACTGGCATTTTTATCAGACGTTCTCTAAAATAAATAACTGTAAATTCTCCTTATTCTTTCACTTTTCTTTCTTTGGGATCTTAACATAACACAATCCTCTCCTCAGAGCTGGTCCACTGCTGATCATCACACCCCAATTTAGCGTTTTAAAATGAGTTATTTATATTTAAGAAGTGCTATTTCAAGCTTGTTTTTCTAACTCTCCTCATCTGCTTATTTGACTGGGATAAAGTCCATATGAAAGTGAGTTACTGTTTTGCCTCTCAGTATTTGTTCTCTCTCAAACTGATAGGAAGATTCCACAAACATAAAGGCAAATTGTTCTCACTATAAAGGCTGGTAGTTATGAAGGCATGTTTTATCCTGAAATGGCTCCCTGGAGACCCTGAAGAGCATGTGTGAATACAAACACAGCTTGGGCTTCCTGTGGTTGACTACAAAGTATTTGGTTGCAAAATGACTTCCCTTTTTCTTAAATAGAATGGAATCCGTATTCAGCACCATTTAGAAAATCTGCAGATATATCAGTTCTCAATGAGAACTGACCAGCAACTGATCATTGTATTTTTTATTTTATCACATCATGTGGACATCCCCAATTTAAGCAAAATATCAAACAGTGATGAGTCAATTCTAATCATTTTATTCTGATCACCGAGATAAGTAATCTCTGGTCAGTTTCTGACATGCCATTGAAACTGATGTTACCTAACTGAGTTGTTAAGTCTCATTCATTGCATAAACAGCACACTAAAACTTAAATAGCATTTTTTGATTTTTTATGTATATTTAAATTCAGAAAATGACTAGTTCCAGTCCCTTAAAGTAAGTGAAGGAAGAAGTGCACACACACACACAGAGAGAGAGAGAGAGAGAGAGAGAGTTGATTTTACATGGGTGCTCTGCGCACATGCAGTTTCAACTCCAGCTACGTGTGAGATTGACTCCGTACTTGGGGGACTGCTAAGTATCCAGTGTTGAGCTCTATTCTGCTTAACTGTTCTTTATCTGTCTGACCTTTATCAAAATTATTTTTCTCTTGTATTTCCCCATACAAGAGGAAAAAATAAAACCAGACAGTATAATTAATAATGTAGCACTTATGACACAAGTGAAGAAAAGAATTACCGTAGAAAGAATTTTTTAAAAAAAATCTCTAGAACATGTTATTTTCACTATTTCATGGAGTACTTGTTCAGGCAACTCCCAATAATGATAATGGGAGCTAATCGGTGTGAGAATAAACACCTTATAACACATTACATTTAAAACTCAGCATGAACCTAAAAACAGCTATTTTACTCAGTTAGCAGGATAGATGCTTTTAGAGTACATGGAAAACCTGCTGCTGAGTTCACAATTCTTTAGGTATCAGGGAAAGAAATTATTTTAAATGTTATTTGTATCTATATTCCACCATAGTGTTCTAGCTATAATTTGTAGCACCACATCAGTTAAGCAATAACAGATACACTATAATAGTGTTAATTAACATACAAACACCCAGTGTACAAAGACTGAAACTTTAACATGCATTCCTATGCTTAGAAAAAAAACTCACATTTCCATCTCTGCTTAATTTCTCCTCCATTAAATTGTTCTACATATTTCATCTGCATCCCCAATAGAAGGGAGCTATTTTCTAGAAATTAGCTATTTTGTGTAATCTATAAAGTAAAGGCCATTTTATTAAATCAGATATTGAGATAGCGGCTCCTTTAACAGCATGTTTTCTAATTTTTAATATTGCTCAATTATGGCATAGTTTGAATGTGCCCTCCCTTCAGAATCTCCATGTCTAAAGCTGATGGGCTATTTCTGCTTTGATTTCAAAAGGGTCAGCTCTTGTGTTTTTGGTTTTTGACATCTTAATGGATGTGGGGTCAGTTTTCACTGAGATACCAACCTTGTTAAGATTCAATTCCCACAACAAACTGCTGTCTTGAAATCCAAAGTCCAGTAAAAAGAGGGTCTCCAACTGCTACAACCAACAAAAATGGTCATTGAAACAAAGTGATATCATGGGGGCCCATCAATTAGAGGAGAACTGAGTCACTTCTCCAGGGAGGATCTTTGGATTCTCCTATCTTCCAGAGTTGCTCCTGGAAACAGTTCCCTTATTCTTCCTCTATTCACTTTTGTATATCTTCACTAACAATTCCCTTTAGTAGCCTCTGGTAAGATGATTGAAAGTGAAAGCACATTTCCTGATGGAAAGTTCGAGGAGATCCCATTCTATTGAAGTACATTACGGTACATTTCTTTCTTTCTCAGAACTTTATGGGGAGAAGATGTCCTTTGTCTATAGAGAAGAAATAATATTCTTTAGGATTGCCAGGAGGAGAAAGGCAGGCAGGAAGTGAAGCGATTTTTGGAGTCAGGATTTTCTGATTCTCCTAACTCACCCCATTTAGAAATTGCTAAGATTTTTAAACTAAGGAAAAACCATTCTCATTTCCATAGTAGTAGAAGGAAAAGAAGGAGTTGGGTCACGTGGCACTGTTAATTCACCACATGAGAAAAAAGATTACTACTCTCCTCCTTCCACTTACTCTTTTCTGTCTAACACTGCTTTGGGTCAGTTTCATTCTGACACAAAATAGTGAAAACTATGAAACACTCCCCAAAAAAGGAAAGTTCTGCAAAAGTGAGAACTTGGCTACTTTGAATGCATTTCTCTACTCCTCCTATGGGTTCTCAAGTAAGTTTTTATTACCCTGGTAAATGCATCCTCTTTGGAAATCTTCCTTTAGGCAAGTCTGTGGAGTAGCTAGTTTCTGGTTAGAGAAATATCTTTTTTTATTTATACAACTGAGGGAACTGGAAGGAATTTAAATCACGTAGTCGGAACAACAGCTTCAATAAAAAATGTGGAGGCTGAGTCCCTTACAATGCTCTTGGTCTCTGTCAGAATTTCTGACTGTCAGACGCCAGAGATTTTTTTTAAAAAATACCGTTGGTTCTTTCCACCATGGAAAAGGTGGTATCTGAAGTTCTCTAGAAACCACAAAGGTGAAAAAAGCTGACTTTTACATTATTAATATATTACTCAAGAGAGTATAAGTGTAGCATCAATCACGTAATGACACTCTATATCACTCACAATACAAAAACATTCAGTAAACACCTGTTAGTCTTTTTTTTGCACTGAAAATTAAACACAGAAAAACAGAATAATTCTAGATTGCCTAGAGTTATTTTAAGTAGTGTACCTTTTTTTAGATAAGTGAATAATTTATCCCCATCCTCAGGCTGACTGTGAAATCCATATCACCTCTAGACTTACCTGACCCTTTCATAGCAACAGCAGAAAGAAACAGAGGGAGGGGAAACAGGTACTGAGAGTTCTAATAGCTTCTGTGTGACTACAACAAGAAAATCTCTTTTTCTGCTTGTCATTTTGCCACACCAATAGGAGAAATAAAGATTCTTTTGCAGTAAGAAAAGAAAATAGAAGCACAGGGGCAACATGACCCACAAACCCCACTTTCCTAGAGAGTGGAATGAGAGGGAGAGCTTCTTCCGATAACAGAGCTGAATGAGGAATGATTTTAGTCACTGAGCTCTTATTGAAGTTCAGGATGCATGCCCAAGGGAATTGCCTGGGTAATTCAGGGACTGAATTTGACTCATTCATAATTTCTCTCTCTTTCCTTGATCTTTTAAGACCCTCTTTAATTTAACAGAATAAAAACTTTATTATAAATAACTATAGAGTACTCACCTGGAATTCTTGTAACTCCATTAACTCCTTGTATATGGTATACTTTAGTTACAATGATTGCTTTCTTTCTAGTGCAATTTTATAATCATTGAAGAGTATTGATTACATAATAACTATTGTTATAGTGGCTTTTGATAGCCAAATCTACATTTCAAAGCAACAGCGTGATAGAGAATAAAAAGTGAAAAACTATGACTATTGTTTTACATTGACTGAGAATCCACACAAGAGATACATTTTTAAGACTAGATATTTTAATTTAAGAGCAAATTTTAAACAGAATTAAATGCACAGAACACTGGATGCTAATATATAGAATGAATAAATTATTTTATCAGCTAAAATAACATACTTTATTATGCATTATGCTGCTAGCAATATAAACAATGATCTTTTGAGTACTCTGTTGATTATTATTTAAGATTTTATAAATTTAACTGTCTAACTCACAATTGGGATATTATCAGGGTGAATTTGTGGGAGAAGCTTTCTAGGAGATAAAAATATAAAAAGGAAGAGTTTGAGCTTACAAGAATATTGCTGGCTTTTAATTTTGAATCTATATACCTCAGTAGCCTTAAGGTAAATATCAAATACTTTAAAATTCAAATTTCTAATTTAAGGAACAGAAATATGTAAGCCTTCCTTCTTTTTATTTCACAAGGCTATTAAAGAAGACCTTATAAAGTGACATGAATTACTTTGAAAATTGCACCTACCACGATCAGTCTCATACTAAGTCTCAACCTTCTCCAAATGCAGGGAGAGTTTTGCTACTGTTATTCCAATTAGACCCAGTCCACACTGGTGAAACACAAGGTAATATGTGTGCTAAATAAGTTTTAGAGACCCACTAATACATTTTATTTTTTTGAATAAAAAATGTTGGCCCACACTTAGCTGTGCTCAGAGCGTTCTCCTGGCTCTGTGTTAAGGAATTACTTCTGAGAAGATGCCGTGAACCATCTTATGTAGTGCTGGGGATTGAACCCGGAAGAGCTGCTTCATTCAAGGAAAGTACTCTACCCAGTATGGTAGCTCTCGGACCTCCCAGATACTATTTTATAAGAGATACGTTTTTTGGAATTGATGTTTTCCACTGGGAGACAGAAAAGCTGAATGAAAATACTTGATATTAACTGTATAAAATATTGGGAAGAACAGTATATACATTTGAAAGAAATAGTATGTTTTTGCATTTAAATTGTTTGAGCAATCACCCTTTGTATGATACATTTTTTTTTCCTTATTTAAGCACATTTCTTGGTGTAAGGTCAGCTCAGGGTTATGAGTCTTACCCTGGATTCTGATATCTGTGACTTTTGAACTCCTAATAGCTTGCTAGTCTAAGGTTTTATGAAATCCGTCATTCTTTCTTGTAACAACAGTTGCTGCAAAGTTAGGACATGTTCTTAATTTATTTTCAGAATGACATTTCCCCCTTAACCTCTAAGAATTAAAAAAAAAACTCTTCAACACCAATACCTTGTTTTTAAAGTCATGCTTTCTGAAGTCTGTTTCATTTCCTAGTGTATACACTCTGTGCTGGCTGTCCTGTTATCTCCAAAGTTAATGAGTAAAGATTATCTATACAGATTATGCCTAAAATTTAAATACAATCAATGATAAAAATTAAAAATAGAAGAACTAGTATATCATAGGAACTGTTCCAATACTTCCCCCTTAACAACTTTCACCACTGACTCTGTAGAGAATCTGTCCTAAATAGTGAAGCCTTCTATAGGTCAAGGGATTACGGTACAAAAGCAGTGCTAAGGAATGACAGAGCCAAATATCCAAATCACAGAGTCAGCAACACTGAAATCATGAGAAGCAAACTTTAACAATTGAATTTAGAAAGGTGTCTGCCAAGAAGGCTGGGAGGGGGATGAAATGGGGGAAACCTGGGAACATTGGTGGAGGGAAGTTGGCACGGGTGGTGGGATCAGTGTTGCAATATTGTATTGTAGTGAGCTATGAATGACTGCAAATCACAGTGCTTTAATAAAAAAATTAAAACAAAAATGCAAGGAAAAGTTAAAGAACTAGGATTGAACAGTTTATATAACTTTTATATTAAAATATTATTTGAGATTTTTCATCCTCATTTTGTTACTTATGCAACAGCAGTAAGAAATATTTACTACCTCAATGTTCAAATAATCTGGTATTAATTGAAATTCACTGATCTTTTCTATGAGACTTAGCTTGCTTTCCAAGGGACAGCTTATAGAATCGGCTTGCTGTTCATTGGAACATCTCAGTTTCAATGCCTGACTCCTGCAGTGCACAGAGAAATGGCACACAAAAGTGCAGAGATCTCTAGGTGGAAGCTGGAAGTAATTTATGCACATAATGATGGTACGAATTAAGTTAACTTTGCAAAAAATGTGTCATTTCACAGAGGAAAAGATTAGAAATGATTTAGTATATGTATGTCTGTGACCATATTCTACACTGGAAATATATGGGGGAGGAGTATTGGAGTTTAAAGAAATATGAAAAAATATGTGTGAAGCATAGCTCAGTGTTTCAAAGAAACTTCCATGCAAGCATGAGCCATGATTTTATCTTGGTTCCTCAACACATGCTAAGTGCAGTTGTCCTATTGTCTGCGGCAAGAGTCTTCCATTGCTTGCAATGCAGCAGTGTGTGTGACAGCACCATAATTAGTGACATGCGAGCATTTCATCCAGTTGCATGGACACCACATCAAGTCCTGGCAAGCGTTACACCCAGAGTGTGCTCAAGGACTACAACTGAAATGTGTGCAGCTCCCATAGTGCATTTATGCAAGCACCGCGAGGTAATATGTGATGCCTGGCAGGCACCACCACTGAGAGTGTGAGCAGCACTAATAGCATGCAAACCTGAATCACTGCAAGAAAAAGTGAAGCAAGCCAGGGCTGGCAGTAATGGTACAGATGAGAAGTTTTAGTCACCATTATTTATGATAGCTACCAATAGAGTTTTATTCATACAATTATCACCCTCACTCTCACTAGAGGGTCTACTTCCCTCTACCACTAAATCAGAGACCCCAAGCCCCAACCCCTCAGCACCATCTTTTTTCCTCTCTATAGGAAGCTCAGTTCTTTACACCAGATTTTTGATTCTATTGCCTTGTTCTTTATAATTATCTTGCTATGTTTCTTTATATCCCATATAAGAGATCGGTCTGTAACTGTCCCTCACTGACATCACTCAGCATGATACCCTCTAGTTTTATCCGCATGGCAGCAAATTGTGTGATTTTACCTTATTTTATTGCTGAGTAATATTCCAGTGTGTATACATACCATGGTTTCTTTACTCAATCATCTGTTGGGAAACTGTTTTGTTCCCAGATTTTGGCTTTTGAAAAGCAAAACACACTTGAATACAAATGTGTTTTATGGAGTTTTTGGGTCATAGGAAATATATGCATAAAAATGAGATAGTTGCAGACCCATAAGTTCCCATTAGTTGACTTCTGCAGAAAGTATGGTAAGTTTGGACACCACTGTTTCATGCTTTTCCCCTCTAGTCACTGAGGGTGTAGGAAATACACATAAGTCACTGAGAATGAATTTCTGGGGAAATGTATACTATCACCAATGACAGAAATGCAGATTTGTCTTGAGAATTAGATCCTGGCTTTGCTGAAATGATGTTGCCCATGGACCAACATTTACAGAATTTTCATATTTTAAGGATCCACAAATTGCAAATCCAAAGTAAAAGAATCCCTGCTAACTTGAGACTGATTCTAATCCGTTATAAAATTATTCCCAGAGGCTTGTGACTGCATAATGCTCATTAACTTGTGAATATCTATAAATTTAAATAACCTTATCTAAGTTTTATTTAGAATAAGAAAACACGGTACTCTATATTTTAGTGAGGTAAGGTGGGGTTTGGGGTTGCACTGGTGGTGTTCAGAGAGTAGTGTTTCTGGCTTAGTGCTGAGAGGTCACTTATGTTGATGTTTGGGGAACAATAGGGTGCTGCTATCAGATCCTGGACTCCCTACATGTAACACATACTCTTTAGCTTGTTAAGCTATAGTTCTGGACCCTAAAAAGATATTGAAATGGTGATGTTGCTTTTTGTAATTACATTATTGGGGCAGATATTAAACTTCAGACTAAAATTAAAGGGACTGAAAAGATACCACAGCAGGCAGGACTTTTTGTCTTCCTACTAGCCTACCTGGGCTCAATCCCTGGCACGCATATGGTCCTGTAAGGAGTGATTCCTGAGTGCAGAGACAGGAGTGAGTATTGAACATCACCCTCCAAACAATATAATATTTTTTCACAATTATGTATAAGGTATGGTTTAATCTATTATATACACGGATCTAAGAATGAATCATTATTTATTATTTATGCTTATACTTCCTGCTGAATTTTCCTGCCTTCTTGTTTCATTCTTGTTTCATTCTATTCATCTGTCTTGTCATGTGCAAGGCAAATGCCCTACCTGCTTATCATTCTAGACCCAAGAAGTAGCATTTTTCAGAATTACTAGATACTTCAAGTAAAAAGACATCTTAATATGATCTTTAACTTTAAAGTTACATTTATAGTTTTGTTTGTTTTGGAACCACTCCCCAAGGTTATACACACAGCTCTGTGATCAAAGTCATTCCTGACAGTGCTCAGGTAGCCATGTGGACCTGCACACTGAATCTGAGGTCTCCTTACGAAAGTGCTTAAACTTTAAGCTTTGTTTCTGGCCCTATCGTTGGATTGTAAATCTCTTAGTTTTGACATACTTTCTACCACAATGAAGAGTGTTACACATAAAAAAGCAATATATGTATTGCACTCTGATCATTACATTAAAATTCTTAAACAATATCTTAATATTTTAAGCAACTTAATAAGCTACATTGCCTATGAATACCTTGTGTTTAATTTTTCTCATATTTAAAATTGAATAAGATAGGGAAAAGAATTATCAGGTTATAAAGTAGAAAGTAGCTAGTTCTTTGATTAATTGGGTATTTAGTAAGAGCTCTGTAAAGTAGAAAAGATAAAGAAAGACATTCTTGTTTTTTGAGAAAAATGAGAAAATACTGAGGACATGAAGCTTGACTGAGAAGGGCCAAGAAAAGTTGCTTGAGAGGCGAATATATAGGGCAGAGGAAAGTCACAGGCAATGATGTTGGGAAAACAAAGAAAGGGGATAAGGTTTTGGAGAGAACACTGTTTATATTTTTAAACCTCCTAACTGTTAAAAAATAGTAGTGAAGTTCACACTAGTTTTCCTTACTCTGAGAGCGCATGAAATATAGTACTGGTGTGCGTGTGTGTGTGTGTGTGTGTGTGTGTGTGTGTGCGCATGCGTGCGTGCATGCTCATGAATGCATATAAGCTTCTTCTGTGTACAAATGATCAGAATTGACTTCTGTCAAGAACAAGTAAGGTCAAATGATCCAGTTAACACAGATAATATTGCATTGCTGAACTATTGTACACCTGTAACAGCCAGAGTTATTTATTACATTGCCTGACATATGGAAGTAAACAATAGTGACTACTATTTGCTGCATCCTAATGCAAACACGTATTAGACAGATGTCCAAAACAACAAATATCATTTCATTAGTAGTCATCCTAACCAAGCCTTTTGCCCAAGTTGTCAGCTTGTTCCAGATACTGATATAAACTACTAAAAACCATAAAGATATATCTCAATTAGTACTCAAAAATAAAACTATTACATTGGTTCTCAGAGAAGATAGGAACTAATAGAGCACAGTTTAAAAAGCATGCTAAAGTGAATGCAATGCAATATGGAAGGGAGGACTATTGTGGGCATTTTAGGTAGAACTGCTTTAGCACTGTCTCATTCACTTTGCGTGTTGCTGTGCTGGAAGATGGGGCAGTTGCTAGGATCTTTTTATTATATTACCTCACAGTTATGCAGAGCAATCCATTACAAATTCTGTAGAGTTCAGGGAGAAATGAAAATACGAAATTTTATTGATATCTTCTTCATCTGACTCAGCCAAATAATAGTGTTAAGGGTTTTGACTACTTCTCCCAAAGTTATGTATAAAACAGGTTTCTAAAGCATCCTTTCAAGAATAGTTTAATGACATCTTCCCAGAGCTTCATTGAGACTTGAGTAGTAAACACTACATTGAATCTGAATCTAAACTATTATATTGATATAATCAACAGTCAACCATGACAATGCCATTATTTATTGTCTTTCAGTTGAGTCACTGAGTGCCAAGGATCTGAAATTTTGTCTCTAGTTCCAGGTACAATAGTTTACAAATCTGTACTAAGAATTATTGATCTTTATTTGTTATTTAAAAGAATTTAGTATTATTTAGTAAAATCATAGGGACAACTCAGTAAACCAAGAATGATTCTAAAATAATACATATGTTTAAGATAAACATATCGTTGTTGTTCCTTCCTTTTTAAAGATACTTATAAAAGATCATTTAATCTTATCATAAAGTATAAGTATTTAAATATTTGATTATTTATACTTTGAGTATAAATATTCAAATAAACCCCCCTGTGAATTAGTTTTCAAATGTACACATGAATACACATTTTGATTTTTTTTTTTTTTGCTTTTTTGGGTCACACTCAGCTATGATCAGGGGTTAGTCCTGGCTCTGCTCTCAGGGATTACTACTGGCTGTGCTCAGGGGACCATATGGGCTGCTGAGAATCAAACTCATGTCTACTGCTTGCAAGGCAAACACCCTACCTGTTGTGCTATCGCTCCGGCCCCACATTTTGATGATTAATGACGATGACATAGCCTGACTCATTTCTCTTTCCTTCAAACCAGAATAATTATCACTCCATGTTCATAAAATTCTCCCTTACATGGCGGATTTTGGAATTTAGACTTATGTACACTCAAATCTTTCTGTTTCATGAAGTCCTGTGACAGCTATGTTTTTCACAGGTGTAGTTGATACAGTTAGCATGTTGATCTCTATGGGAAATCAGTCCAATTTTCTCCAGAAATGTGAATAAATACGTTTAACTGGAAAGTATATACTTGGTAATGCTTTCCCAGTGGTAGTTCTCATGACCAGCCTAGTTTGGAACAATGTATTCTACAGCAGAGAAACTCAAAGGAGCTAGGTTTCTACCTTCCTGCTTTCCTATTCCAATTGATATTGAAATAGACAGAAATTGAGACTCCAAGGTTTAATACTTCAACAGTAATTTAAAGTGTAATTTTATATGGTTGAATATCATAATAGTGCATTTTGTGGTTTTATTTTTATGACTATTTTTTCATTGCAGAGTCAAGGCTCTGAGATAGATTCCGAATCCAAGGGGCCCCTATCTCTGCCAGGCCCAGTACCACCAATTGACTCAACTGAGAGCCAGAGCACTTATGGGGAGGCAAGAAACAAGAGGTGTGTAGAGTACAAACTGAATTTAATACAGCTCAGAGTACAGAAAGGATAACCATCAGCAATGATCTAAATTCTATAGCCCAACAGGTATCAGATAACAAATGCAAAAATATTTAGTATAAATGTGCTCTAAAATTTGTGTGGGATATAGAATTAGTTTTCTGAAATGCATATGTTTTAAGAAATAATGTTTCAATAACTTGTCACTTGTCAATTGTCTTCCTGTTTTTCATCAATTTGCTCGAGTGGGCGCCTGTAGCATCTCCATTCATTGGGAATGAGAACCATTATTGTTACTGTTTTTGGCATATCGAATACACCACAGGTAGCTTGCCAGGCTCTGCCATGGCTCTGGGTTCATCCCAGGGGATCCAGTCTTTTTCTATGTTAGACCATCAACCTTCCAGGGCCCACGGGGCAGAGCTCTGGGTGTAGACAAGCCTGTCTCCTGTCTGCCACCTGCCGAGCAGCCAGGCACCACAGTCACATCTGCAATACCTCGAGGGGCAGATGGAAGTTTAAAAACAGTTTTAAGCAATAATGTAGCATTTTCAAATATCCTTACCCAAATTTCCCCTAAAGGCAGCCTTCAGCAGAACATTAGCGCAGTATCATAGCACTGATATGGTGGAGCTACAGAACAGTGTCATCACCACATATTTTCTCTCTCCATTGTTTGACTCACCTACTGCTCCTTTCTTGACATCCAAAACACTTGGTAACCACTATTTGTTCCCCACTTCCTAATTTTGTCATTTAAAAGCTCTGTGCATGGAAGATTACCCCAGTAAGGTAAGGTGTTGAGGGCTCCAAGGCCCTCAAGTTTAGTGGTGCTCAGGATTTCACATTCTACCAAGGATTGAACCTTAAGCATGGCAGTCATTTGCTCCAATGCTCTGGACATCTAACCGGCTCCAAGTTTTGTTATTTTAAGAATATGACAACAAATTTGTATAGGAAATAACACTCAGAGACATTTTAAATTTCACTCATAAAATTATTTTGAGATTCAGACAAGTTGTTTCCTATATTAGTGGTTCATTTTTATTATTAAGTAGTGGTCTATTCAATGCATGTACCACGGTTTATCTATACACCATTTAAAAGAAATCTGATTGCTTCCAGTTTTTATAAACAATATTGTTATGTACACTTTTGTGTTAGTTTTGGTAGTAATCAGACTTGAGAGGGTGCCTAAGAATACAGTGATGGGTTAGAAGTTAACTTCATGTTTCTTTTGTAAAGGAGACAGCCAAACTTTTCTCCACGTATGGTACTGTTTGACATTCCCACAGTAATCTGGGATCTGCATCTGAATCAGTTACTTACTAAATTTTTATCTCTACACCTTGATTTACAATACTGCTACTGATAGGGTTTCATGCATATAATGCAAGGCATATGGAATGCCAACTATACTATTATGATATAAAACAAGTAACTTTTAAAAATTTTTTTATTTTATTTTATGAAGCAAAATAGTTTTGACTGAAACTTACTTAGAAAGATAAATGAAGAGTATTTTATTGTCTTGTATCTTTTGGTTGGGGACTGAGGGGAAGGGAAGTGGGACATTACTTTTGTATGTGCATTTTTTGGTGGTGCTGGGCTCAAGTCCAGAGCTTCCTGAATGCAAGGCTTGTGCTCTACCACTACACTACTTTTCTAGGTCATAAAAAACTTAGTTTATAATTAAAATAAAATAGCATTTAGTGAATTGAGTAATGTTACAAAGAAAGAATTAGATCAGTTTTAAACTATCAAATTAGAAAATTTATATTATAAAGTGTTTTGAACTATGTGGATAGGCACTGGCCAATTCAAAGTGGAGGCACGGCCAGTGATCAATCAAAGAAGTCGCCATTCTCTTCTTTATAGTCAAACTACAGTTTGGCTCAAGGAAATCAGTCAATAAATTTAACATATTTTGGTGAAGCATATTATGACATTGATGATTATATCTGCCACAGTGTTTGAAAATGCCTCTTAGGTAAAGCAACCACTCAGGATGAAGATAGATGGGAGAAGACTTCACTTGAAGTTGACTTACAAATAATTGTGCAAATTTGAGCATTTATTCCGTATATGAATATTTATCTAATACTTTGGAAGCTTCCAAATTTATGTGGCTTTAATAAAAATTCAATATCTTTCCTGAATTTTGATATAAAACATAGTCAAAGCAAGTATATCAACAAGAAAGTATATATGTTTTGCATTTAGCCCAAAAAAACTGCTTAGAGAATATTTAAGTAACAATATTGCATTAGGACCACGAAACTTAAAGGCTATGTGAGAAATTTATAATAAATTTATTGATCAATGATAATACACTATATATAATAATAATTTATAAAATTAGATGTATATAGATGTCAACCATATTGCATTATAAGGTAAGAGTAATAAGATTTGATTTTTTTGATTTTGGGACACATTCTGTTGTACTCAGGACATATACCTGGTTCGGAGCTCACTGATCACTCTTGGTAGGTATGGGGAATCCAGTCAGCTGTGTGCAAGGCAATTTTGTACTATTTTTCCAGCCCTCACATAAATACTTGTTATACCTATTTAGTGAAACATTGAAAAGGTCATCTTACTTTGCTTAATTTCTAATTTCTCTTCTCTCCATGCTGGAAACTTGCTTTTACACGAGGAAGTTTTCTTCAGGAGAGAAGCAAGTCCCCATCTTCCCTCATTTCCTCTGTGTGTCTGTCACCACTTTGGGAGATGATAGACATGTTTTCAGGAATTATTTTGGGCATGACAGATACTACCTCTGAAAGATTCGTTTTCCAGTCATTTTTTCTGGTTCTGTAGTACCTTACTAAATATTCCACGTCTAGCTCAGAGTTAGTACCCTACTTTTCTATCAAATGCATTGTTAGCAGTATTCCCTTGTGAGAAATCAGAAAACTGATCAGAAACTTAAAGTATCTTCAGAAGTTACTTTGGTACTACAAGTTTATAAACTTTGGTGATTAAATATTGCTTCCATAGATGTGCCTTAAATACAGGGTAAATACTGAAAATGCATCAAAGCAAAACAATTATGAGAAAAAATATGTATGGACACATAGCTGTAAAATCTGCCAACTGATAATCTGATATATTTCTAGTAGGCTTCCCTGTCTTGTCCTAGCCTATAAGGCACACTATATATGACTTCATCTATCAATAAGATATAAACTTATGAAATTTGATCAATTATAATTAATATATAATTCAAAATGATATAGCAAAGTGGCTAGTTTAGCTACATTAGCTTCAAGCTTCTAGAACAAAATTAATAATAGAGAAAAGGTTATTTTCTTTTGAATTATCCTTCAGCTTGGTTACCTAACCTTATCTCCACACTATATAGTAATTCAGGCATGCTAAAGTATCTTCTAAGGATCAAGGATATCGTCTGCTGGATCCCTCATCCCACTGAAGCTAGTACAGTCATTTATTTCCTATTATTATCCACAAACGTCATAGTACCATTTTAATGGCTGTCTCATTTGGAAAAAAATAGTATCAAAGTATTGTGCTAAAAGTGATAAGAACTAGAGAAAAGCATTAGGAAAATTATAGTTGGAAAGACAATTGTGCAAGAAGTTTTCTAGAGCAATGGACATCAATATTCTGTCCACCAACTTCCTTACAAATAGGTACATACTCTTATGTAAATTTTATCCCTGTGTACCTCAGTTTGTTCATTTGAAAATTGATGTTTTCTCAATATGTGAACTCTATGCTACCTTAAAGGTGGGAAATTAATTGGTAATGAGTAACATGTTCTCATCTAAATGCTAAACAAAATATATTAAGTAAAGATTTGTAAGATATACTCCAACAGTTCTAGTTCCTCCAGAGAAACCAAAAAATTATAATTTAATATTGGATAGGGAAAATGGTTAATAATTTTAATTAAAATTGCATATATCAGAGCTAGGGATATAGCTGAGGGACTTGTTGGCCCTGGGTTTGAACCTTAGCACGGAAATAAAAAAGCAATGGAAAATAAAAGCATGCACATCAGCAGAAGTAAACTTGCAACTTGCATAGTTAAACTATATATGTCAGATGAGAAAAGCGCAGAGAAAGAGGCTATATGATTATTTGTGGAAGAGAATAAAGACAGAAGTAAGTCAAGCTTTAGTTACAGCAGAATGAAGACATCCACAGGCTATAGACCAGCCTATAATTCTCCAGAAGATTACTATAATAGTAAGGTTTTATTGGGATTCATCCACTTTCCCTCTTATTTATTGAGACATGTATTTCAACTGTATTTGTAGCAGTTACAACTCTTTAAACCAAAGACTACACATAAAACACAATCTTGCTGGAATGATAGAATGACTTTCTAGAATATATTCTTCTTTAGCCAGCAAACATCCTACTTAAAGAATATTGCATAGCGAGGACCAAAATTATTCAGTTTATCATTCTTCTAGATGTGCCATGAGGAATATTTCCTATGAACATAAAATAATATTTTACAGTGACAGCATAAGACAATTTAAAATCTAATATTTCTACTTGAGAAATATTTTTGTCTTACTGAAAAGTTGAAAATACAGTACAATTCCGATATACCTCTTTCCCAGTTTCAACTATCCTTGATATTATATAGTACAGAGCTATGATTAACAAACCAACATCAGCATATTGATATTAAAAATAATCCACATTTTTTTTCAGGTTCAATTAGATTTACCTAAGGTCAGTTTTTGGTACTAGAATCACATTAAGGTAATATATGACATTTAGCCATCATGTAGCCTCAGGATCCTCTGGATTAGGGTACTGTCTCCTATTTGTTTGCTTGGCAGATTTTTAGGCATATTAATTGGGAGTATAATCAAATGAAGTCAGTTTGTTGTTTTTCTTGTAGCTAAACTATGTTTAGGGTTTTTGGGAGGAAAACTACAGAGGAAACGTGCCCTTTTACACCACATCTTGTCACATATTAGCTTATACTAAAGATGTTATTCTTGCTCATGTGACTGGGGTAGTGTTTCAGCGCAATGTTAATTAGCCTATTTTGTCATGATATTCTACTCTTAAGAAGCAAGTCACCAAAGAGAGTCTACTTGTTGCAAGAAGTGGGTATCCTTGAGTAGAGAAAATCTATCTAAGTTTAGATGTCTTCTCTATAGGAGATTCATAAAAGAGATAATTGCAATACAGATTTTCTAATATATCATGGAATGTTGTCAAACAAGGTGAAGATTTTTGTTTAAAAAACTATGAGCTATAGATAACCTAGTACAACAGTGAACTGAGAAATTTTTATTGGACATTCCAATCTTATAGGTGGGGCATTTTGTCTATCCCTCTTAAAACAGGTCATTTCCAAAGGAAGGGCTACTGTAACCAGGCCATAATACATAATTTATACTCAAGATATTAATTTTCTTCTAGTACTAAATGGCTGCAACCAAATGTCCATCAAAGAGTAGGTAAAGATGGAAGGGATCATGTAAGAGCAGTGATAGATGAAGAACAGCATACTCCAGATTGATTTATCCAATAGTTACCTTTGTTAGCTTTCTGTAAAATCAAGATATTTACATTTTTTTTTGGTTTTTTTTTATTTGGGCATCACACCCAGCAGTACTCAGGGGCTACTCCCAGCTCTTTGCTCTGGGTTTCGGGAGGCATGCTTTACAAATGCTAAATAGTCCAGTAAGTTATCTCTTTGAACTCAGTATAATACACTATATTTAGTGTCAGATGAATATATATACATATGCATATAACTGCATATACATATAATATATATTCAATGTATTCAATAGAATGTATATGTATATATATAGATAGATAGATTCAAATAAACATCAGTGATAGATTTATGTAGGTTTTCAAATACATCACTAAAATAGTACCAAATTAATTAAGGACCATTGAAGTTAGAGCTCTGAGCTAAGATGCAAATTATTCACTGATTGTTTTATCATGTCATAAGAACTCTGGCAACATAATGCTGAAATTTAAAAATATAGGCAAGATATTGTTGTTAATGATAGATAATTCATAAAAAAGGAACCTAAGACAGGAAAATATCCTAAGAACATCATGGTCACAAAAACTTCATTGAGAAAACAAAATGAAAGCTAGAACTAAAAGTATTGCAAGTACTAAAACTAACAATGCAAAGTGCTTAAAGATTAAAACATGAATCATTTTTATTTGAATACATTTCATATAATAAAAAAGGAAAAATAAAAGGATTGGAAAACCAAGCAATGAGGTAGATTTTGGAAGATCTAGAGCTTCAAAATGAAGTCCTTCAGTTTACTTTGTAAAAGGATTGAGAAAAAATGTTTTCAAGATGATCAGGCCATAATTAAAATAATATACTGATATGAACACTTCTCATTGCACCTATTTAGTGAATAAACTTACTTTATTTAAATTCAACACTCTAATCTGCAGCTACCCTCCTGTTCTGAGTCCTTGTTCTAATAATTTAGTCTTTGTCTTTGTACTTATTGATTTTTCTTGTGACATAGCATAAAGAACTTTCTGCGGTACTTGCACTTTAGAGGCAGAAAAACAGCCTTGTTAGATACACCTCTCTAGCTGCCACCCTATATATAAAAATGCCTTATGAGATTTCTGAGAGAAAACTTATCTTTTCCAAGAGAAAAGCTGATCTCAAGCCCTGCTCGTCAGAGCCCCACCATACAGCAAAGTCTATCTCAAATCCAGGTATGCCTGATCCAAAGACTCAGATACACAGGGCAGTGCTGCTACCTGCTCTCCCTGTGCTCAGCTGATCATGAGGCGCCTCGGAGGGAAGGCGGGTTCTAGCCCTGGCCCACCATCCCAATAGAGCCTCACAAGAATCCAGAAGAACCCCCACACCCTGAGGGCTGCCACTTTCAACATCCGAACTCCACAGCACATCAGAGCTCCACCCAAGAGAAAAGCTGATCTCTCCCCCCTTGCAAGAGGCTGCTTTGGTTTGCAGCCACGTGGTTCATCAGCAAATGCACAAGCTGAGAGCCTACTACTGAGAGTATCCCACCCGCATGGCAGAGCCTGGCAAACTACCTGTGTCATATTTGATACGCCCAAAACCAAAAACCAGTAACAAATATAGACCTCATTCCCATGACCTGAAGGAATGGTTTGAGGCTCTTTATATTCCTGGAGTTAGCAGATGCCCTTGGGCTACACTAGCATGTGACAGGATGTATGGAGATATTACTGGTACCTGCTAGAGCAAATTGATGAAAACGGGAAGACAAGTGATATAAGAAATATGATTAGACCATAATTAAAATAATATGCTGATATGAACACTTGCTGTCATTGGAATAACTGTCAAAAACATAATTCAGAGAAGTATAAAGCAGATAAACTGTCAATTTTCCATCATAAAACTACAGGAAGCATTTAATTTCTGTCCTTCAATTCAAGTGTGTTCATGTGCCAGTAGATAATTTACTCTACATCTTCATTTTCTCTGCCTTGTGAATACTTTTTATTGTTATGACTGCTAATACTTACGTAAACATTTTTTGTTTCAGAAGATAAACATAAAATCTGTGCATTTTATAAACTGGTATTTTTAAATTATTGTGGATTATTTGACTTTTGCTTTCTAAATTTTTCTAGTAGATATTTTATAAAACAAACATCACAGTACCTTCCCCATTAAGTTATTATCATAAAAGTTAGTAAATTTATATATGACTTCCAAACCCTAAATAATAAAATTTAGTAGTCATAACTAAAAATTAATTAAAAAATAAAATTCTTAGTTTATTCCAATTAGCTTAGTATTTGACATTAATTTATGACATTCATCAATTTTTTTTCTTATGCCACTTTCCATTTCATTCTTCTACTAGATTTTAGTAGTACTGTTTATGCTTGGTTCTGCAGTCATTTCAAAACAATGAATTTGTTTTAGCTAGTAGGCACATTTGCCTTCTATTTTTAGCACTAATCAAGAGTTTCAAATTATATCACACTAACATTGTGACATACATATTAAAATAATTCAAGATTTTAGAACTATAATAATATGACCATTTAATTCTGTTTTTATAAGGATATTAAAAATAACAGCGTCATATTTTATTACTTATTAATTATTGTCCAACTTTAATCTAGAACTTGCTTAAATGTGAACTTATTTATAACTATGTTCACAGATTTTGTTATTTTGAAGGACACATGGATTTTAATTTAAAAGAAATAATAGCAATGCATTTAAATCATGGATAAATTTAGTATTAATAGATGTTAGTCTAAATTACTGTATAAATTTAATAAGAATTGTCATTTAACTTTATTGTTTTTTTTGGAATAAGAAAACAATTATATAATGTGTGAACCTCCATGATAAACTATTCCTTCTGATATTTCCTTTGTACATCTAAGTATAACTCAGAGGACAATTAAAATTTGAGATCTGGGAGTCTGTGCACATCTTAAAGACAGAAGACCAGGCATGATCCCCTAGAGAGTAAATATAGACAAATGAGAGAGGGGTGTAAGATCAGGTTACCTGATCTTACTGTAATATTACTGGACAATGCTGTAAGTCTTTCCAGGTAACAATACCTGGAAAGAGAACCACCAACAAAAATATGAGAATAGGGTCAAGTGGATATAACTCAAAGGGCAGGAATACATGCTTTTCATGTGAGAGGCCTAGAATCTATCTCCAGTACTGCATATGGTTCTCAAAGTTTTGCATGAAGTGACCTGTGCGCAGTACCCGAAAGCACCACCAAGTGAGTCCCCGAACAAACAAAAACAAGACAAAGATAATGCGTAACAAAGGACACTGAAACCAGGAGAGTGTTGTGCCAACTGAGCAGAAAGTAATTTCATTGAAAGAAAGGAGACAGTAGCAATCTTTGTCAAAAAAAAACAACAACTATAAATAAATGAAACATGAGAAATAACTATTGAGTAAGCAGAGTTTATGCTGCTAGTGAAACAGAAAAGGTTTGCAGGGGAGTAATATAAAATCTTGAGTACATATTAAAAACACTGCAGAAATCTCGTAAGGCTTTTTTATATATAGGGTGGCAGCTGGAGAGGTGTATCTAACAAGGCTGTTTTTCTGCCCCTAAGGTGCAAGTACCGCTGAAAGTTCTTTATGCTATGTCACAAGAAAAATCAATAAGTACAAAGGGAAAGACTAAATTATAAGAGCAAGGACTCAGAACAAGAGGGTAGCTGCAGATTAGAGTGTTGAATTTAAGTAAAGTCAGTTTATTCACTAAATAGGTGCAATGAGAAAGGCACAGATTAAAAAGTGAAGGCAGGTTAGTTGATTTCAAGGTAAAAGAATGAGAAAGCTATAATTTGCTTGCTTTCTGACAAGGAATACAGAAATCTAGGTAATCACTGATAAAATAAAAAGGGATGAAGGTTTGAGGAGAAAAGTATCAAATAGTTATTTCAGAGTGCGGGAACATGAATTAACTAGAGATGTAGTAGCATATCTAGGTTGTGTTGAGTCATAAATCTATGACCAAAAAATTTCAATATCAATCAATCCAACAGTTCATTTTCAATCCAAACATGTTCAGCTTCTCAGATGTAGGTTGGTAGTAGGAGGAGAGCTAGAATTAACCAAAAGGGGTTTGACAGGTATGCTTGATAGGAAAAAAAGGGAAAAGAACATGAAGGAGTATGCAAGGGAGTAACAATTATGACAATGAATCATGCCATCTGAGCTGTGTAAAAGGACAGTGAATAAGGTTAAGTGGAGGACAGGGGGTAATAAAAACTCAGTAATGTCAATGCATCACAGGTACCTGCAGGATTGAGGAACATTTGAAACTGGACTAATGAGGTGGAGAGGTAATAGATGGTGGGCAGACCTAGGAAACCTGAAAGTGAGATAAAGATGTTACCACTAATGACTGATATTGCAAGACCTCAGGAGACTCTGGGAATGACTGAAAAAGATAGTCTGTTTAGTAAGTTGATCAGAAGAGACAACCGATGACTTAAATTTAGATGGAAAAGCTCATGGACTCATCATTGAGAAGGACTGAAAACAGAATCTTTAATGGATAATGTTTGAGGGATTGAAGACAATGATGCTTTGAAAAAAAGAAACAGGCGGAGTACATAATGATCAGAATCCATATGCTTTGTAAAATCCATTTCAGAAGAGGAAGAAAAGATTTCTAGCAACAGTAACTTCTCAGAGGAAAATAAGTAGCCTTCTTTTTTGATTTTTGGCTCTGACATTTTATAGTGGTTGATGCAAATGTTCAAGTTTTGCCACGGAGTGTGCTGAGATCAATGAGACATGAGCAAGTTCTGACAGTACTAATCTGAGTCAAACCACAGAGTCTGTGCACAAGAAAAAGGGTCCATGTATTAAAATTGACTATAAAATAATCTCAACTCTAGGGTATTGCTCCTCATATTTGGGTTAGCAGTATATATATATATATATATATATATATATATATATATATATTTAGGAAAGACACTTTTGCTGCTAGCTTAATTTGCTCTTTGGGATTTTACTGACACAGTTGAAATTTAGCCAAGGTAATAGAGCATTTCAGATTCAACTGGAAAAAAATACAGCTGGAGGGCTGCCATGAAAAGCTTTCTAGAAGAGAAGAATAGGGTGAAGGTGAAGTGGCCTGAGTATATCTCAAATCCTGGCACCTTTTACATTCCAATAATTCAAATACTCAATATCACTGCTGAATAAGCTGCCAGGAGAACATCTTTCTTACTTAAGCTCAAACTCAGGTACTGTCAAATCTCAAATCTTAATGCACTTGGCATTGTGGAAAAATCAGCGAGATTGGCGATACAAAGAAATAGAATGCTTCTTTAGACTTTAAATTTCAATATGGCAAGAATTGCTTGCAGACAAGTATTCGCTGCACACACTTGCTGCATACTACATTAGTTAGTTTTTTGGCTATGAAAGCTACCAGTAATCAAGGGGGGCAAAAACAAAAACAAACACACATATTGTTGTGAGGAGACAACCAATAATATCTTTACTTTCTACTCTATATCCTACATGTCACTATTTAAAAAACATAGGAAGTATAAACATTTTCGGAGGTTTATACAAATGTTCATGAACTTGGAGATTCACCCAAATCTTACAAGTTATGTTTTTCCAGTGTCCCTAAGAGAAGTTGAGAACAACTTTCAGGGTGCATGGGACTCACAGAGTGCTGGTATGAATCCAGGATTCCCTCATGCTAAGCTGTACTCTTGCCCTCTGACATCATCCCAGAAACCCAAAACCACAGCTTCTTTATTCTCCGTTGTTGGATACTTGAGTTCTTTCCAGAGCATGGTTTCCATAAATATAGCTGCAGTGAACAGAGATTTACATGTTTCTTTCAAAATAATTGTGTTCTTCAATTTTTCAGTTCTATTTTTGGTAACATTGTTTCAATAGTGTTAATGTTTATGATGTTGATTTACAAAATTTCTCCAATTAAGCACACACAAAATTGCCCTTGATCTCCCACCACTTTCCCCATGTCACCTACATTAGTACCATACATAACCAGGGGTTAATGTTTGTCCAAAATAGCACACTGAATCAAGAGTCCCAAAGTAAAATAGATTATTGCTAATTTAACTTCTTAAATGTCATCTTTTATTTTAAATAATGATCCCCTTTAAAACTGAGTTAGAGAAGAAAATATTTTTACATATGTATCTTGTTCTTTCTATTCTAACCGATAAACACTCTCGACAGCAAGGAGCAACTGGAAATTTAATCATACACTGCAATTGAGAGTTTAAATTCTATGACTTCTGTCACTTTTGAAGAAGCATTCCTGATCCAATTTAAAGAGAGATGTTTGTATAAACTACTGCAAAATTCATTCTTCCTTCCCTGTGGGTCTGAGAGTATTAGAACAATGTTTGTCTCTGAAGCATAATAGTAATCAAATCAGAAAGTGTAAGTATATCTGAATTATTGTGATACTTCTTTGTGCGGTAGAATAACAAAAACTCCTGCTACATTTAAAAATGTATTTATCTTATCACTTTCCATAACAGGTCACAACTATTTGGGAATGAAACATATGGATAAATGTGACTGGTCCACTAAACTGTCTGTATGTTAGTATTCCTCCATCTAATGAATAAGTATTCACATTTTCTATAAGTTTGACTAAAAACACAATGTTGGACTGGTCAGTGTTTGGATTTACTTACTTAAGGAATAAGTATGGATGAAAGACATGTACATATAATAATAAAATATTGCAGAATGCAATAAACATAAAATTAGACATTTGGCAAAGAATAATGGGAATGGTAAATTTAATATGGAATACTAAGTAAGTTAGGACTCAGATACATGGGCAGAGCTGCTACTGGCTCTCCCTGTGCCCAGCTGATCATGAGGCACCCAGGAGGGAAGGCAGGTTCTAACCCTGGCCTGCCATCCCAGCAGAGCCTCGCAAGAAGCCAGAGGAACCCCACACCATGAGGGCCATCATTTTCAACATCTGGACTCCACAGATCGTCAGAGCTCCAAGCAGCAGAAAAGCTGATCTTCACCTGTCTTTCACGGGCACCATTCATCAATAAACGCAGAAGATGACAGGTTTCTACAAGAGTATCCTACCCACATGGCAGAGCCTGGAGCTAACCTCTTCCCCCTGTGATGGTTTGGCTCTTTTGTGAGCGAGCAGATGCCCTTGGGCCACACTAGAATGTGACAGAATGTATGGAGATGTTATTGGTGTCTGCTCAAGCAAATCGATGATCAATGGGAAGACAAGTGATACAAGTGAAACAAATGATAGTAAGTATAGAATAGTAAATTTGACTAAAGAGGAAAATAAAAAATGCTTTTTGGAACTGCTGGTGCCCTGAACTGGGCCTGGAAAGATACATAAAACCTTTCAAAACATTTTTAGAATGCAATGATTATGAAGATAATACAGAGACTATTTCAAGATGGTTGAAAGTCTTTTCTCTAAAAATATCCATAGAGACAGAAAAAATGCAAATGTAAGTCCACAGAGAACTTTATAATTTATCTCTAATAGGTTACTCACTTTCTTCTAATATTTGATAGGGTTGGTGGGGAAAATCTGTAAGTTTCTAAAAACCCATTGATTATAAAATTTATCAGAGTTAAGGGGCATGAAATTCAGATTAAGCACGAAAATGACAAAATTCCTAATATTACTGGGCACACTTAAAAAACTTCAATAATTGTAGTTCATATCCAGGAGAATTCTGTGGGGAATAACTGCTGAAATAGGAAAATTACAAGGGTTAAGGACGTCACTCAGCAGTAGAACATTATTTTGGCATATGTGAGGTTCTGGTTTTATTCCCTAACACCAGAAAAAAGAGAATTTGAAAAAAAATTGGAAAGAAAGATGAAAACATATTTTCCTGGATTATACATTGAAATGTATTAGAATAGTGATATCACACACCAACAGAGCAATTTATTGCATTGCAAATGTCCAGATTATGAAAATATGTAAAGCTAAATGTGTAATAATGCTTATCATCACTAATCATCAGAGAGATGCAAATCAAAACAACAATGAGATATCTCACACCACAGAGACTGGCCCATATCCAAAAGAGCAAGGACAACAAATGATGGCATGGATCGGGGAGAGAAAGGAACTCTCATCTATTGTTGGTGGGAATGTCGACTGGTACAGCCTTTATGGAAAACAATATGGACATTCCCGTTTGGCGCAGTCATACCACTCCTGGGAATATATCCTGCTGAGCCAAAAACACACAGCAGAAGCACCATCTGCTCTTTTATTTTCATAGCAGCACTATTCACAATAGCCAGAGTCTGGAAACAACCAGAGTGGCAGAGAACTGATGTCTGGATAAAGAAACTTTGGTACATCTTCACAATGGAATACTATGCAGCTGTTAGGAAAAATGAAGTTATGAAATTTGACTATAAATGGATGGACGTGGACGAGGATTATGTTGAGTGAAATAAGCCAGAAGGGAAAAAGACAGATATAGAATGACTGCATTTATTTGCTTTATATATATGTGTATATATAGATATATAGTATGATACCAATATCAAAGGTCAGTCAAAATATGAATCAGGAGGTCTTGTCAATATCTACCACAAATATGTGGGAGTAAGAGGTTAGGTAAGACAGTAGAAGGAACAGTGTGCTAATAATTGTCGAAAATGATAATAACAGCCTAGAACTGAGCTTTGAATATAGGCAAAAAAGATATATATGATAGCCTCTAAATTTATGTATTGCTATCCACAATGTGCAACACACGGAAGTGAGAAAGAAAAAGAGAGAGAAAGAGAGATAAAGAACCTGTATAGAGGCAGGTTAGGGGAGGGGGGAGGGAAGTGGGAGATATTGTCGTGGGAAATGGGCACTGCTGGAGGGATCAGTGCTGGAACACTCTATGACTAAAACCCAAACATGAACATCTTTGTAACTGTATATCTCATGGTGTTATAATAAAATATCAATTAAAATTTTTTAAAAAGTGGTTAAGCTGAGTATTAAAGTCAGTGATAGAGTGTATACCTGGCATATGTGAGGCCCCGATTTCAATCTTTCTAAAAAGATTGAAAAAATCTTTTCTAAAAAAAATAGTTGACCAATAATTCATAGTTCTTTCCTTAGGCCACAATACAGAACTTTTATGAAAATTTTTATATATCATTAAGTGGTAAACTACCAGAATAACACAAGTATAATATGATAACATATATGTTGAAGACAGATGATTTGACAGAGACTATTATGCTATTGCTCTAAGTTAACATACTCTACAAGCTAACCAGAAGGCTATAAGAGCAATTACTTGAGATAGTGACAATCATTTTGAATAAAAGAGGTGGAGAAACACTCAAGGAAAATATTGCACATGTGTATTTTTTCTTTATATAGAATTTTCATGTATGTACTATTATTGTCAATTAATATACATAATGATTTTAAAGAAGCTAAAAGAAACCCCCAAATCTAAGCATGAGACAATATAAGCCATGTAGTTCCACAATATTAAACGAAGATCAGGATTTAAATTCAGTATACATAGGCAGAAATGCTTTGAATGGAGCATATTCACGGAAAACAAGTTTCCAAAATTATCTCCCATAGCGTGCATTTTCTATCAAACCTATGTTAAATGCTAAAGTGCTCTGAAGTTTCCTGGCCAAGCTCCATGCAAAGGACTAACTAAGGCAAACCCAGAAACTTCATTAATTTTAGGAGTCCGAAAGTCAGAAATCCTAACGTGTTTGGCAGTTTTTAGGGATGCCCTTGAACTGAATCCAACTAGCATGCAAGACGTTATAAAAATATAACCCTTGAAATGTTTTATTGATTTCCAGGAACAAGGCCCCTAATGACCACAATACTTCACTTTCAATATGTTTTATAGATGTTTTTATTAAAGTTGATTTAATTTCCCTCTATTCACGTGTTCCTGCTAATTGAATCATTTCCCTGAGTTCCCAGAAGACCATAAAACAGAAAATTTATTATATACTGTGTAACAATATACATTAGGGTAAATATATTGATGTGATTCCTCAGCCAGCTCATTGTGCAGATCTGATAAACTGCTATCATAATTACTCAATGAGTCTGATACACTTCATTATAATATCACGAGTTCTATTGTTTAGGAAAGTTAAAATGATACATTATTGTTATTAATGAATTAAAGTCAAATATTTTATGATCTCTCATCTATAGAAAAGAGTCATTAACTTCATCTTAAAATCAATTCTGTATTATTTGGGGGTGTTGTTGGTTGTATTTTTTGACAATTAATTAAATGTCAAGAAAAACTGAAAGACTGAAAGAAATAATAGTTTTCACACTGTAAAAAGAAAAGTGTCCAACATTTTAAAAATAAGTAAAAAATGTAAGTTTGGGTTAAATTTTTTACATCGATTTCATATATAGAAATAAACATTTCCCCTATTGGTTTTCATTTCTGAGTTATTTTATTATCTTGCTAGACATATGATATGAAAAAAAACCTAACAAGTCATCAAATAAGAAGCTAGCTCAGTCAAGTTTCTCAAACAAACAGAAAAGTTTGCAGGGATACACGTGATACTAAACTCTGTACTTGGAATTCTTAGGTGCAATCAGAATAGAAAAGAACTTTTCTTAGAAGCTAATTCTAATGTAAACTTTACATACTCTTACATTTTCTTTATCCTCAAGTAAATCATCTTTCTGCATATGAGGAGACAATACAGGTGAGTTTAATGGAACTATAACACCCAAAGATCATATAAACCTCACAGCTTGCAGTCATCCCAAATGTTCTGATTTAAGTTCCTTTTTTTCTTCTCCTTTTACATTGTTTTTCCTTTCTCAAATGTGCAATCAGTATTGATTAGTTGAATCCTGAATCAGTATCAGAAAACATGATCTACCATTCATAACTTCATAAAAGATATGTCCATTAAAATAATCATAGAAAGGAGTGCAACCAAGTAAGAATGCATTGGGTCAAAAGCAAAGCCAGTGCATTCCATTTTACTATGAGGAACATTTTAGAAATTTTAAAATCTCATGATTAAGGAATGTTTTTGTTAAGGGTGAGGGAAAGTGGGTGAAGGAAAATAAAGATGTCTGGTCAAGCATGAGTATTATAAAAACACTATTAGCTTCAGAAAAAAATATTTTAACTCTATTAAAACATGTGATTTACAAATTTCTTGTCAGTAAAGTTGCCACAAGCATTCATTGTTCAACATCAGTCCCATCATTAGTGTGCCCCCTACCACCACCAAAGGCCATTGCCTCCCACCCACTCCCCATCCCCACGCCAGCTCCCTAGCTGGCTACAATCGCAGTGATCATTGCAACTTATGTATGGGAAAGGTTTTGGTACAGACCTGACCTTAAACTGGGTTGTTGTTATGTGCACCACATGAAGGAGCTGTAGCATTTGTGCACCTGATCAGTCTCCCCGAGAGTTACTCAATGTGCTGGTTCAAGGTTGGTGGTGAATGACTTCTGCACAGCTCATAGGCGCAACCACTGGGTCATTGGAGGTGAGGGTAATGAGAGGGGGGAACTCATTCCCTGCTCCAAGACAAGCCAGTGTGCCCACAGCGGTTTGCATGTTTTCTGACCCTTTGTGCTGTAATGGGACTAGTGAGAGTTGGAGCCAGTTTTTGACATTTGGATGTTAAAATATTTTAATAGATAATTTAAATAATAATACATGAATAGATATAAATGTAGAAACCTTAATTTAGTCTCCCTGAGGTAGTATGGGTCAAAGAGCACTTATGATTGGTTTTCTTTTTGGGCTCATTAATTTAGCAAATTGCTACGGAATAAATATATAGTTTACATAAACCACATTGGTGTTTGATTGCTTTAGTAAGTAAACAATGTATAACATTAATGTTAGAGAACCATAGGAAAGATTTAGAGAGATTTGTGAGACTATTTAAACCCTGCAAAGGTGTGAATTCAGCAAATGTGTGGCAAGAAGTAGTGGTAGGGAGACTGAGGTTTCCTGCTAAATACTTAAAAATTGTGCCTTCAGAATTATAAGCAGGATTTTGAATTTATTTCTCTAATTACAGATTACTTTATGCTTATTTAAGTCATCACTTTCTTAATGCAAAATAGTATTAAGGAATAAAATAAATATGAAATAAAATGAGAAATAAAATAAGAATATTCTCAGAAAGTATGTAGGAATTACAGAAGTTAAAATTTCAGAAATCTAAAGGGGTTAAGTCTCATCCTTAGTACATTTGGTGATTCAAAGTCTAGATTGCTTTATTTTTGAACCTCTAAATTTATAAAATTTTTCCAAATCATAGTTTATAGAAAATGTCATTTTGAAATTTTTAAGTGGTTAATAATTTGAATTTATACAGAATAGTAAACAAACATATAGAGACAGAATTAATAGGTAGCTAAGACTCAGAGAATTAATTTTATCCTACCTAAATCTAACAGTAGTGTCAACAGTAACTAACAAAGATAGAAGTCAATTAGCCTAAAATGTAGTTCAAGGTAAAAAAAACACTAATTCAGACTTATGAAAGGATTCAGGGATAAATGAAGACTGCCAAATATGTAAACATGGAATACAAGCTCCAAATCATCTAGTAGTATGCAGTCTTCAAAGACAGATATAGCACAGAATGACTTCTTCATATTAATGTTGAATACACTTACAAGAAAGTGAGCTATATTAATTATACCTGAGGGTAATTTGATATAAAGCTAACTAAACAGTACAATAATATGTTAGAAAGAAATTATAGCTTGTGCATACTTAAATTTTATAGGAAATATATTAGGTTATTGACTGGTCCTAGAAATAGCAGAATAGTTAAAAGCCAAACTAAAATTGTAAAAAAATAAATGAACAAAGTACTTTCTGAGATGAAATATCTATGACTTTTACTATATTTGCTTATATACTTAGTAATTTGCAAAAGTCAGCGATTGTCTCCCCTGTCATTAGAGTGAATTAACAAAGCTCTACTGTAATAGCAGTTATGAAGGTAATTATGGAAAATGAAATTAGATTTCTAAACAAATGAAGGTTATATTCATATTTAGTGCTGCCTGAAAACCAAAGTGTCAAAGAAAAACATTTAATGATATATTTTAGAAGCTAGCATAGAATTGAAGCAAAAAAATTCAAGAGCAATGTAAGAGCAGCACCTTTTTTTTTTTGCCTTTTTTTGGGTCACACCCGGCGATACTCAGGGGTTACTCCTGGCTTTTTGCTCAGGAATTACTCCTGGCGGTGCTCGGGGGACCATATGGGATGCCCATGATCGAACCCAGGTTGGCTGCGTGCAAGGCAAACGCCATACCTGCTGTGCTATCGCTCTGGCCCCAAGAGTAGCACATTTTATTTTACTATTAGACATCACTTCTATTCTCCACCTCTTGCCACTTTAAGTTTATTATTCTTACTATAACACATTTTATTAGCTCTTTTAAACTTCAGCCCTTCAGGAGATTAGCCAACTAATTCTTGAAATTGAAAAATACTCATTTTTCCAAATATTCTCATAAACATTTTATACTGTTCATGGACCAAGAATATGTATAAATTTTCTTTCCAGTTATCATTAAGATGTTTCTAAAACTCTTAATTAATGCTTTCTGGATTATGGTCATTTTTGTTCCAAAATCATGTCAGTTTAAAAATCAATTATGAAAGAAACTACAGGATCCAGAGGATAGTTCAAAGAACAGAAGCACATATTTACCATGTGGGAGGCCTGGATGTATCTCTGGCACCCACTGGACTCCTGAGCACTGCTGGGATTAGCCCTGACTATTGCCAAATGTGGACTCCAAACAACAAAAACAATCCCTAAAGTTCATTTTTTATTCATGTAAACATATGCCATGCACATATAAGATCATTACTATTATAGAATGCATTACTTAATTAAAAACTAATTTATTCATAATGCCAAAAATGTGTTACACACATACACACAGAGTTTTATTTAGGATCCACATCATTCATCACTGCTCAAGGCTTACTCCTGTATCTGTGCTGAAGGATCACTCCTGGCTGTTCTTGTAGGACTGTGTGAAGTGCCAGGTATCAACCCAAGTTGGCCGTGTGCAAGGCCAATTTCCTACCTGCTATAATATTGTTCTATATTACATAGCTGCACCTGCTATAATAATGCCTGACATAGAAAAAGACTGGGTCTCCCTGGGATGATCCCAGAGCCAAGGTAGAGCCTGGCAAGCTACCATGGTGTATTCAATATGCCATAAACAGTAACAATAATGGAGCTCATTCCCAATGAATGGAGATGTTACTGGTGCCTGCTCAAGCAAATCAATGAACAACAGATGACAAGTGATATTATTGCTCAAAGATTTATGGGAAAGAAATAAAGAACCTGCCATGGAGCAGGGCTGGGGGAGTGGGGAGGGAACCGGGGACGTAGGTGGTGGGAGATGGGTACTGGTGGCAGGATGGGTGCTGGAACACTGTATGACCAAAACCCAAATATGAACTTTTAATTGTATATCTTTGTAATTGTAAAAATAAAAAATTAAAAAAAAAAGATTTATAGGAAATTCTATTTCATTGCAAGAAACCATGTTTTTCGAGCAGTGTGGTAGTGTTAAAGAACATGGCTTTCAGTGGCTAAAGTTTATACTTAAAGAGTGGTAACAGAAAATCACACTGGGAGTTACACATCTAAAGTGTGACAAGCTCAATTTAAAGGACAGATGGTGACCTTCTATAAGTAGTATATTGTTGCTTGTTTTTCACAAAAGTGTGAAGTGCTATAGGCGAATCAAATAGGCCATTCAGTGATTACATTGGAGATACAAAATTGAAAAACTTATTTGGTGTCCTGTGATTTTATGTCCTAACAAAAGTCTAATAATTGAGTTCGTATGGATTATAACTATTATGTAAGAATAATTCTGCTGCTAATTGTCTATTTAAAGTAATGGAAGAGCTCTTAGAGGGTAGCAAAAATGATGAGATCCTGAGCAGGATCTCAAAGACTGATGTAAAGTAGAAGCGACGAATGCTGATAGAAATCTAGTAATTTAGCAAGGAAAAATATGTTAATGTGAGTATGAGACTGCCAAGGAAACTGAAGCTGGAAACAGTGGTAGTGTTTACATTATGAAGAATCCTGGGCATGTCCAACAGTCATAAAGCTCTATTTTAGTGCAATTATTTCCAAAAGCAATTTATGTTTTTTTAATCACAAAATCTCCTTCCACTCAAAACTATAATGAAGGGACCAATGGGTTAGCTTAGTGGTCAGGGTGCA